>JANHMN010000003.1:160463452-160488212 GCA_030674055.1 Rhabdomys pumilio
TGTGTGTGTGTGTGTGTGTGTGTGTGTGTGTGTGTGTGTGTGTGTACACCCTTGTGTATACCAAGGGAGACATTAGATATTTTCCCAGAGACAAGACACTTAGCAGCAGCTAGCCAAGATGGAAAGGGTGTGAGGAAAAGGAAGGGACAGGCAGAACAGTATATGCTCCGATGTTACACTTCTCCTTTTCACCAACCTCAACCAGATTTGGATAGACCATAGAGCTAGCTGGACTTCTGTTCCTTAGTTTAAAAGATTGAAATGCAATCCCCTACCCAATGCACCATCAGAAGCCCAGAAAGCCCGGAGATGGGCTCCGCCCAGTGCCTCTGGCACAGGGAATTACATGTCAAATTATGAACCCATACTAAAGCTACATTTATCAAATGAATAAAGCCAGAAACTCACAAATGGTTTCTTTCAAAAGGAGAATTTCTCTACAGAAAGAAAGACCTAATGAAATCAAAACAACAGCCTGGAGTTTTTTCTTTAGAAGACAACTCAGAAGCCAGGTTGAGAAATTTCACAGACTCAAATGGCTCAGCTGGCAACCCTTGGGAAGCCTGCACCTAGATCACACTTGAGAAGTCTGCTTCCTCGTGTTGCATGCAATTGTTTCCAGTCTTCACGGCTCAGAATGCAGTCTCACCCATCAAGTCATCAGATGCAGAATTGTTCAGATAGAAACAAGGTATCTGATTTCCCAGTTAAGCAACAGTAACTGGCCCAATTCCCAGTTAGACAATTAGTAAGCCAATCTGTCTTGTATTTTTCTTTTAATGCTGGCACAAGCAGTATTTCTTTGTTTGAGCTAAATAAACTCTACATTATGGTTACCATGGAATCAGCTTGCTCAATACTTATTATATAAGGACATGTTCTGAATTCAAGGAATACTACCTCTGCCGTCAAAATGCCCAAGTAACTGCCCTTTGCCTTGGCCATCTCAAGCAGGAAATGACTATATTGATCTCGAACATGAAGATCTAGATACCTAGAAATCTGCCAGAAATGTTATAAAGGTGCAAGCTTTTCAAATTCTTGGCCCAAGCAGGAAATGAGAACTTTGTAATATTAACACTCATCCTTAAGGCTGAGCAGATAAAAATAAAACCACTTCTCTATAAATGATTAATTGATTAATCTCTGTGTTTCAGCTCCCTTAAGCACTTAGCAAATACAGTGGTAGTTTGGCATGGGATGAGAATGAATACTGAAAAGTAGAAAGATGGCTGAGTGGGAAAAGACTAATTTCTCTGAAAGTATGAAGATTTGAGTTCAAATCTCCCACCAACCACATTTTAAAACAAACAACCAAACAACAACAACAACAAAAACTCTGACATGGTGTGAGATGGAAACAGAAGGATTGTTGGGACTTGCTGGCTACCAGACAAGTCCCGAGATCAGTGACAGACCTTGTCTCAAAGGAAAAAGATGGAGAATGACAGAGAAGAAAATCTAATATCTCCCCTGGCATACAAAAGATACACACACACACACACACACACACACACACACACACACACACACACACTGTATTTTAAGTAGAAAATTGCAAGCATAGTCTCCAATAGCCATGAGTACAAATGTCTGCTCTTCTGGATGGGGTGAAACATACACACACAGCCAGGACAGACTATTACGGGATGTATGAATCTACATCATTACATCCGTAAAGATTGTTGCCTCACAAAATCACATAATAGCTGAGATTTAAGCTAGTTTCTCTGCAAAACGAGACAGAGAGGTTGGAAAACAAGGTAGCAGGCAGCAGAACTTACAGGAGGACTCAGGCAGAGCAGATACCTGGCTCCACCCTGTGTGCACACAGAACCTTTGACACCCACATGAAGCTAATCACGCTTTCTCAAGAGCCCACTCACCATTTCTCTGTAACCCACTGCCCCCCCGAGAATGTCACCCCAATAAATAAATGACATTTTAATGTATCTTATAATTACTTATAAAGAATGCAGCTACAGGGCATTACTTTCTATACGTTAAAAGCATTCATTTCACAAAGTAATACTAAATTTCCACAGACCTGCTTTGAGATTCTTTTTCTGGTATACGGGGAGCCCCCCACCCTGCAAAGTGATTCACTCAAGATTCCCTCAGCTTCTTCACTGTCTCCGGTGCCTAAATGAATAGCATCAAGATTGTAAGGGGAAGAAGTGTGGTGGTCAGAGCAAGGAGACCGGTATTAACGAAGGATAGAGTATGTGGATGGCGTAGAGACTGGGAATCAAGAATAATTCTGCAAGGGCTGTGAATGTAGCTTTGCAGCAGTGCATGCATGAGGATCTGGGTTCAATCCCCAGCACTGCCAAACAAAAGGAAAATGACTTAGCAACTTCTAGTCTAGGTCACTGAAAGGGTCATGTGCTATTAATAGACAGCCAGAAGGGAAGTGGCATTCACAAGATTGGTTTTTTTTTTTTTTTTTTTGGTTTTCAGCAAGGCAGATTCACAGCACAGACCACAGTGCTCCTGAATAGACAAAGAGTTTCTGGCTGGCACTTGGGCTTGGACCACGGAGAGGGAACTGTAGGGAAGTAGAAAATCACAACTCCTTTAGAGAACTGAGTCACAGAATTCCTTGAAAAGCCCCCTCAGAGGCTGCCTTGTAAATGCCCAAGATCACCGACCTCCCCAAAGGTGGGTGGGGGCTCCTCAGAATGATAAAGGGAAGTTAAGATCTAAAGCTAAACACAGATTTGACTCAGAGCACTCTGAGGCTGTGTTCTGCACTCTGAAGACAAGGGCAAGCACCACCCCAGCTACAAGGGGCCCATCTTCTATCTTCAAGAATTGCTGTCTCTTTGAGGGGGCACTTATTCCTCCCTTCACAAAAAAACACCTCCACCAGCCACAGAGTGATGTGTGTCCACAAGACAAGAAAGAACCCTGTATGCTTTAACTGCAGTGTGGAGACAGAAGTCTGGGGGTGGGGGTGAGTGGGGTACATTCTCTCAGCATGGTTTTACCTGGGACTTTTAAAAACATGGCTTGTAGTAGTAATTACTACTTAACTAAGAACTTTATAGGAATACTCGTTTTTTCTTTAGATAGAATCTAAAACCTGATGTTGTTATAGGTTTGATTAGAGAAAAAAGGGAAGGAAGGAAACTAAGATCATACGCTCACTGTTGCAAAAAATATATACTTTATGTGTTTTAGAACAGAAAAAAAAAAAACAGATCAATGCAAGCCATCATTCAATCATTTTGTAAAAGATTCACAGGGGGGAATGATAGTATAGAGTAGTATAGAGCTATAAACCCTAAAACAAAATCCCAAATGAATTTGGAAAAGAACACTGCCATAGCCACCTAAGCATTATTTACTTAGTGTCTTGTGATGGAGGCAGAAAAAACAGGCATCTCACATGATGTAAAGAGAATCTTAAGGCAGATGTTTATACAAAGCTCACATTCGTCCAGATTTCTAGTTCACTCTGAATAATCACTTGAGAAACATGTGAGGTAAAGAATGCTCTTCTACCTGTTACAACCCTAACAGAAGAGAGAGCGAGCCAATTACCTGAACCCAGACCTCATTTTTCAGAAAAACAATAGCTACACCTTGAGAGATGGCTAAGGGCAAACCTATTATCTTAACAGGATATATACTTCTTTATTTTGCCTAGAAAGCCCATTATCCACATCAGGACCACAGTTTTGCTTGAGTTATAAGTTGGTCAAAAAAATATAACTATATACCCAGGTACAAATTTTTAAAGCAAATTTCACTCCTAGTGAAAGTCACTATCAATACATGCACACATAGAAACCATTTTCTAGATTGTTATATATCATTTATTATTAATAAGTATTTCTATGTACTATTTATTAACTTGCACAATATGTAGGTGTATTTTTTGCTGTTGTTGACATATTTGAGCAACAACATTTGTTAGCCGAAAATTCAGATTAGCACAAAAGTTCATTAATAGACACTTTGTTAAACAAACCATTACACAAATATGCAATGGAATGCTATATATCTTCAAATAAGTGCTCTAAGAATTACTGGGAAGATCTCTGTGATAGTAAATGCAAGTTTGCTGATAGAAAATAAATAATTCAAAGAATAAAACACGCTGTCCTTTATGGCATCCTTTGAATTTACAAGTTGGCAACAGAAAAATAATCCATATTTGTTTCTAATGAGCATCTGGAAGGTACAAAGACTTTAAATGAAGATATTACACAAGAACACGTGTTAAAAACTGGAAAGTAAGATAGAAAAAGAAGTATTTACTGTTTATCTTTCTGGTCTTATTTTTTTTTTTTTGACAATTTTTAAATTGCAAAAGCCAACTGTTTAATGCTCACAACAATCCATTAGATGAAATACTTCCTTAAGAAACAAAGGAGACATTTTTAAACTGTAAATGGAATTTGACCTGAGATCCCAGTAGAAACGATGACATTAGTTAAGCCAGCCTTGCTTAGCTGGTACTCTGGCCTCCAGCCATCCTGTGGTAACCCTGTCAAGTGAAGTCTGAATTCCATCACCAACTCAGACAAAGCAGTGACTTCCAAAAGCTGTTACACCTTGCCACAGAAAACACCCATACCTTTGTCAAAATGGTTCTTCCGCCCATGAGGGATTCGGTGAATAGCCAGAATATAGCCATCTCTTGTCTGGACTGAGTGTTCCTCACCAACATATCCCCAGTGCATGATTATCTCAGTCTAGGAAGAAAAAGGACAATGGGTATTCTATGGATTGTGATTCTTCCATCTCCAAAAATGTCAGGCCAAGAAGAAAACAAATGCGGTGAGTGTCAGTCTCTCAGTCTCTCTCTCTCTCTCTCTTTCTCTCTCTCTCTCTGCTTTTTAAGGGACTTAACTCTGCTCCACCTAGTAACCAAGATCCCATGTAAAGACCCAGTCATTTATATTCATGGACTCATGGGCATGGGCATTTCATCATTCCCCACGATTGACCCGGTGTGTCAATGTTGGGCCCTTATTGCTTCCCATCATGCCAACCAGGCACAAAGAAAAGACTTTTTTTTTTCTAAATACTCCAGCTAACATTTTTCATGTTCTAAAGTTCCTGACCTAGGCAATAAGGCTAAACAAATGTCATCTGAAGGACATGAAACTGATGGAAGAAAAAGCTGAAAACTGGGAAACTGCCATTCAATGTACCTCCCCACAAAGAAAGCGCCATGGTGCAAGTGTGGCGGAATCCCCAGTGGGCAGGCATAGTCAATTACACGGAAGGTCAGAGTGTTCACTGTCCTCTCTGCCATAAATACCTGAAAGACTAGAAGTTCATTATTCCCTTAGGAAGGAACTGTTAAGGGAGTGGAGGAGGGCTTTGTCATGCTACACTGTCCTGTCTAGGAACTTGTTTGTCTCTGAAGTCACCCGTTTCTACAGCTGAGTCAATCCATCTTTTTAAAGCTGCTGTGTCATTAATAATCTATATTTTCTTTCTGTTGTATTCTTACATGTGGTTTTATTCAGATTTCACTGTTTACTTAAGATCCATAATTTTGAAATGCTTTAATTAATTCAGGTGGAGTTTTGGAGTTCGTTTTTTTGTTTTTGTTTGTTTGGGTTTTTTTTTGCTTGCAGTTTTCTAACTGTTCCATCTAATGTTTTCACAACTGTACTGAGTTGTGTTCCCTGGACATTCTTAATCACAGCTCAGGCTCCCCACTCAACAAAGGAAGTCTCAGGAAACGGCTTACACAGTTTGATCAGTTTTAAAGTGTGTTTTAAATGGTTTAAAAAATAAAATTACTAAAAAGAAAACATTATTTAGCATAGGCTGTGTATCTCGTTCAGCAGCCTGATATCTGGTTTTGTAAGCAGTATCCAACGGGAAAAGTGTAGCAAACGGCGTCTACAATTCAGGAAAAATGAAAAGCATGAAGGGCCGTAAAGAGCGTAGGGTTATGACGTCATGACGCTGTTTAAGAAAATGGCACTGCATTTTAAAAGCATGTGACCTTTAGAAACTCACCACGTTCATGTTTACTTCGGGATCCAAAGCTGATACAGTGCCCCCGGAAAGCAGGATCCCAATGACGAAACAGACCACCAGTCCCTGGAGTTGCATCTTTCTTCTGTTTAATGTAGCCAGCTGAATTTTACCACACAAGCATGTCTCAACACATCAGGGGCTTCTTTACAAGTCTTGAACCAAATTTAAGATAAATAAAATCCCACAGGGAAGACAGATATGAACTGAATGACTCCAGCAGCCTCTGGCAGTGGAAAACATCAATTTGTTTTAACTAAGAGGCCTCTAGAACCACCACCCCCAGGTAACACACATGGTCTTCTACACTCATGCACCACCTCCTCACAAAGTGAAACAAACTACTTCTAAAAGAAGCAGCATGCAGAGGAACTTAGGAGAAGAAAAAGGAAGAGCCTTAGAATTTCCCCACCCTTCTGCCCTGCATCAGATTTAAATATATTTTTTAAGTTCAACCTACATTTGCTCTTACCTACAGCTATATAGGAAATTTGTTCTTTCCCGAAATTGTATGTCAGGATTCAAAACTGTCACTCAAGTTAATGAAAATGAAGGGAAAGAAAAGAGAAACTCTCTGTCAACAAAAATTACCCCGCTGATGGCTGGAAATTACAGTGTAGCAAAGTACTGGAGACGCTCAGAGTGAGGTGGAACAAGTCTCCAACAGCACTCAGACTAAGGTTAGAATGAGTGTTAGGGCTGTAATCCAGGCCTTTGAAAATGCATGTGATCATTTTAAAACACAGGTGCACATATTCCTAAAGACTTGTACTTAAATTATAGCAGCTTTTATATAATGACCAAGAGTGGGGGTGGGGGGAGCCAAGCCAAATAAGTGACTAGTTAGAAAAACTATGTATGCACACTTCACCAATGTACACACAATATGGACAAATATCAAAATAATTATGTACATGAAAGAAGTCAGAGGGGAAAGAGAGGAGACGGAAGGACTTGCTCCACTGTGTATAAAACTTGGAGAAAATGTAACCTAATTTATACTGGCAGAAAACAGATTAATGTCTGGGGAGAAAAAGAGCAGGAGAGGAAAATCCCAAGAGCATGCACAGGGACTCTTCAAGGTGATATGTATGCTTGTACTTGTGACTATACTAATTTCCTGCTATTTTCCCTTATCAAAACTTAGACATTCCTACAATGTGTCCTGCTAGTCAACGTTGATATCTCAACACTGTTGTTTGAAAATAATAAATAAATGAAGACTCTCTTAAACTAAGCATTCCACATTTCACAGGAAACTGGCTGTCAGAAAACTGCAATTTCTTCTGAAGTTACTTTTTTTCCCAGCATTTCAGACAGGAGAGGATAATCTCTGGAGTTTGTCCTGGTCACGAATGCTTTTAGTTACCAGCACAGTTTTATGTAGCACAGCCTAAGGCTGCCTCTTAACTTCAGGTCACTGTCCCAGAGGTCCTTCAATACTAGAGAACAACAACAAAAAGCAAACTCAAAAAAGCGGGAGAGTGTTTAAAAACAAAACAAAAAAAGTAGATCAATAAATAAAGGTTCTCAGCGCAACTTAAAATAAGCACATTTATCTTTGGTGGAAGCCGTTTTTACAGAAACTGACACAGTCTCTGAAAAGCATTCACACCGAGGGATGATGGGAGAAGCTACTCGCACAGATGGCCACCCATTAGACTCCCTTCCAATCCAGCGCTGTTGCTCAATAAACCTAACAAGTAATTCTTACAGAAGTTGTCTGATAAAGAAAGCTCTGAGCTGGGTTTAGTGTGCTAGTCTAGGTGCTTAGAAACACCTTTTATCACAATACTTAGGGCATTGCAACAATCTAATTCATTATCTGTCTGCCTTCATTTCATAGGAGAAAGGAAGTGGAGGTGGGGACAGAGCTGAAGTCTGATTCAACTTTGAACCTCCAGGACTCTCACCAGTACAACAGTACAATAATAGCACAAATGTTGCCTTCGAAAAACCGGCTGGAGCAACTGCAGTTCAGAGACAGACAAAAATAAAGCTTCAGGGTAGTTTTCCAATAACTGCTAAGCTACTGGCAATGCCCAGCTGCAGCAGTGCCTACTACAAGCTGCTGCTTCTCTACAAACTCAACAGTCCTACTAAGCTCACTTCTCAAGATAATGGGAACATACCAGTCAAATACTAGAAGCAAGGGACTAGCTTATTATACAGCACTATCACCGAGGGTTTTAACCAGGACCCACGCCCAAGTTTGCTACTGACCATGCAGTTGGCTAACACTACCTGGGAGAGCTAACGGGAGGAAAACATGAAGAGGACTGAGAATCAGGCATTCTGCCTGTCCCCCAGTCCAAGAACTCTGGGCAGGATACCTGACCGTCGATCGCGCCTGTCCAGGAAGCGGGAGGATACCCAGGGAAGGGCAATCCACGTCTTGTTGAAGCCCACAGAATCACCGCCCCCAAAGCACCTCAGGTACCCAACACAGAACGTGCCCCGGGAGCAGAGCAACTGGAGGCCAGAGACCGTGGTGGGGCCTCCTCTCCCAGCCCTGGCGATCCGCAGGGCACCAGCTCCCGAGCCCGCTGCACTGAGCCAGGCCCGAGGCGGTCACTCACCCGGAGTGGTCCTCTAACCTCTTTCTGCAAGAACAGTGCCCACTACAACTAGGCGAGGCGAGCGAGCGTGGCTGACCGGAGCCTACATCGACTTGGTGGGAGGGCCGATCCGCCACCCTGCCCAGGCCTTTCGCACAGCCAATCAGAGCAGTCCATCGCCCGGGAAGTGCCCCAGTGACTCCACCCCTCCGGCCATCTGCCTAGCCCTGGGGAAGCAGACTCAGAGGAGCATGCGCCTTCAGTCCACCCTAGCGCCTCAGCCCAGCCGGGCCCTGCTCCAAGCTTAGCCAGCCAGAGCGTCCTCCTGCTCTAAAGCTGGTGGGTAGCCTGTATACCGAGACCTAGCACTTAGCAAGGAATCCTAAACTTTTTCCTCTCATGACCTTCTTTCACTTCAGAAATTGTCATTCAACCTCCACTAGATAGGTATACAAAATAAGTATACAAATCAAGCATTTTTTTGATAATAAATTATAAAGAAATGTATTTTTAAAAAATTCTTTGATATATATACCACATATATACATACATATATACCATTTTTTCATTTTCTGAGAACAAAAACAAATTGGCATACTAGTGAAACAGATGCTTACTTTTACAAAAAGATATCTTGACTGAATACTTGATATTGCTGGACCCATTCAGCAACATCCACGTTTTTCAGAATTGGTTGATATTCTGATGTTGTTATTGTCGATGATAAGACTACTGTAGCCTATAAATACATAGCACAGAATGGAAGAAGTATTTTTAGAGACATTTCAAAAATTGCTCAAGTTTTGTCCTATCTCAAGCCAATATTCAATTTATGAACTTTTTTTTTATGAAACTCGGTCAGGAATCCAAACACTACTTTTAAGATCAAACAATGTAACACAATAGAATTTCAAAGGTTTGTTGCTTTTCTACGTATATGCTGAGGAATGATGGTGGGAAAATATTAAAAGCCTTGGCTTTCTACAATTTAACTGTTATCTTTCTGTAACTGCAGAAAACATTTTATATGCGGTACAAACACTGCAACTCACAGCTAATGTGAACAAAGGTGTGTCATGCGGTCTGTCTGCGGTACACGCTGGCACACAGGGATCAAGGTGCACATGTTGCATGTACGGAATGTAGAAGGCAGTAATGTGCACAACACAGGCAAGTACTGCCAGAAACACGCCACATTCCGACATGTTTGACTTTGAATCCACTTTTGGAATTACACAACCAGGAGCCTTTTAGTGTTACCAATATTTTTTTGTGATATCTCCATGTGGCGTTGTAACCTACAGTTTAAAAGGCCAGGACCTAGAACACATGAACTTTATAAATAAAAACAAATGAGCATCCCTGCGGGTGCCAGGGATGACTGTTGTGAGCAGAGCATGGCCACTGAACATCTTACCCATTGTGATGCGACCTCCTCTCCGTGGGATCTCGATACAAGGCCTCTGCAGCGCCATTTTACACAAATAGAAACTGAGTTTAGGGACTGGAGGGGATGGCTCAGTGATTAAGGGCACTGACTGCTCTTCCAGAGGTCCTGAATTCAATTCCCAGCAACCACATGGTGACTCATAACCATCTGTAATGAGATCCAATGCCCTCTTCTGGTGTGTCTGGAGAAAGCTATACAGTGTGCTCACATACATAGAAAAAAAAAAAAGAATGAAAGAAACTGAGTTTAGAAAGGTTGTTTTTTCTTAAGTCACTGAGATAGAAAGTGACTAACCCATACTACCAAGAAATTCCTCTACCCAGATGAGGAAAAACATACCCGCCCATTTCTGGCTTTAGGCCATTATGATATACAATGACTAGTGAATAACCCAGATGCTGTAAGAGGAGGCTGGTGGTATGATAGTGGTGAATGTGCAATGTGCACAGGGTAGGTTTTTTTTTTGGGGGGGGGGGGTCCTGGGGACAGACACCAAGGCACCAAGGCTTCACACATGCTAGGTGTCATAATTAGCTTCAGTTGTAAATTTGACATATCTCTGAAAATGAAACCTCAACTGAAAAAGAAAGCATCCATTTATTGGCCTGAGAAAATATCTGTTTGAATTTTTTTTTAATTCCTAAATGTTGTGAGCAGCGCCATTCCATAGGCAGGTGGACCTGGCATATAGAAAAACATTAAAAACATTAACAGAACAAGTCAGAGGAAGCAAGTCAGCAGCTGCCATTTCTGCCTCTGGGTTCCTTCCTCGTATTCTGCCCTGAATTTCTTTGATGACAGACTGGAATCTCGAAATTGAAACAAACCCTTTCATTCCCAATTTAGTTTGGTCAATATTTTATAATAAGAACAGGAAAAAAAAAAGCATGTATTAGAGTACAGAGGGGTGATATCCTTTTCTGAAAATAGTCTTGCCTTCAATAAGATCGAACTTTTGCCAGACCTTGAAACCAAGTTGGTAGTCTGCCTTGAGATCATTCTTCCTGCTTAAATTTAACCTACATTGAAAAAGACAATGTAGCTAACCTAGCTACGCCTTGAATTTCCCATATGATCAGTGTTAGTTGTTCTAAGAAGTCCGACTGACCTGACCGCAGTTCAGAACAGACCACTCCAGACCACTCCAGATCACACGGTTCCAAGGGGGAGGAGGTTTATTCAGGAGATAGGGCAAAGGTGGGGGGAAGAAGGTAGAAGAATAAGAGAGAAGAGAAGTAGAGGTAGAGGCCGGCCATGACCACGTGGAGAGAGAGGAAGTGGGGAGGGGACACAGAGGCAAGAGGGTAAGAGAGAGGGTAAGAGAGTAAGAAATTAAGAGATAGAGGAGGGGGCAAGCAGCCCCTTTTATAGTGGGCCAGGCCTACCTGGCGGTTGCCAGGTAACTGTAGAGGTAGAGTTTAGACAGAATACTAACAATCAACTTTTACAACTTAAGCTAAATATCCAACTTTGACTTTAAACTATGTACTCTTCCATGCCCCTGAGCTAACTTACAGTAACGTGGTGTGTGTGTGTGTGTGTGTGTGTGTGTGTGTGTGTGTGTGTGTGTGTTATGGTGATGATTGCTATCAAGAGTCTAATAGGAATATTAAACAACAAATATGCACCATAAATGTTGGAAACAACGTGTGGGTGTGGCTGAGAAGATCCGCATGCAGGTAAATGCTCTTCTGCATCAGTTTTCCTGGTAAAACTCTGTTCAAAAGTTCTGTTTAAAAAGTATATATCCTCATATCCTTCCCATACCATGTTTTTTTGTACTATCCAATAAGTACAGAGCCAAGTTCTTTGTTAGGAATAGGCAAGTCAGAAAGGCAACAGAGTCAGATCAGATCAGATGTAAAATAGAAGAAACAGGCAGGTCATAGACCGAAGTCTAAAGAGATAACACAGGAAGAGGAGAGAATGCAAACACAGACTCGATCTTGGTCTAAACTACTTCAAGGGGAATTTTCTTTTGTCATTCTGTAACGTGTGAGCCAAGCAATAGCGCTCTAACCCCAGCCTCAGGATAGGTACTTCAGATTATAAACAATATTGTATATTGTATAAAGTATATTGGCAAATACTGAAACAATAATGTTGTTAGAAATTCTGCTTCCAGCCGTGATAAAGTAACAATGATAAGATGTGCTCTTCCATCTTACACAACAGGGGAGAAAAAAGGAACTTAGGAAACAGTAGTTTCCTACTGGACAACATACAGGGTTGGTGAAAAGCAAGCTCCAATAAAAAAGAAAACAAGGAAAATGAACCCTGCCGTGCTCAAAAGTTTGCTTGTTGAGAACTCCCAGGTTACAGAGCAAAGTAGAAATTCAGATACAATCTAGCAGTTCCTTTTAGTAATGGAGACAAGAAACTTCAGGGAGACCTGGGGCAGCAGACTGTTGTGGAGGGGGCTGAAGAGAAAGAGCTTCCCTAAAGTCTTTGATTTGACATTAACCATACCTTGTAAGGGAAGAAATCACACTACATTGGGCCGCAGAAAAATTAGTTTTAAGTTAATGTTGTTGATAATATAATTACTGGAATTGAATCCAAATGATTCTTTACTAAGGTGCCCCAACAGTTCAATGAAGACAGGCTGAGTTCATTGGAAACCTTGGTGGAAGTATGTCTCTGAAGACAGGCTTTGAGGAAAGACTCACCCCGTATCCAGTTAACTCTCTCTGTACTTGTGAATCAAGGTGTGTTGTCTCAGCCTCCTGCTCCTGACACCAGGCCTACTGTCCGTTGCCATACTGTCACCACCATTATAGACTCTAACCCCTGGAGCTGTAAGCTAGACAACAACAACAAAACCAGAAACCACAAAACCTCTTTCTTCTAAAAGCATCCTTGGTAGTGGTGTTTTAGCACAGCAACTGAAAAGATCCAAAGTCTCTTCTGAGACTCAAGGCAGTCTTTTAACTGTAAATCCCGGTAAAATTTTTAAAAAAGCAAATTATATCCTTTCAACATGTAATGGCACAGAATACACATTATCGCTCTGCAAGGGAAGAATGGGGTTATGGTTCATCAGTATGGAATCAAAGCAAGACCAAAACCCAGAAGAAGATAACAGCAAATGTTGTAGCACCATCTGCTGTACCAGTAGATTCAGATGGCTCTGCCCCTCCAGCTTTGCTACCTGCACAGTCAGATCGCTTAAATACAGCACACAAAAATGTGACCCATAAAAGAGGAAAAAAAAACCAAAAGATTTTAAAAGATCTTAAGAAAATGTTTGCTCTTCAAAAGGCCATCTGGAATGGTAATGAGGTATCGCTTTATACCTACAAGGACGGTCATAATTTTTTTTTGAGGCTGATAACAGTCAGTGTTGATGAAGGCTAGAGGACTTTGAACTCCCGCACACCGCTAGTAAGAAGGTAAAGTGGTAGAGTTGCTTTGGAAACAGTTTGTAGCAAGTTCCAAACCAGATTTAGCTATACCCTGAGACCTTGTCCAGATGAAAGAGCAAACGACTGGGATTCTCATACACCTTTGGTAGGGATGTAAAATGGTATGACCACCATAGAAGATAAAAGTCGCAAAGACACCTATTTTTTGACCCAAATACTCCACTCTTTAATATTTAACCAAAGGGATCGTGAGTCTGTGTCAGGTCCAGAATGACTGCGAGAGGCAGTGTGACACAGCTCTTGCCCCTGGAACATCACCAGGGTGTTGATCCCACGCGTGCCTGTGATTGCTGTTGCCCTGAAGCTAATCTACTCTCTTTTCTGTTTTGCTTTCAGTCTTTTTTTCTTGGGAATAAACTTCTGCAGGGCCGTGGACCATGAGAGGAAGGCTGGTAAGGTCGAGCTAAAGCCTTGAAGCCCTGGAGACCCTGAAGGGATGGTAGGAGCTTCTCCTGCTCCCTCACCAGGCCCCTGCCAAGTAGCTGCAGCCCCCTCCCCTCCCCCCAGAGAGATTTGTAGCCATCAGTCATGCAAGGGCAATGCCCCAATCCCTTCCACATGTAGATGAGGCATCCCTAACATTTCAGACCAAGACAACAGGAAAGAGCGATGACCACAGTCAAGTAGACTAAAAACAGAGTTCTCCATGCTAATGAGGTACCTAGAAGTCTGGAGGACTTTGCTAAGCTTCCCTACGCAGAAATTCCTCCCTGCAAAAGGTAATCTCAGGCTCACTCTGAGAAGTGGGGTGTGGTTTTATGCATCCACTTTCCACTATGACAAGAAACTGTTTGGAACTGTGGACTGGCTCTTTCATAGAGATCACTGTTGGGAGTCGTGGAGAAAGCCTTTGCCTACAGAGCCACAGCCTAGTCTCCGATAGACCTCTGCGCTCCCAGCCACAACTGCCACAAAGCCTGCCACCATCAAGCCAAGGACCATCACTGCTGGGATTAGCCAGAGCTCCCCTTCGCATAGCCTTGGGTTACCCAGCACTTGGGCCTCTGACTCTGTTCTCTGCTCTTCTGCAACTACTAGTAGTACCTGGATGTCCTAGAACCTGAGAACTCCATGGCTCCAGCCTTGTCATAAACCCTGAATCCCACCCCCCAACCCCATCCAGCTCCAGCTTCCCCACACCTAAGACTGCACTTTCCCAACCTTGAGCAGTGCCTCAGGGTTTCCCTACAGCCCAACATGTCCCCAGGGCAACAGTATGGGATACACGCAGTCAAACTCCCCGAGTTCTGCCTCCCCAAGTAGCCTTGCCCAGTGGTGGAGTGGACATGGACCAACAATTCTTCCTCCATTACTCAGAGTGAATCACTCCATAATAAATGAAACAGATGCAGTTCTCAAGAATGAGGAATGGAGATGGTCATGAGGCTGTGGAGGACGAGGATCAGGCCTTCTGCTTTTTGCCTTCTGTCTTTTTTTGCTTTCTGCCTTTTGGGCCATGGGAATGGATCTAGACAACATAACCACAGAGGTTACAAAAGCCTACATGGTCTTCTGTAGAAATCGCTCATTGTGAGACTTGGCCTTGAACTTGAAACTATATGAGAAGATACATGTGCCCTCTGGTCCAATGACTGCTGTATTAATTAGCCAGGGTGAGCATGAGAACATCAAGGATAGAGGGTTAAAGTGGTCTCAAGAAGAAAAGGCCTGGATAGGAAAAGAAGAAATCTATTAAGACACGCAAATGATAGATGGGTTTATCATATAGGAGGAAGGGTTGTATGTGACCTAGAAATGAACATTAGGAGACTACATGAGAAAACAAAGACTAGAGAATTCATAAATTATGTGCAGGCATATTTTGGCACATTGTCCTCTACAGGTAGGGAGTGTTTAGCACTGGGCCTAATGACCTGAGCTTGGTCCCAAGAACGCACACAGTAGAGAGAGGGAACTGACTTCTATAAATTTTTGTCTGACCTCCATAAATGAGTGCATGAACACACACACACACACACACACACACACACACACACACACAAGAGGGAGCTCAAATAAGTAAGTGTAAGCCAATGATTACTACTTACTGAGTAGTCCCTGAGGCAGAAACAAGTCCAAGCACTTTCTACGTGTTACCCTGCAGGAGCAGTAACCCCTTGGCAGGTTATCGTTCTTTTTCTGTAGAGAAGACACAGAGTCTGAGACTGAACTGAGCTGAGCAAGAATACTTGGTTCCAGAGTACTGAGCTGGAGACACGAAGACTGGGGATGTGAGTCCAAGTTTACCACAAAAATCCTCCCTCCTGGCCTGCACAGGAAAGTGGGGAGAGTCACAGCCTGGGCAGTTTTTAAAGATTAAAACTGACTTGGGGAGGGGGAGGTGACTTCACTGGCTGTATTTGCCTAGCATGCACAAAACCCTGAGTGCACTCTCTGGCACTCTACAAACCAGGTGTGGTGGCACACATCTGCCATCCCAGCACCCAGGAGGTAGAAGCAGGAGGGTCAGAAGTTCAAAAAGCATCCTCCCTTGAGCCTAGAATGCATGAGATCTTGACTTGTCTCAGGAAAGTGCGGGAGAATGGATGAAAACAAACCAAAACAAAACAAAAAAGACAAACAACAACAACACATTTGAAGATTGTCTGAACTTTCTCTGCCAAAAAAAAGGGCAAAAGTTTCCCCAGGAAAACACTGGTTTCACATTTGAGTCTCAAAGACATCATGCCCTACCCTGGTACTCTGAGACCTGGTATCTTACTAGACCACTGTCTATGTTGGCCGTTTCCAAACAACCCTCCCGCATACCCTTCAACCCTACACACACTTCAGTGCTTAAGAATTCGAGGCACATCATCTCTATGTGCTCTAGAAATTCTAGTGACTGCCCTCCCTCCCAAAGGGAGGCATCATTTTTTTTCTTTCTTTCCTGTTGCAAGTTTTGATGAAATCATTCTCAGAGTAAAGATGAAACAAACAAATAAAACAAGTTACACAGAAAGATGGTGGTGTGGCAGGGTAGGGGTTCCCGGGGAAGAGCTATAAGGGAAAATGGTGTAGTGGAAGCCAGCACTCTCCAGGTTTTGATGTGTGAAACAGGAAGCCACAGCAGCTTCTTTGTACTATTCTGGGCCTTCTAGTTACTTCCAGTTAATTAGCCAATAGTTACAAGCCATGGCACATGCCAGCACTAAGAGAATTTCTAGGCATTTCTGAATGAGAGCCCATTAATTCCTAGCACAAAAGTCCCTTTGATTTTCTTAGCAATAGCTGTGAATGCACTCTGAAGGCCTAGCCCTGAGCTAATGAATAAGCCTTTGCCTCAGGTAACTTCCACAGAACTGTACCTGAGCACGATGCCCAATTAGACAGCACTCCCAGGAGCCCTCAGATAGGTTTCATGTGCCAGGTTAATCGAGCCTTTAAAGTGTTCCAGAAATTTGGATTGAACTTCTAACAATTAAAAGTCAGAAGAGTATATACAAAATATCTCCGCCTAACTTCTCTTGAAAATACATAAAAGGGGACTGGGGCCTCATCACACATGATGACAAGGAGCCAAACAGCAAGTGCTACTTTGGACAAAAGTTCTGGAGCTCTTAAAAATGCCACCTCCACTTACCATCCACACTTGTTCTTTCTGTCATCCACCATCCTTTGAAGGATATCTGCTTCTGCCCATTCCTAATTTGATGGGGTCTTCGTGCTATGTCCCCAGTTACATCTTCAGCCCTTTTCTGGCCAAATGTTCTCTCTGACTCTAAATTATCATGTGTAGTATGTTTTAGCCCCTATGAAGCCACATCTTCTATCTGTTATGTCTTCTATGTCTTCATCCAGTCCATAGTCCATCCTATCCTCTACCGCCAACCTCCCAGCCTACTCTACGACAGGGATGCATCTAAGGTTCATGTCAAACACTATTTCTCATGAAACTAGTTTCTGCAACTTCTCATGTCCTTTACTGCACCGGGATATACTGATTCTACACAAACGGATGAAAACTATGCTGTTAACACATTAGTCAGAAAGAATATTTTCAGAAATTTTTTAACACATTGGCAATTTAATGGGAACTGTCTACGTTCTTCTACACCAGCGAATGCATTTCACTCTGTTTTCATTTCTTGGCATCTTCTCTGTAAAATGGAAATTATCAGAGTACTCATCTAAAATGGTTTTTTAAGGATGCTAATGAAATGTTTATTGCCACGCATTATACTTATCGACACACAGGGCAAGTGAGATGGCTTAATGGGTTAAGATTCTTCCCAGGGGCCTGATGACCTTAGTTCAACCCCAGAAATACACACAGTAAAATAGGAGAGCAGACTCTGAGAAGTTGTCTGGCCTATGACCTTTACAAGTGCTGTGGCACATGCAGTACACACACACACACACACACACACACACACACTAAAGATGAAAAATTTTAAGGATAATAAACATAAATAAGAACACTTAAAATGTGTTTAAACGGCTTCTGATAAGTGTCCATTTGTTATCTGTTAGTGAAGGGACTCAGACCAGCTCAAGAGATGAACATAACTCTGGCAGGTCTTGCCCTTCTCCCCCATTCCCTCCGCCTTGCTAAAGAAACCATTAGATTACATACCTAAAGCTAGCCCCTAAGATCCATTCACTTATTTGGCCACTTCCTCCTCCTGAGAGTGACTACCAAGATCTAGCTATCAAAGTTTTAATGTCCAGAAATCAAAGTTCCCTTTTGCTCACCTAATTAGCATGTCCAATCAAAATTAAATATCTTATCCTAACAGGAGTCTTCCCTCCTTTCCTCTGTAAACTGCCTTTTTCCTGTGTGCCACTTCTGTCTCCTCTCTGTCCAGAGGCAGTACCTTGTGCCCTCTGGAACAAATTACCAAGGTGTTTTTAAAAGGTTGCTGAAAATATTCTTTCCGATTAATGTGTTAGCAATTTGTTTTATACCAGTTTATCTGGAGTCAGTATATCCATCCAAGCACGATAAAGGACATAAGAAGCTACAGATTTTGTGTCTGTGCCATGTACATACCACATTAGAACAAGGTGTTTGATTTTAATTGAGCATTTAATTAGGTGAGCCAAAGGAGTTTTTGATTGCTGGACTTCAATACTTTGATAGCTGGACATTGGTAGTCAGCCTCAGGAGGAGGAAGTATCCAAATAAGGAAATGAAGCTTGAGGGCTAGATTTAGGAACGTAATCTCTCTCTCCCGTGTTCTTCTTTTCATCCTTTATTTCCTGCCTTCGTCTCTTATTCCTTGAACTCTGTCCTTCTGAGGCAAATAAATCTTTGTGCTGAGAACTTGGTCTTGGGGGGTTCTGAGCCGTGGCCATCTATCGGCTTACAGTTGATCAGGGCTCACCTAAAGGACGGCTGGAAATGAAAAGGGAGGGGGGACGAGAGAAACATAGAGCCAAGACAAAGTTCTGATCAAGACTCAAAGTTTAATATTCAGCACAGGGTATATATAGGGGAAAACCACAAAACCCCTCCCAGAACAGTAATGCAGGGAAGCACTAGCAGAGCAGCCAGTCCGAGAGGGTTCCTTATCTTGTCAGTTTGTAAATTCCAGTATCAGGGCTCGTAGCTGCAACCAAGGCAGATGTCTCTTTTCAAGCAGATAAGGCCTATTTTACAAAATCTGTAAATCCTGCCTATCGTGGCAAATGTTCAAGGTCTGCATGTCCAGCACAGGCTGGGTGGGGGGAGGTCACACTGAGTCGATACTGTTCCTAAGAGACACTGTCATTTAACTACATATGGAACATGTGTCTTCCCACAAATGAGCCAAATTAATTAAATAAAAATAGGAAAGTATTAAAGCAAAACAATATGCAAAAAGTTTATCGATAAAAGAAAAATCTCTGGAAACCTCTGTGTGTGTGTGTGTGTGTGTGTGTGTGTGTGTGTGTGTTCAGACCACTTTTGGCATATAATTACTTAATTTTTACAATAACAAAGGATTTTGTGTATAAAATTCTGTGTCTCATTTCTTAGGATTGCAACTCTGAGTATGAGTTTCTCTTGATTTATTCTGACTAATTAACTCACTTGATTTGTATGTATTTCTAAGGTAGAAAAAATTTATGTACAGCTCTAAAAATATTATCTTTAAAAAATGGAAATTATGTTTATAGCCATTGATTAAGTGTGGTATTTAGCCTGAAATTATTTTTTTTACATTTTTACCATTTTTTTTTGTAAAGCTCTGCCCATTTCAAGTGATTAAGTACTTTAAACTTTCTAATTTGTGCAAGTCAGGGAAGACCGTTCTCAGAATTACTACTCCTAGACATGTGTGTGAAAACTAGAATTCTGTCAATCATTCATAATAGTTTTTGCAGAATATATTGATTCCAGTAGCATTTCCTGTGCTGGGTTCTTTTTATGCAGACTGAGGCTTAATGAAGAGAAAATGCCTGATGCAGGTCATTTGGAGTCATTTAGTTTGTTAAAGATACTGATTTTAGGTCCTGCCTCTAAAGGGATCATTGCAGATAGGTGACTTCAACAGAAGTATATAGCATCAGCGTTTCTTACATTTGTCACCTACCACCTGAGGCAATCACTAGTACATTTGTCCCACAGATTCCATGGGAGACTCATTCCTGAGCCCTGATGTATGCCGACTTTAAAACTTCTCAAATCCTTTAAAAAAAATGAGTAGTATTTGTAAATAACCAACTGCGTCCTTCCATATGCTTTAAATGATCTCAAATGTATTAACAGACACCTAGTACCAAGTAATTTATCTTTTAAATATTTTAGTCTATATTTGGTTAAAAAATACAATTGTGGAACACACAGGTAGGGAGAACTGGCCATAAGCTCTCCGTCATAATGCTATTAAAAGGACAGCCATGTAAAGCAGTACAGTGGAGTCTGGCATAAACTAACATCCAGGAACTGTTCGCTTTTGGTTCTCTCTTCAATGAGATAATCCCAGTTTAAGAAATGCTGCATGAAAATAACCTGGGAAGTCCTCCAAAGGCTGCCTTTGGACTCAGCGTACAACTCAGCACGCCCACTCCTAAGGACACACTTCAGAGAAGAGTGTTTGTACACACCAAGGCCTGTCTGTACACATTCATGGCAACATTATTTGAAGTAGCCAAGCTTGGAGACTACCCAAATGTCCATCACCCGATGAACAGAAAATAACTTACGATCTATCCACATAGTAGATATTTGGCAGGAAAAACAGAATAAAGCACTGACCCCTGCTACACTCCAGATGACCTTTGAGAAGGTCATATTGCTTAACTCCGTCTCTGTGAAATGTCCAGAAGAGGTGGACTCATAGACACAGAGGGCAGGTGACTGGTTACAGAGACTAGGATAAGAATGACATAGGGATTGGCTGCTAACGGGATGGAATTTTCTTGGACAGTGTGAAAATAACTTGTAATTAAATTAATTAGATAATGAGATGATTAAGCCATGCTTCTTAGAAAATGAAAACCCACTGGATGGGATGATAGTTATAACATGTGATCTGTATCACAATAAAACCATTTAAAAAGACGTGGGCTTGAGCAAACGTGTGAGAATCATTGAGCTGTGATTCACTTCCTAGTACCGTTTGGCAAGCTATCCTTGTGATAGCTTGTTTACTGCTGTGGTTTCCATTTCAATTTACCCGATCTTCTTCAAACTTTAGCTGTCAGCAGGCCATGATTATTTTTATCATAAAGAAGAGGGAAACTGAATCAAACCCTGAAAGCAAAGAAGTCAACCCACAGCTCAAGAGATAGGATGCAGAGCCTTCAGCAGCTCTTGGTTTGTAAAATCACTGCCATAAGTGGGGGACAATGAGGATGAAGGTGACTGAGGTACCATCATGTGCAGCCTACAAAACCCTGTGGCAACTTCAACTTTTATGGATGAGGAAATGTTTGTCTTTTCTTATTCATTCATTCATCTACCCATTCATTCATGTATGTGTGTGTATGTACGTTTGTATGTGTATGATATTCACACGTATGTGTGTGTGAATATACCTGTCATATATCTCTACGTAGGAGGCCAGCAGTCAATGCCAAGTGTCTTCCTCAGTCACTCTCCACTTTAGTTTTTTGAGACAGGTCTCCCGCTGAATTGACTAGAGCAGCCATGTAAGTTCTAGGGATCTGCTATCTCCAACACCCCCCTGTCTTCCAGATGCAAGCACAGACTTTTACCTGAGTACTGGAGATCTGAACTTAAGTCCTCTTGTCAGCATAGCAAATTTTTTACCTACTTGCTGGGAACCTGCCTGGCATTAAGAGAACCGAGCTAAAGTGGACTATAGCATTGGACCAAGGCCAAAAGACTGATGCTCTCCGGCCTTTAACTCTCTCTAACTGTACTGGGGACTGGAAGCTGATGGCTTGCTTATTCTTTGGCTGAAAATCGATGACTTCTTTTCTGTTTATCTCTTTGTGCTTTGCTTTTACTTTGTAAATTTCTGTGCTTTATTAAACGCCAGAAACTTAACTCTCTCTTATTGTTCTATGCTTAAATAAGTGCTGAAGACTTAAGTCTTTCTTACTGTTTTGTGCTAAAAACTTACCTCTTGTTCTGTATTTAAACAAGCTCTGAAGGCTTAATTCTTTGTGCTTAAATATATGCTGGTCTCTTACTCTATACCTCTCTTATTATTTGTGCTGCAGTAAGTGCTAAATTAGGGGAGTTCACACATGCTGTTTAGCAGTGGAGGATTAAGGAAAGGATTAATTGCTAGGGCTCCTTTCTCTGTCACCCAGGAGCCCCTTGCTGGTGAGAGGCTTTTGAAGGAAAGAAATCCATTTACATAAACAATGTGCACAGACACATATACATTCATGCACACATACATTCTGGCCAGGAGGCCTGACCACCTGTTTCATCTACTCAACACGTGCTCATGCATACTTACACACAGACAAACAGACATATACATGTATACATTTGGTGGGTGGATGCATGGGACAGAGCCTCTCAAGCCAACACTGTATTTCTTTTCTCTGGCCTTTTTATAAAGAAAATTTCTTAGAAAATTACCTCATAGATAGAATGCTACTCAAAAGGGGAGTTACAGAAGGACGTTGATAATAAGTTCAAAACTGTGCTTCATTCTGTAAGCTCAGTATAAGTTCAAAGCAACAGTTTCACATGCCCTTGCCTTATCATACACACCTGTAGCTTCTTCATTCTTGGACCTAAGTGTTTTTCCTCAAGCACAAATTTGTCTCACTATTTCTTCTGTTAGTATAATTGTGAAAGCCCATTGTATTTCATATTATGCAGCCTTTACTTCCTATTTAATGAGGAGTGCACATTCTATTTTAGATTCTAACTTGATTAAATCTTTCTAGCTAAACAACTAAAACTTTTTCTTAAATTTTTTTTCCTAAAATCAAAACGGGAAATCTATAAAATGTTTAATTCATCTAAACAACATTAATTCATGAAAGTTCACCTTAATGTTGATCTGCAGGAATTTTGCTGCAGAATTTTGCCCAGGAGTCCTTTGGCTATGTAATAGTGACATCACCCATCATGAAAGGCCTACCATCTGCAAAAAGCCATCCTGAGATGAAGTCTCTTGGGACTTCGCCTCTCAGAGCTCACTCATTTTAGGCCATGCAGAAAGGTGAGTCATCTCCAGGAAGTCACCTACTAGTCACCTGTGAGCCTTAGCCTTTCCTTGATGGCTCCTGACACCTGTTGAGCTATCTCTCTGTGTCATTTTACCTTACTAGATTGTTATTGAGGAATTTTATTTCTATTATACATTTATATGGTATTTTATATGAATGAAGTTGCGCTTATATCTTAACTGTCCATTCGATCTGCATGCTTTCCTCAGTAACACCATAATTTAAATTTCTGTGGGTGTTGTGTCAACATTTTATCATCTGAAGAGCAATCCATGGTGTAAAAGCAAACAAAACCAGCGAAGACCCAAAAGAAAGAATATCCTATTGTTTGTTTGTTTTGTTTTTGTTTTTTATTGCTGTTGGTTTTTGTTGGTTTTGATTTTTTGTTTGTTTGTTTTGTCTGTAGTGTTCATTTTGTTACAGATGAGGAATCAGAGAGTGGGGGAAGAGACTGGGCCAAATCCGTGAAACTTTTTGCAAGGAAAAGGGTGAAAGGACTATGGCCCTGGAAGCAGATTCAGCTTCTCTCACAGAGTCCCCACTAGACCATGAGCCCTGGGAATGTGAGAGAGGAGTTCACTGTAACTTCCTTCTGACTGTAGGCTGCTAGATCAGTTGCATGATCACACTTAGTAGGTCCAATCTTTCCAAGAAGTGGAGAATTTTCAGAATTCCCAAAAGCACACAACAGAGCAAGTTCCCAGCTTATTCATTTCTTCCTTGTTCTGACTTGTGCAGCTGAGGCTCATTTACATTGAACAGGCTGAAGTTGTTGGGATGCATCCACCAGGAAACACCCATTCCTACTCTCTGTGCCACTGTTTTAGAGCTCCCCACCCCACCACTCACCTAATAGAACCATAGGTCTATGGTTCTCATACTCTGTCAGGTTATTCCACTCTCAATGATTCCCTCATAGTTCCTTCAATTCTCCATCTCAGGAACACTAAAGCCGGGGCTCAGCCCTAGGAAGCAGGTGTATGGGGAATATTTTCTTTCCCTCTTCCCAAACCTTTCCCAATTTTGAAGTTCCCTTACCCAATCCCTGCTTGCCTAGCTAGACACGTCAGACGATATTGTCATAGAAATGGGAGTTCACAGGTCTGTTGGTTTTTTTGTTTTGTTTTGTTTTGTTTTATGTCTGAGACTATTGTAGCCTCTGTGGGCAAGCATTATTGATAACTCTCTCATTTAGTATATATACCACTGCACCAACTTTTCTGAAATAAAACTCAGAGCCTATCATCTGACAGCTGCAAAGGACTTCATGAGGTATGAGTCGAGTGGAACTGGACCTCTGACAATCTTTTCCCCACTGGCCTCTGCAGAGCCTTGGCCTCTGTGGTCAAGCTGTCTTCACAGTCTTTTCACTTTTTTTTTTTCACCCGCTAAGGTCTCCCCCTCCTAGGACACACTCTCATGGGCTCATACACCACTCCCATCCATCCCTCTGATGATCATGGAATTTCAATAATCATTTTTCCTGTTTGGATGCCAGCGATTTCCAAGTATGCCTGGATTTCTTCATATCTCCATCATATCTTCATTCTTTTGATGTCATGAGACTAACTGGGGAGCACATACGTTTGACACTGAGACATGACATCATTCACAAAGTTATTCCTCAAGAACCATATAATCAAGTTATGAAAAGCAAGTCTCTCTCCAGTTATCTTTCTGCCTCTATGCCTCTCTCTCTCTCTCTCTCTCTCTCTCTCTCTCTCTCTCTCTCTCTC
>JANHMN010000003.1:160488222-160577883 GCA_030674055.1 Rhabdomys pumilio
CTCTCTCTCTCTCTCTCTCTCTCTCTCTCTCTCTCTCTCTCTCTCTCACACACACACACACACACACACACACACACACACACACACCTTGTGCTTTAAGTAAGTCATGATGTTGGGTTGGACCACATTCAAGGCTGCCCTGGGCCATGGATTGAACAAGTCTTGGCAGAGTGATCCACAGACCAGCAGACTGACATCTTTGGGGCTTATGTAAAAGTCGGGCCTCATTCAGAGAAATCTACGCAACAATTGGTCCTCAGGTGAGGACTATCTAAGAAACATTCTAGTAATCTAATTCAAAATCCAACAGCTTAATTTCATATATTAAACATATTTCCATTGTTGTTCTAGTAAATTCCATTAGACCAATTGTAAACTCTTTGCTTATATTTCATCAGGTAACCTAATAAGTTGGAGTCCAGGATTTCTTCTCATTTCACAATTAGTTTTTAGGAAGGGAAGAACACAGAATGCCAAGCCACTGACTACAGAGAAGAACAATCACAGTCATTGAGTCAATAAGGCACTTTAATATGTTACTGTTCATAGCTGAGGTACAACTGGAAACAGCCAGTAAGTTCTTCACGGCATTTCATAACACCCCTCATTCTTTTCTTCCTGGAACTCTTCTTTGTGAACAAAACAGACAGCAGAATGTCAGGGCCAAAAAAACCTTGATTTTACCTTGGCTCCTACTCAGTCATCCTCTCCTACCTCCACAAAGTCCTCAGTTCTGTAAGTGGGAAACAGGAACACCAGACCTGGCTGTAACTCATGAATGTTAGGGGCCTACCTGGACCATCGCTCTAAAGAACAGTAACTCTGGGGTGGTGGGGGTGAAGACAGATTAAATGGTGTGTCTGGGGGTGGGGGTGGGGGGAAGAGCACTTTCCTGATGATAAACCTGGTAACTAAACATTTTTAAGTTTCAACTGATTATGGCTTAAATCTCCTTGAGTCTGTTATTTGATATAATATAGCAGTTTGGAAGTCACTCATTACCTAATCTCATGTTATTTCTCTTTTTAAATTATGATCTACCGTGTGTATGAGTTTTGCATATATATATGTATGTATGTCTGTGCTTCACATGAGTGCTTGGTGCCCAAGGAAGCCAGAAGAGGGCACTAGCGTCCCTGGAACTGAAGTTACAGACAGGTGTGAGCCACTGTGTAGGTGCTGAGAATTGAACACAGGTCCTCTGGAAGAGTAGTCAGTGCTCCTAACCACTGAGCTACATACTCCGGCCTTATCTTTTACTTCTTGGCCTCTAGTTATGCATCTGATTGACCTTGTCCCAAGGTTGATCACTCTTAGTTGTGTGTGTGTGTTTCTCTTGGAATTTAGTTCTTTTTTTTTCTTTATATTGCTGTATATTCTCTACTGACTAAACTTATTTTAATTAAAAAAAATGATACAGGGTTCCATAAGGCAATTTTTATAAATGGATCACTGTACTTTGAACATACTTTCCCTATTCCATTGCTCTTAGTTTCATTTTGACTTTCCTCTCACCTGCCTTCTTACATTGTTTCTTTAGCTCTTGTTAGCCCTATATCCCCACTAACTCCCTCCTCTCTTGACTCAATGAGAGTCTCCTTAAATCAGTCACGTTAAAGTATCTCCCTATGGGTTATACAGTCTAGCACAGGAAAAAAAATTGTTATGAACCCTTGACAGGAAACTGAATCTCTTCCCACAGTACGGTGACTACATGCCTCTGTTAAAACAATGAACAATGGCTTGGGGATTGGGTGGGACAATAAACATAACTGTGCTTATAAGATGGGAAGTGTCAGGTTTGCCTGCCAGGAAAGGGATCCTGTAGAAAGGAATACAAAACATGATGGTCTGGTCCTTTGGGTCAGTGTAGTGCTCCTTAGGAAGGTCCTCAGAAGCCTGCATACATTTCATACCAACAAGGTGCTATTCCTTCTGTTCAAACTGATTAATGATCTCTCCCGCAAGCCCCCACTGGAGCCTACCAGACTTGATGGCAGTAAAGATACACTCATTGTTGGTCATGGGTGCTATAGTCTGAGAGACTATACAAATGTTGTGAAAACAGGCTGGGTGATGCTAAGAGAGACCAACGCCACAGACTCTAAGCCTGGAACCATCCGGGAAGACTTTCCCATCCAAGATGGCAGGAAAAGTTCTGTGGAGAGCACAGAAAAAGGAAATCAGCTTGTGGTTTCAGCCCAAGGAGCTGGTAGACTACAAGAGCTGTGGGCAGGACTGAATCTATGAGTGACAGGAAGGCCCCTGCTTTTCCAGCTACTGACCCCTGTTCCCACAGGCAGGGGACCAGCCACTCTAGATATTTCTGGAACTTCCTTTGACCTGGAGGGATCCTCTGGGAGCTGTGACTCCTTGGGCAGTGTTAAGTACCACTGGTAGATTCAAATGTCTCCTTTCCTGTGAAGAAAGAGGAGGAGGAAGAGGAGGAGGAGGAGGAGGAAGAAGAAGAAGATGAGGAGGAGGAGGAAGAGGGGGAGGAGGAGGAGGAAGAGGAAGAAGAGGAAGAGGAGGAAGAGAGGGGTAGGGGGAGCCTCAGTGTAGGAGAGAGATTAAGCTGGATGTATATGTGAAAGTGTTTAACCACTGGGCAACAGGGAACACATTTCACTGCTAAAACTCTCCCTCCCCGCCCTCATTCCCTATCCTCTTTTCAGAGCTCTACCACTGAGCAACATCCTAGTCTTGGAACCTCACTTTCTTTTAAAGGACTTTAAATGCCATTTACCTTTCATTCTACTTATCTATCTAGATTAATTTATCGATCATTCATGTGTCCATCCACTCATTTATCAAGGGTGGCACAAGGAGGTCAGAGGACCACTCGCAGCAATTGATTTTTACTTTCCCTGGGATTGAACTCATATCACAACTCAGATCCTAGGCCTTAAAGTCACGTGATTTAAACCCCCGAGCCACCTCCTAAGCCAGTTGAGTCTCAATTTCAACTTAAATCCCAGGGTTCTTCTAAGAATTAAATCCACAAGAATGTCCCCCTCACTAAACTCCAAACTGGAAACCATCCTGAAAGAATCAACTAGACACTTAAGTGGTACTTAACACTGCACAGGGAGTCACAGTCTCTGCTGTCCAGAATGTTACAGTGCGAATTGATCCACTTCAGGTAGCAGTGTCAGTGAACATTAAAGATAGGAAAGGACAGTAAAGAATTCTGTCTGGTCTTGCACTGTGCAAGGAGAATTCTATGCTAGAGCTTGGTGGAGGACCAAAGCCCAGAGGTTGGGAAAGTGTTTAACCGCTGGGCCACAGAATGGATTAAATCGACTCTCTCACAATTCTGGAAGTATTTTGCCAGCAAACTCTCAAATTTAGTATCTAGGGACAATAAAACTAAAAGCGGTGGAGAAGGGCGCCCTCTGGCGACAGTAGTAGCAGGACCCAGTGGGAGGGAAGCAGCGCTAAGATGGAGTGCCATCCCCAAAGCAAAGCTCCCTGGGAGCAGTATTCTAGTCAGGTTGCCTGGGTGAGTGCAAGCTCCCACTCTTAGCAGAGTGATGTAGGGACCCAGAAAGGTGGAGTTCACTTTAGGAAACAGTGGGGAGTCCCCTAAAGGATTCAGGTATGCCAGCCACACACCTGACTAACGCTGTAAATATGTAAGAAACACAGAGTGAAGCAAGATATTTTTAATGCGTAGCTCTAACTGGATAGCAGATGCTCCCGCAAACAGCAAGTGTGGGTACGGGGTAGGGGTACACTGGGCTGCAAGGAGCAGTGGCCAGCAGCCCGGAGCAGTAGCCACTGGCCACCAACTCTTCATTAGCTTTCCTTTGGCTGAAAGGCAAGTCCGGCCCGTCTGCGGTTAATGCTTTTTTACCCATCAGCAAAACACACCGAAATGAGACTGAGAGGTGGTCGTCGCTCTTAAATGTGGTTGGACGCGACTTTTGTTTCCCTGGGCCGCCCACTAGGGGCTCTAGGGTGGACTCTGGGTCCTGAGCCATAATGGATGGCCCTTCTATGCAGAACACAAACTTAGCTAACTCAAAGGCTTAAAAAGAAATGCTATTTTTCCTTCCATTCCTGGTTGTTTATTTGAGAAGGAATGCCCCGGAAATTGCAGAAACTTTTTTAGTGCCCAACAATCTCTCAACTCTGTAAGTCAATTAACATGTTAACGTTAACGTGTTCTCTCCTCCCCCTCCCCTTGTCCCTCCCCCTCTGCCCCTGTGTTTTTTCTGGTTTGGTGTTTTAAAATGACAGCTGATGTAGGAATTCCTCTCTGTGGAGATCGATTGGACACAATGAATTTCTTCTCTCTCTCTCTCTCTCTCTCCCTCCCTCCCTCCCCCCCTCTCTCTCTCTCTCTCTCTCTCTCTCTCTCTCTCTCTCTCTCTCTCTCTCTCTCTCTCTCTCATATTTTCCAGATTCAAAACGTTGGTAAAGGAAGAAGAGAGGTGAAGGTTAGAAGTAGGGACTGGAAATCTCAAATTAAGGAGCCGTTCAGAGATGAGGAAGGCACCGTAAGACATGTGTGTCCTTACATAATCAGTACTGTGTGAAGAAGGTATCTGGGAGTGCTGAAAGCAAGCAGTGTAAATAGAATTAGGACAGCAACAGCTCAGGAGGCCATGAGCCTGAATCATGCTTATGCTTCCATAAAATATCAACAAAGACTCCGAGAAAACAAAAGGAAAACTTAGAGCACTTTGGCACCCTGAAAAGTGTGCCATACAAAAGAGTAAGATAATGGCTGAAAAGACCGTGCAGGAAGAGATAGAACCTCATGCCTTCAAGATACTCTGAGCATGAAGATATACAGGGTCGTAAAACAAGGGTTAACAAACGACCACGCAGAGGCCAGCCATTGCTTGCTAACTGCTTCTATAAACGAAGTCTTATTGGATCAGGTGCTCTCTTTTGCTGCAACAGCAGACTGCACTAATTGCTCACAAAGCTGGAGAAAATATTTACTATTTGGCCCTTAACAGTGTCCAGAACATCAGAATGGCCATGGTGCAAATTCCTAGGATTCTTGAAACAGGAGGACTAGTTACCACCCATGTCTGTGTGCTAAGGACCATTAGGCAAAGCATAGACACACACGTGGGGGTTGGTTTTCTTTGTTTGCTTTGTCAGTGTTTTTAAAAGTTCAGTAGTTTTCCTTCGAGATATAATTTAATTTAAAAGTGAAAAATAAAAACCCTAGAATGAAGGGCCATCTCTGGTCTTGCAGTTTTCTGTAAGAACATCTGCATACTTGTTGCCTTCAGTTGATTGTGCTAGAAAACATAGTAAACTTAGTTTTTAATGGTCAGAAGAAAATAGTAACTATATGTGAACGATCTCGATGGAGAAGTCCAATGACAGACTTTGTCTATGGTACCTGCGGAAATTTAGTGTTGGGTGCGTCTTTGAAGAGAGATATTCACATCTCTGCCCTGCTCAGTCCTGAAAAACTAACACACCAATGAGACATCTGAAAAGCCCAAGATACATTTTTATAGGATCTTGATTTTGATATAAAGGGTATTTATTTATTTGTTTTGAAAAATGCTTTTGACTAAGGTCTGTCCCTTAGGATCTTCAATCTTGACCCATGGGTTTAACAAATAACCCTGTTTATTGACACTGAAATCTGGTAGACTGATTCTTGAGCCTTGACGAGGAACAAAAAGCTGAGCATCAGGCTCAGATGGGAGAGAGATGGCCACTATCGGGATGCAGTTTCGTGGAGTTTTCTCTCCGAGACCACTCACAGACGCAGAAGGATTTGATTTGTTGACAGCCTCTGTTATTATTAGAGGAGACGTTGGCATTATTCCTTTGGCTGTTCTTCCAGGAATAAAGACTGTATTGTATTCCTCAGCATCTGCTTCCCAGTGTTCCCAGTGTTCAGGCATTCTGTCCTGGAAAGGCACTTGGAAGGCTCCCAGGGCGGTGCCTGGGTTAGAACAGAAGCACAACTGGGTCACATGTGTCAATCTGGCAAGTCTCAGTGGTTCCCCCAGAATGTCCTTCGATTTGGAGAGTGAAAAAGAAGAGGACATTTTTTACCTTTCTTCTTGGAAGCAGAGAGCAAACGTTTCTGTAGTTTCTAACACACTGCAATCACCTCTCTGCTCCCCTCTCTGATGTAGCAGACTGATGAATGCCTCTCATTCCGGGACCTTTGACAATTCCGCACTCTGGTCCAGGTATGTGCTTAGCTCCATGATGGATGTTCAGCTCTGCAGAAGATGTTGGAGGAAGTAGGAGCTGCCCTGGGTTTTGATCTAGAGACAAAGCAGCCTGTTCTTGCTCTTCCCGTTTCGTCAGCCTTATTGCCTACCTTGTGAACCTTAATGTCTGGTAACCTTAGAAATGAAGCAAGAGCCTTGCAAAAACAGCTTAGGCAGCTCCTACAAGTGCGTGAGACTAAACCCCTTTAAGTTTCTGCTTCTCTTTCCACACTGTGACTATTCCATGACAGTAATAAGGCTTGGAATCAGAAAGCTAGCAATCTAGTTTCATTTCAGCTGATCTGGCTATCACGTTGTGGGAGTTATTCCTGTAATTCTAGAGTCATTTAAAAGATAGGAGTTTTCCCAAATGTTCATCTTACATCCTCCCTCAGCTCCAGGACTACTAGTTGATTTGATTTTATGCCTGCCTACGTCAGATGCTTCATATATAGGCTCTCTGAAATGGGCAGAGATTAAACTGCGACTATGGAAAGCAGAGATGGCACTACAGAACAGAGGATGAGCTTTTGACTCCATCCTGTTATTTTGTAGAGGACGCTGAGCTGAGGTGGATTAAGAGGTGGATTTATTATCAAATAAAGAATTTTATAAACATGTAGGTCGTGGGCAGGTTGAAATGATGCATTAATGAAATGCATTATTAAACGGTGGGTTTTTTTTTTTTTGTAAGGTACCATACTTTTAAGGTAGGAAAGGTATTTCTGGTACTGTTTAAAATTATTATTTATGTGTATGAGGGCTTTATGTTAATGTGTCTCTATGCATCATGCCTAATGCCCTCAGGGGCCAGAAAACGGTACCAGATCCCCTGGGACTGGAGTTATAGACAATTGTGAGTTGCCATGAGGGTAGTAGGAATTGAACCTAGATTCTCTAGAAGAGCAACCAGTTGTCCTCATTGTGAAGCCATTGCCCCAACCCCTTTAGGTACTAGGTATTAAAAAGGTCCTTATCCTTGGAGCTGTGTAAGTTTGGGCCAGCATTTGTGCTACTCTGCAAATATGCACCATTAAACGGTGGCTTTTCTTTTCTTTTCTTTTCTTTTCTTTTTCTTTTTAGCTTCTCTGGTTGTAAATTGATAGGGTAGTTCTGGACCATGAGCTTTACGGATGACAATGTCATGTCAAAGGTTGGACACACCTGTAGACCCTTGCTCAGTCCAGTTAGTCCTAATTCTAGAACCAAGAGTGAAACAAATGATACAGTCTTATAAAAGCAAGTCCTCTATCCCACTGGAGACTATTTCTGGGCATCTAAAGAAGAGATAATGACGAGATACATCAGAAATTAAACATAGTAGATGTAAGACACGAGATAGCTCTTGCCTCATAGTTAGGGAGTGACTTTTAAAAAGTCCTAAGGAGTTCAAAAGAAGCAATGGTGCTATAACTCACGGACACTGAGTCAGACAGCCCTGGATAATATCCCTTGCAGCAAATACATGGAAGGCTTTTTGCTTGTCTGTTTATGGGGGATTTGTTTTGAAGATAATTTATTGTCTGGAATTCCCCCAACCTATTCTCACTGGTTAGTATTCTCTTCTCCCAAAAATGGTGGTGGAGAGTGTTAGTATTCTGTCTAAATTCACCTCCACAGTTACCTGGCAACCACCAGGTAGGCCTGGCCCACTATAAAAGGGGCTACTTGCCCCCTCCTCTCTCTCTTAATCTCTTACTCTCTTAATCTCTTGATATCTTACTCTTACCCTCTTGCCTCTCTGTCCCCTCCCCCCTTCCTCTCTCTCCACGTGGTCATGGCCTGCCTCTACTTCTCTTCTTCTCTCTTATCCTTCCACCTTCTTCCCCCGACCTTTGCCCTATCTCCTGAATAAACCTCCTCCCCCTTGGAGCCATGTGGTCTGGAGTGGTCTGTTCTGAACTTCTTCTAACAACTAACAGAGAGTGACTAAAGAAAGGATTGATTTTGGTGTATGGTTGCAGAGACTCCAATGTACTGTTGCCTGGTACCACTGCATTGGAACTTGTGCCAAGGCAGAAACATCCCAGTGGAAGGACATGACAGGAGAAAACATGTGGCTGTCAGGAAGTAAGGAAAAGGAAGAGAAGGGTCTGAGAACAAGAATCTATCTCCAGTGGCCCATTTCCTTTAAGAATGGTTCTAGTTTCCACCAATTTACAATAATTCTATCAAGTTATGAGTCTATCAAATGATTAATCTATTACGTAGATCAGAGCCTTCATGTTCCAATGACCTTTTTGTTAGGTTTGAAGAAAAATCCCAAGCACCCCAAAAGGGCAGGCCCATCTGACTATGTCTATGATGACATCCTGGGCTCGGCTAGGACCAGATAGGGAGGCGAGGATACAAAAGGATTGCTGGTGGATAGATTAGACATTACTCCCAGAGAGCTGTACGAAGTGTTCTTTCTGCCAGGAAGATCCACTTCCCCATCTCCCCTTACCCCTCCTACCCTCTTGCCTCTCTGTCCCCTGCCCCCTGCCTTCCTCTCTCTCCACGTGGTCATGGCCAGCCTCTACTTTCTCTCTCTCTCTCTCTCTCTCTCTCTCTCTCTCTCTCTCTCTCTCTCTCGCTCTGCCTCCACTACCCTCCTGGCTCCCCTCCCCATGCCCTCAATAATCTCTATTCTATACTATACCAGTGTGTGACTGGTCCCTCACGGGAAGAGATGCCTCTGCATGGGCCTGCTGAGACATCCCCTTCCCCCATACCTCTCCACACACCCACAGAACATACTCTCTTTATCTCTTTATCTTTTTATAAACACTTCAATGGGGAAAAAGCAATTATCTGTATATTAAGGAAACTATTTGAAACAGCTTCTTTTGGTCATGGTTGAGTTCAGGGTTCAATGGTAGCAGTAAGGTGTCTTGTTTAGTTTTTGTTCCTGTTAGAGTCTCACCATGTAGCCTGGCTGCTCACTTACAAGCCTCCTGCCTCAGCCTCCCCAGACTTTGAGATTGCACGTGTATGATGTATTATGCCCACCCACATGTCTTCTTTTACTCACTTGTCTCCCAGGAAAACAAAGTATTGTCTGCAGTTTGAATATTTTTTGTTATAGAGCCTCTCAGTCTCCTCCTCATGAGGGAGGTAACCAGGAAGAAGAGTGCCAAACAAATTTGAGGCACAAGAGATGCTATGTACTTGTGCTGAGTATCTTGGCTCTTAAGTTTCTGTTTCCCTGGTGTGTGAATCAGACCAAACTTGGAGGGAGGCCTAGTGAGTGCAGCCTGAGGGTCATAGCCATAGAGAACAATTCTTACCACAACGATGCATTTTCTTTCAGGGAGTGTTTACAGTAAAAAGTTGATTTCAGTTTCTCCATTTTGATGGTCATTCCTAAGCTGAAAAAGTCAGAAGACTAGTCCTGTGCATAGCTGTGGCCTGACTCAAAAAGGAATTGTCAAAGAATAGTTGAGATTTCATCCACTCCTAGAAGGTCTGTAAACAAGCTTGGAGACAAGACTCTGAACACCAGACTCTTAATTTCAGAGAGCTCTGACAGAGGCCTCTACTCACATTGGCAGCCTGGCTTCTCTCAGTGGAATCTCATATAATCCTTCTGACAGGGGTGACCAGAAGCAGAGGCAGAGAGTACATGGACACACAGAGAAAATAGGTTTATTTCACTTCACAGCTGGGCACTTCATAATAGCCCTAATTATTACAATTATAAGGGAGATTTCAAGGAATCTTCTAGGCTTTGGGAAAACAAGAAATCTCATAAAATATAATGAACTTTTGAAAAATGCACTCTTAAGCAAGGATTAAAGCAATAATAGCAAAAGCAAGTAAAATATATACTGTGTGCGCACATTTTATTTGTAATATCTAGTATATTATTTAACATATGGCAATTATGTTGCTTTACATATAAAATATACGTAAATAAGTGGTATTGTAAAGCCCAAATGAAAAGGACCTCACGAGATCCGTGGAGAACTGCAGACGCACCCCAAATCACTCATGAGAAACACAACTTGCTGCAATCGCATGAGGTTTACTGGCTAGCCAGGGCTGTCCTCACTTCTAGCCCACGCAGGGGTAGAGGAATTCAGCCCCGAACAAAAGAACAAAAGAATTTTACAGCTTTTAAGGGGGAAATCTACAAACCAGGTGGGGGTGGAGTTAGGGAAGGGGGAAGGAGGGGGAACAGGTCACTAGGTCATCAATACATTTGATCTCAAATTCTTAAGATGGATGGTATTTCACTTTATAATTGGCTATTTCAGACTAGTTTCACATCGTATATCATGAGTTCTGGTTCAAGGGGGTCAGGCTTATCTCAAACTTTTAGCATCCTGGCACCAACTGTCTCAGGGCTGTTGGTTCAAAGAGCAGCCAGGCTAATCTCGGGCCCATAGCATCCTGACACCATTAATCTTAGGGCTTGTTTAGTTAGGCCCATGTGTTCAAATGGTCAGCTAATTTCCTGGGACTGAGGCGACACAGTGTTTGACTTACAGGTTTTATGTCTTTGCTTTTAAGGGTTCAGGGGTTCAGCTTAGATTTTTCTATCTTTCAGTATATACTAATATGAATACTTGTAATTTTAAATGATATTTAACTAAGTCAATAATTTTACATTTCTGTAAATACTTACAAGCAAACTAATCATATCTGCATATTATACAAAATTAAAATACAGATTCTCTATATAAAATAGAAAATTGGTTTTGCCAATGAATGTTTGTGCTTTGTGGAAGGACGCATAAAGTACATGATAAAACAGTTTGTTAGAAGTATCATGGAGATAATTTGTTTCCAGAATATGGCTACCAGTTGAAAAAAAGAAGGGTAGAAATATGCTAAACTGTACAGATAGTGAGTTTTGTCTGGAGTCAATCTGAAGTTTTATTGATCATGAGCCTGGCAGTACCCATTTGAGGCCCATGTACTTTAAAGAAGACTGAGACCTGCTTCTTCCATAAACTCTCCTGCACATGTCTATGACACAGTCCTCTCCTTTCTTCTTACTGAGCATTTACTCTGCACTGGGTTAGCTCAAATAAAAGACTTGTCTAGCCCAGAGGGCGAATGAATTAACACAGAGATGCGGGGTGTGAGGAGAGCCAGGAGGTGAGGCTGACAGAGGCCATCAGTTCTCTGATGTCACACCTTTGATCCTCCCTCTAGTTATAATTAAAACTACTTACTCATACTTCCTCCAAAACATTCAGTTCTATTTGAGTTCACAAACAGGAAGTTCAAGGCTCCTGATGCATCCTTTTTCTTCAACAGGAAGACAATGAGGCTGAAAGTTGATTTTTTTTTCCTGTTGGCAAGGTAATTTTCTACTTCATATTGGAAATGCATGTGTAGTCGCCCTTTATCAACAGCCCCACATTTCCTTCTCTCTGGAATCTACAGTCAGCTTAGGTAGATTTCTGAGCAGCCAATCTGCCTCAGCCAGAACAGTGGAAGAGAATAGGGCAGCTTCCAGCCTGTGACCACAAGATAAAGCCTATGTGGCTGTTTTTCTTGAATTGATACTTTTTTGAAATTGGATCTAGTATCTTTGAGAACCTCATTTTTTTTCAAGAGTGCTAGATTTTGATATCTGCTTAAATGCTTGACTTGTTTTAATGGAGAGTAGAAAGATGCTTGACTTGTTTTGATGGAGAGTAGAAAGTTTCTGTTGTTTATTCAGCTATATGAAAGTTCCCAGGCACTTTCAGAGTCACGCAAGCAGCCTTTCTGCAGTGGACACTAGTAGAATCTCAGCCATAAGAGGCCTGAATGAAGAGAAACATGGCTGAGGTGAGCCCAAAGGAAGAGGCGGCTTTGTTTCACTCTGTGGGGGCACCACACTTCCATCAGTTAAGAATATAAGCTAGGCAGACATATTCTTACAAGCTCTTATTTTTTTTTCATTTTGCATTTCAAAGGTACATTATTTAAAGGTAGCATAACTCTGAATTGGACATGATTCCTTTGGATAATTAGATAATTCCTCTGTAAGGATGCACAGTGCATGGATAAGCCAAAATCTGTGTCTTCAAAATGCCCAAAGCCTTCAGAGAAGCCTAGCTCGATCAGGTGGTGCCTAATCTGTCCACTCCCATCTACTTCTTGCTGCTTTGTTCTTAATCCTCAGCGGTCTTTAAAAAAGAAAAGAAACTAGATTCATTAAAGACTTTTTTCTGGGTAAAAATACTATTAGTACACTAAAGAAAACTTTTGAAAACTAAAAATGAACATGTGGAATTTATATTGCTCTTGTATCATCATCTACAACCAAAATAGTCACTCTTTAGGAAAGTTTTTTCAGAGTTGAAGACACACATGATACTTAGCTTCTTTTTATCTTTTTGTTAAATGATGCATTAAATTTTCCCTTGTTACTAAATTTTAATGACACAACATCATAATGACTAATAACATTGCTATTAAATCCAAAGAGAAAAAACCTGGCTATTGTAAGAGAGCAGAGCCAGCACAGAAAGGAGTAAGCTGTAGTCTGGAACAGCTGGCAGCTGGCATAGTGGAAGAAAGCTGAGTCAAGATTTTAATCTAAGATCAGGTTAGCTTGTGGCAGAAATGTCCTTGTCCAATCTATTTGCAGCGGGAGGCCTGCCAGTGCCGCCGTTAGTGCAGGAACATGGTGGCTAGCCACGACGGGAGCCAGGCAGACTCTTTCTTTACTAATACCTCTCACTATATTAGCTGGCCTACCCTTTTGAGGTACTTGGACCTAATAGTTGCCATCTATGAACATACCACAGTTCATCTCTTCCCACTTGCTTTGTCCATCTTCCCATTTCTTCCATCTACTTCCTGGTTCTGTGAGAATAAATTGTAAAAATGAAATTTTAGGTCTCAACATGAAAGATTCTTAGGTTCATAGTTTCAATTTACACTCAAGTGTTAGCTGCCCCTGGGGTGCATCCCAGGGACTTGAACTAACATTTCAAAAGAACAAAGGACCCAAGATAGAGGCAATGAAACACCTGTAAAAACAGTCACTTAAAATAATTCTCCCGGTAAATTGGGAGTGAGATACAGATGTAAATAGGGACGGAGACTGGGAAGGAAACCAAGCTAGAGAATGGATATTAAAATCAGCCTTTGTAGTTATTGATTAAGAGGTAAAACTGCCTTTATGAGCTTTGTGAATATTGGTATATAAATGGCCTCAACTCTGATTCAGGACTCTCTTTTGTCTGCATACAAGAGAGTCCTGGTGCACCAGTATCAATAAACCTCCTGTTATTACAACGAGTCCTGCCTGTTGGTTTTCTGGGGGAGTGCGTCCCTTGGTTTTGGATACTTAGAGTCCAATAGTTCCTTTTCTTCTTCATTCTCTTGTTTTCTTCTTTCTTTTACTACTTACATCTTTTCTACTCATTCAGTACAAATTCATTTTATAGCTAAATCAAATGTTTGCATTAAAAAACAGTCAGCTTCCATTCATTCTAAAGCCAAGAAAAAAGTCAGGTTCAGAACTAAGTCTTTTAGTTAGGGGAGATGACAGAGGTTCTGGTTAGTCAACAAATTGATGGACTGGGTATTAGGTCTATCTTGTACCTTACTGATACAAATTGGTATAGTTATGCTCTAATTGTATTTTGAGAGAAAAGTTTTATTTTAACTGGAAGAGTGATATGTAGGAGGAGCTAAGGTGGGAGGAGTAAAGAGAGGAAGAGGAGGAGAAGGAGAGGAGGAGCTAGGAGATGAGAGGGTGGGGGAACATGGTGGCAGATGTTGCGTGTCTCCACCAGTCAAAGATAGTTGGTATATCTAGGTTGGGTATTGGGTTACACTTCTGATGTATGGACATCTTGTTATTGAGCATTACCAAACTTACAAAGCCTTTGATTAACATTTTTTAAAAAGTTACTAATAAAGGAAAAAAAAGCAGTCAGCTTCAAGGTAAGTAGGATAGCAAAATCCTAGCACCATCTGACCCTATTTTCAAGTCTCCAAAGTCAGGCATGCACTGAAAAACTCACTCAGTGACTCTTTTGTTACTTTTCTATCATCCTGCCTTTAAATAATGTGAGTATATTGGTGGTTACTATTCTTTTAAAATTTAGCCATTATATGTAGATTTCCTAACACATAGTTTCCCCCAACATACATGCATAGACACATGCATAAACTCACACAGGCACACACATACACACACACACACACACACACACACACAAATACACACTTTCATATACTCCTGCAGCGGGGCAGCTGCCATCCACAGAGTGTCCTCTTCAGGGAGGCTCCCATCTGTCAAAAGAAGTTATTCCCCTTACCACTGACAGAAGGGACATGTGGCTATCCATGGCACCTATCTGACTACCAAAGCCCGTGCTGCCCTCTGAGCTCTATCAGTATCACAAGTACCTGGTGTATATTTCAAAGTCTATGCTAGCACCTTGGCCACCCTCACCTCTTCTTCAGCCTTGAACTCCTTCCAGCTTATGGGCTTCCCTCATGTCAGCTACTCATCCTTCTTATAACCTAGCTATTCCTACTATTCTCTGCTCTTGTTTTTCTCACTGTACTCTATCTATCTATCTATCTATCTATCTATCTATCTATCTATCTATCTATTTTGCTATCTACTTACTCCTGTCTCTTGCCTCTCTTACTGTACTACATCTGACCATCTCCACTATTCTCTCCCATCTTCCCATTTCCCTAATGCCAACCATTGGTAATCTACCTTTTTCTCTCTCTGCTTTAGATTCTTTGAGTCTCTCTCTCTCTCTCTCTCTCTCTCTCTCTCTCTCTAATTCTCTCTCTCTCTCTTTCTCCTACAGTAAAAACTTTAGCCATATCATGGAGCAGTCAGGTCAGCAGTTTCTTTATTGCATATCCTTGCATAAAAGAGGGACTGAACAGTCAGTGTGTAAATTTTCTGGAGAAAAGAGGGACATAATTCAGGACATAACAGTTCTGTGTGTTGCCTTGTTATCCTGGTAGACTGTAGAATCCATGCAGTCAGAGACATTGTGTACTGATGCATTGCAAGAATGCAGAAAGCAACTGCAAAGTGCCTAGCACACCATACTCATTTACTGACTATATGAATGGATGGTGAATGAATAAATGAATAAATGAATGAAACAAATACTTTTAGTGTTCTATCAGGAACAGAAGTCAACTTCCCCAATGTAGGACAGTGATAGGATGGCTGGTTTTGGTTGAAGTGCTGTCTGGAAATAGCCCAGAGACCCAACAGGTGTCCATTGCTTGTGAGGGACAGGTATCCATTCTGCTGCGCTCCCAGAATCCAGGCTCCTGACACATGGTGTGATCTCCATTTGACCTGCACCTTGCAGTCATGTTTGGCTAGAGAGGGTGTGACTACAGGCTTCAGCCTCGAGAGATTTCCATATTCATGAGTTACCTAAAGGCAGGGGGTGGGGAGTGTAGCTAAATTAAGTTATTCCTTCCCAGTCCCTCCTCTTTCCCCCCTCCCTATTTAAGCCAGGTCTCCCCTGCCTTGAACTGGGGGGTACACATCCAAATCCAACTACCACACCATGGCAATACAACTCTTGGAACCCACAGACTTCTCGTATTATTGGGGCCTGCCATTACCAAAGCTTCCAGCCCTTGAAACTCTGGACTTTCTTGAATTACTGGGACCCGCTGTATGAAACGCCTACCCCCTCACCCCCAGGGATTCTGCTGCACAATTTTTTCCCCACACTTCAACATAAATTTTATTTCTAAGTTTCTCTTCTGCTTAGGGCTATAGAAAAGTCTTTTAGTTCTATCAAATTCCCAGTCAAAGACAACCCAACTGCAATCTCAAAATTTACTGTTAAGGAGTTTCTTAGTAGGTTCGAGAAATGGCTCAGTGGTTAAGAGGGCTGCCCGCTGTTACAGAGGACTAGAGTTTTGTTTCTAGCACCCACATTGCAATTACTACCAATTATAATACTGGGTCCAGGAGAACCAATGCCTTTTTCGGGCCTTCACTGGCACCCACACATGTACATACTCAAAATATACATTTTTTTAATCTCTAAAAAAGAGCTTCCTTAGACTCCCTTTCTTTTATATTGGAATGCCACAGACTGGATAACGCATAATGTATAGATATTTATTTCCTCACAGTTCACAAGGCTGGGATGTAGGGATGGAGAGAGTACATCCATCAAGAACATTCCTGGTGAGGAATCTCAAGGTAAAAGAACAAAGAGTTTGAAAGAGAGAGAAAGAAATAACTACTGTACTAGCAGACCTCCTTCCATGAAAACAGTATTAATCCATTTATTCTGGGTCATCAGCTCCTATGCCTCAACTCTCTACCTCCTACCAGGCACCCCTTCACTACACTGGCATATGTGAATCAACTTTCCAATGTGAACTTCAAGTGACACATTTGAACCACAGCATAAAGAAATGATGTTGAGTTTATTTCTGTGTTAGTTATATTTCTATGATTGTAACAAAATACCCAAGGCAACCAACTTAAAGGGAGAAAAAGATGGTAACTCATTACAGCAAACACATTATAGCAGAGAAAACAGGGCAGAGGAAGCTCTTGTCACTTGATGACCAGGAAGTAAAGAATGAGACAGGAAGACTCTACTATCCCAAAAATCCCTTTTAAAGGCATGCCATCAGTGACCTAATTTTTTTTTCACTGGGTTTATTAGTACCAGCAGCTGGCAATCAAGTCTTTGAGACATGGCCCTGAAGTGAAAACCTCAGGGTTCTTTGGAAAGTTATTTGGATGGTGTTTTGCTGGGGCAAACACGTGAAGGAACAACATTTCATTACAGTGGACACGGGTGTGGAAGACTGAGACAGACATGTGAAGGAACATTTCACTGAAGCAGACACAGGAGAGAGGATGTTCTGCTAAAGCAAGCACATGAAAGGACATGTGATGAAGGATTCTTTGCTAACAACATGCATGCATTGGTTTGCCTTACACTATGTAGCCGAGCTCCATTTGTCAGGATTCTGTGGACTCTGGCTGATTGAATGCACTTACTGAGGCAAGACCCTTGCTGCTGAGGCAAGGCACACTGGAGGACATGTGATGTTTGGAGAGTATAAATAGGACTCCATGAAGTGATAGAGACAGAGATTCTTCTGGCATTCTTCCTAGTCCCTCTTGCTGACTTGAGCCAAGCCTGGCTGTCTCTGCTAGGTCAAGTCACTGTTGTTGCTATCCAGGCTCTACTGAACTGTACTGCTGGAGTATCTGTGAAGTGTTTGCTAGTGGACTGAGCTGCCATTGCTGACCTGTGAACTGAACTGCCGATTTCCAGACAACACAGACAGGAGTTGCTCCAAAAAACCTGTCTAAACAGGTTCACATCTTCCATATCCTTTCTTTCCCACTACCTCTGGTGGATGGTGAGCTACAATGGAGGTTAAAACATTTAAAAAAAACTGTCATTAAAAATAGGATTTCAAAAAATTAAAGTTCTATGGCCTCTTTGGAAGAGACATTTAGTAAAACTATAGTAAAGTTTTGAGGGAGAAAATAAAAACACAAAGCTGGTTTGCTGCCTATACTAACTGTTGTAGTTCACATGGGAACTTTAAACATACTAATTTGCCAGTGAGTACAAAAGGAAATGGAGCAGGTGAGACTCCACTTTCACATGTTGACCATGGTGTGATCTAGGGAACACATCTGGAAACTTGATACTTTCCCAGCCATTGTGAATAGCATTGATCTATCTATGCCCAGACCCATTGAGGTGAACAACAAAACAGCAGTGGAACATTTTTTACATAGACTCAAGGAAAAAAGAGGATCAATTTCTTTAGAAGTCTTGAGAAATGGTTTGAGAACCAACATATTAATGAGTAAGAAGTATGTTTCACTCACATTCAGTACATCATATGGCTTCTATACTTGCGTGCATTGTAATGACCTAGAAGGATTGTTAACAAGAAACTTTTGGGTCCATTCATGGAGGATGGGCCTGAGAACTTTTCTTTCCCATGTTTCCATGTGCTGCTGATGCTACTAATTGCTGGCAATAGTGGGAAAAAGCTTCCATTTCACCATCTACAGCTGAGGTAACTCCTCAAGACAGCTTTCCTCATTCTGAGAAGAGCAGCTAGTCTACCCTTTTAAGCCAACTGAGATTACATCAGCCCAAGGCCTACATTCTCCAGAAAAGACAAAAAGATCTGTAGCAACCAAAACATCAGCACTTTCATTGATGATATTTTCTCTAAAAACAGAAGTCAGTTGGATGCTTGACCATTCCACTTTCCATTTGTCATCAACCCCATAAGTTCACACTTTCCCTGCCACTAGGTCAGCTCCCGCATCATCAGCTGCTGTATCCCCACCATGGTAACATTTCACAAAGACGTAGGCCACTGCACTTTCTAAAGGGTAAGTGTGGGCTTCGAGCTCTCCAGAACATGGTAACTGTTAGCATTTTGTCTAAGCTCCACCCCACAGATACCTGGCAACAGCCAGGTATGCTTGACTGTTAAAAGGAGCTGCCTGCCCCCTACCCTCTCTTTTTATCTTGCCTTCCTGCTCCTACTATGTCCTCTCATCCCTTCCCCCCATCTCTTCCCATCCCCTCCCAACATGCTCATGGCTGGCCTCTAACTTCTCTACTTCTCTTCTCTCCATCTCTCTCTGCCTTTCTCTGCCTCTACTACCCTCTTAACTCCCCTCTCCATGCCTTGAATAAACTCTATTCTGTACTATACCATTGTGTGGCTGATCCCTCAGGGAACAGGAATGCCTCAGCATGGGCCTGCCAAGGCACCTGCTATTCTACATATTACCACACATCCACCAAAATATATCCTCCCTCTCTTTATCTTTTAATAAACACATCAGTAACCGTGAGTACAACTTCTCCATATTCATCTCCCCATCCATAAACATTTTTTTCCAACAGTTATGAAAATTTAAAAGCTAAAACCAAGCTTACAGTATTCCTAATTCTGCATTTCATCATTTCCTCTCTCTCTCTCTCTCTCTCTCTCTCTCTCTCTCTCTCTCTGTCTCTCTCTCTCTGTGTGTGTGTGTGTGTGTGTGTGTGTGTGTGTGTAGGGGTGTTGGGTAAAGTATGGAGGTCAAAGTACAACACCAAGAGCCAAACCTTTTCCTTCTACCATGTTTAAGATGGGATTTCTCTTGTTCTTCTCCACATATGCCAGGTTATCTGACTCCAAAGTCCTTGAAAGAAGTATTTAGTCTCTTGTCTCACAGTAGCAGTTTCAGAAGTGTGAACCTGTGGACTATTACGTCTAACTCTACATAGTCTCTGGAGATCTGAACTTATGCCCTCACACTTGTATGACAAATGCTTTTCCCACTGAACGTCTTTCCGCTCCCTATTTTAGCATTTTTATACATATAAATACATTTTAATAGATGTATTTAAATCATATATAAAAAACTTGCAAACAGAACCAGAACTCATCATTATTGGCTGAATTAAAGTGTAGGTTTCTAACTGCGATCGGTGTAACTGAGAGCTCCCTGACTTGGAACTTCCCACAGAGCTTTAGAAAAGGTCCTTGAGTCCCTTTCCCTGCCCAGCCAATTAATGTAAAGGTCACCAGGAGCACCGATCATTGTTTGCCTAGTTGCTGTTGCTATAACCTGCCCTCAAAAATTGTAGAAAAAGCTTATGAAAGAAAGATAAGGGGTCCCCTCTCCTCTGGGTGTAGGATGACCCCAGCGTGCTGGAACAATAAACCTCTTGCTTTTGCATGGAACTCCGTTCCGGGTCTCATTTGGGGGTCTGCCGGAAGTTTAGACTCACTTTGAGTCTTACGTAACTAATATAACCTAAGCAAAAGTAAATGAGGTAAAGTACAGATGTGCTTCTGCCCCAGGCCGAAAAAACCCACAATAAATCACAAGTCTAACGTACCTCTGTGGCCTCAGTAGCTCTGAAAACTACTGTTCTGTTCTATATCATGTCCTTATGTTAAAGGCATCAGGAAATTGATTTATTACCACATTCACCGGGGATGAGAAGGAAGAAAGTTGCCCTGACTGTGCGAGTGAAAACAGCATAGGCTTGTAAGAGGAGTTAAGGAGTCTCTTATTATCCAACTGGAAGTAATCAATCGATAGGGAGGCCAGAGACCTGTATCTCTCCCATCTCCCATTTTGCTTCTGTTAGTCACCAAGGGAGCATAAGAAAAATCTGTCCTCTTTCCTTTTGTGCATTGCCTGTCAAGAAGCTCAAAGCTACTTCTTACTCCTGTATCAGTGATGGCAGATACACCAGCAGAGTGTCAGAAAGTTCCCATGGCACACTGGAGCCTCCCTCTCCCTCCCGCTTTCCCTCCCCTCTCCCTCCCTCTCCCCCTCCCTCTCCCTCTTCATTTCCATGAGAGCCATGTTTCAGTTTCATCTTATTGGACAGTGCTGCTGACATTGAAATTAGGCCGTCTCCATCTTATTGGCCTTCGAATTTCCCAGTGTTTCTGGAAACATTTCCACAGGCACAGGCAGAAATGTGCTTTAGTAAGCCAAGTGACCATCTGCCAAAATTAGCCAAGATTAGCCAACACTGCCATAAGTAAGGACAGGCCAAGGCCTGCAATGACAGCTGCTGCACATCTGGATATGCACATGTTAACTAAGAAGCTGCCCCACAGGTGCATGCCAAGGGAGCCAGGAATGTCTAGAATACCTTAAGGGTTAGGGTTATTTGTCTCAGAACTACTGTTAGTGATTATGACAGATCATGGAGGATCAGAGAATTTCTGCCTCTGGAAAAAGCAAACATCCACAGTTTGCCCCTTTGGTCTCTGGTTAATGATTTTGGTTACTAATTATACTAGTTACTAGGTACCAAGCAGAATTCTAGAGTGAGCATCTCCTTCACTGACTCACTTAATTCTCCCATCACCCTGATGACCTGGCAGCTATACTGTTCTCAGTTCAAAACAGGAGACCCTAAAGCAGGAGCAGAGAGTGCTCTCCCTTGGAGAGCAGTGTAGAAATGCAGATAGATAAATACCAGAGCTCAAGCTTGGAATCCCTGCCAAGTCATGCAGCACTTATCCTTGAAGAAAAAGAGCTTCAGCTGAGCAGATAAAACAGACACAAACCCCTGCACTGGGAAATAGAAACTCTTCCCTGGATCACGGGGATAATGAGAGTGATGATGAGCTATGTTGGTCACTATGAGGCAGGATGCGGGGATAAAGGTTCCATTCTCTAGGTAGCAGATGAAGGACATCAGCCAGACCCTGAAAGGCTTGGCAGTTTTTCCATCCGTTTGTCCATAAAAAGTGACATCAATATCACTTTCTGGTTTCAATTTCTATTCTTTGGAATCAGCTGCTGCACAGAAACAGGAAAAGGAACTAGCAGCTGCTCTTATATATGGGTCTGTAGCACTTGGTTAGAAGGCAGAGGAAGAGGTTGTCTGGAGAGCGCTGCAGCACTTCCACACAGCAGACAGTTACACAGCAGTCATGGGGTAAGCCTTTACTTTTTCTGGTGGTGTGGGGATTGTAGCCAACCTTGATGACAGACACAAAACCTAACAGCCACAGTCCCAAGAGAGGCCAGTCCTGAGTTTGTGTTTTGTATTACCTTCTTTATACCTCTATTTCTATAGCTGTAGATAAGTCAGAAAGCTGCTTCGTTGTCTCCTCCAGCACGCCCAGATCTGCTTGCTGGCCACTGAGAGCTGAGGTCAGAGAGAGCTATCTGATCTAACAAGGGCTTCTTGTAAAGATGTGTCAGGGGAAAATGCTCTGGGCAATTCTCTCTCTCTCTCTCTCTCTCTCTCTGCAACATTAAACTGAAAGTATCTAATAAGAGTATTATTTAACAGAAGTGTTCCCTTTTTATATTTCTTTATTATTAAAGTTGTATTTAGACAACTAACCCTGCTAATGTGAATTTGACTTGGATTTGCTGAGTTCATCTCAGAATTGCAGTAAGGTTGCGAACTAAACAGAGCATGGGAAGAAACTGGCTCATCTTACTCACTGCTGTTATGAAAGATATGTAAAGGGGGGATCTGGAGGGCCCATGCCAAGGTGCACCCTGAGAAATTATGTCATGCATCAGATCTGCTCTAAAGGGAGATTATTTGAGGGAAGGTAGGAGAGTGAGGACCTGGAGAAGGGGTAGAAACAGGCAGTCAAAAGCAGAGTCATGAGGGTGGGGCTGGGGTGTGTTGGGTGAAGTTGGGGTGTGAGGGTGGGGCAGAGAACAAAGAAAGGGGAGAGAGAAAGAGAGAAAGAGAGAGAGAGAGAGAGAGAGAGAGAGAGAGAGAGAGAGAGAGAAAGAAGGAACATGTGAGAACAGAGAGTGATGAAGTGGCAGCAGGCAATTCTTTCATACTCAGCTCACACCTGGAGTATTTGGTGGCAGCAGGTGATAACAGAAGCCATTCTAGGTCCCTGGGAGAAGCCTAGTGGGATTAATTGCTGTAAATTAACAACTGCCTCTCAGATCTATTTTCTGTCTAGTAACCCTAACTCTGGCTCAAAAAAGTATTGATGGCTGCAAGGTATAACATAAGAATTTAAATACATGGGTTGAGTATAGTCAATACAGTAATCCTTGTCACTTGACATGGCTTTCTGGCTATCAGCCTTACAAGTCAGAAACTGTTATATTAGAACCCACATCTGACCTGTACAGAGCATGGAAAGGCTCCCTGGGACTCCACAGGGTTCCAGAAGCTACTGTGCTGGGTTAGTTTGTTTTCTGCTTATTTGTTTATCTAGATAAGACTGATGGGAATCTGTCTTACAGGATGGAAAAATCCTTAAGAGTCATGGGGTAACTGAAAAAAAAATTCTCCTCCAAAATAAAAGGAGCTAGATGCCTATAAATCTTCCCACCCCCGAGCTGTACTTCCTATCCCGGCTTTAAAATATAAACCTAAGTGAGAAGAATAAAATTCAAAGGGAAATTAAAACAAAAATAAAAAGAAATTAATACATTACTTGCGTGAGAAGTCATCACTGTAAGAAGTACAAATGGAGGAGGATATGGAGACTACGTTGCATTCAGAAATGAAAGTCGGAGGCTTTGCTAACATGTATAACACAATTAATAGGTGAAATAGTTCAAAAATGATAAGATGAGCAAAAAAATCAAGAATGGTTAAAAATAAGACACAAGCCGTTAAAATGAGCATATACCTAAAAGTACTTTAATCTTATTACAGTGATATTTACTCATTCATGAGTTTTTGAAAGAAAAAAAAAAAACCCTTTTCTCTCAAAAGCAAGGAAATGGCATCAGCCTGGATGTCCAAAAACTGATGAATGAATTATAAATATGTGGTACACACAACGGAATTTTATTCAGCCATTAAGAAAAAAAAATTAGCCTCTCCAAGGGATGAGATACCCAATTGGTTATTCAATACAAAATATTCAGCCCTAAAGCCATATACACATAAAAGGTGAAGTTAGCAAATTATATTTATAGGTTTGTATATATATATATATATATATATATATATATATATATGTTACTCAAAGAAAAAGAAACTATTAATGTGAATGTGAGAAAGAATAGTAGGGGTTGGAGGAGAGAGACAAGTGAGGATCTGAAGGGGAAAGAGGCAAGAGAAAAGAGACTCAATTATATTTTAATTTAAAATGTATTTTTAAAAGAAAAAATGAAATTATGCAATTTTCAGTAAAATGGATGGAACTAGAAATATATCATCCTAAGTAAGAAGATCCAGATTCAGAAAAACAAACACTGCATGTTCTCTCTTATACATAAATCTTAGCTTTACATATATGTATTCATGCGAATGTGTGTAAGATATCATGAAAGCAGAAATGGATCAGGAGAAGACAGAAAAGAGGCATTAAGAGAGATGGGGGAGAGGAGGGGACTAGAGCTTCTGTAACATAAAATCAAAGTGGGAACACTGGATGTGGGAGTTTTAAGGGAGCCCAAAGACCCACCAAAGCAAAGAAAAGAGTTAGCTCACAGAAGCAGTCTTTCAAGGAAACCCAACCTCTACCTAGGACTGACTCTCCACCTTCTGCCAATCCTACTTCCTGTAATGAGCAGACCCTCGCTTCCCCATGCAGTAATTCAGACATGCTAAACACTGAAAGAAAGAAAAGGAGACCATATTCTTTGGTTAGGGTTAGATTATCATCATTTAGAAGGAGAAGACTATTTCCTGTGATCTCACTCCTTGCCAGGTGAACAGGTGATGTGTCCCCACATTGACTCTTTCTTTCTGTCTTTCTCATAGTACAGCCAGTCAGGAATCACTGGAGAGCCATCTACGGCAGCTGAAATGCCATTTTACCTGGAACCTGATAGCAGAAGATGAGTCCTTGGATGAGTTTGAGGACAGGGTATTCAACAAGGATGAGTTTCAGAACAGTGAGCAGACAGCCACCATGTGCAATATACTGGCCTATGTAAAGCACTGCAGGGGTCTAAATGAGGCAGCACTGAAATGCTTAGGGGAAGCTGAAGACTTCATCCAGCAACAGCATCCTGACCGAGTAGAAATCAAAAGTCTGGTCACCTGGGGAAACTACGCTTGGGTCTACTATCACATGGGCCAACTCTCAAAAGCTCGGGCTTATCTGGACAAGGTGAAACAGGTCTGCAAGAAGTTTTCCAGTCCCTACAGGATTGAGAGTCCTGTGCTTGACTGTGAGGAGGGCTGGGCCCGATTAAAGTGTACCAAGAACCAAAACGAGAGAGTGAAGGTATGTTTCCAGAAGGCTCTGGAAAAGGACCCGAAGAACCCAGAATTCACCTCTGGATGGGCCATTGCAAGCTACCGTCTGGATGACTGGCCAGCATCCAATGACTATATTGACTCTCTGAAGCAAGCCATTAATCTGTCTCCTGACAACACTTACGTGAAAGTCCTCTTGGCACTGAAGCTTGAGGGGATGCATGAAAACCAAGCAAAGGAGCTGGTTGAAGAAGCCTTAAAGAAAGACCCAATACCAATAGATACACTGCTCAGTGCATCCAGATTTTATTACAAGGTATATGACACAGACAGAGCTATACAGTTGCTTCAAAAGGCTTTGGAATCTCTGCCAAACAACGCGTACGTGCATTACCATATTGGGTGTTGTTATAGGTCAAAAGTCCGTCAAATGTTGAAGACAAGGGAAACTGCAGTTAATGGAGATAGGAAGAAGTTAGAGGAGCTAATACAACTAGCACTGAAGCACTTACGGAAAGCAGAGGAAATCAAGGAGATGATCGAACATTCTTGTAGCTTCCTTGCCGATCTTTATGCCACAGCAAAGCAGTATGAAGAAGCTGATTATTACTTCCAGAAAGAATTCAGCAAGAACCTCCCTCCTGGCCCTAAACAGTTACTCCACCTTCAGTATGGCAACTTTCAGCTTTTTCAAATGAAGTGTGAAGCCAAGGCTGTCTACCATTTTATGGAGGGTGTGAAAATAAAGCAGGAAACAAAGCAAAAAGAAAAGATGAAAGACAAACTTCAAAGAATTGCCCTAAGGCGGCTTTCTAGAGATGAATCTGATCCTGAGGCCTTGCGCATCTTGGCATTTCTTCAGGAGAATGGAAAAGGTCAGCAAGCGGATAAAGACTCTGAGGGGGAAGTGAACTCCGCAAACCAGGTCACTTCAGCATCTTTGGATGAAACAGGTGCTGAGTGCTAGTGACGCGGTGCCCAGCTTACTGCTGGAAGGAAACAGAAAATCCTTACCAAGCTGCCATTCAAGATACTTAACAACTTCCTGGACCAAGCATGGGCTATCATACTTCCTATAGTATTTGTCAGGATTTTGGGGAACCCTTCTGTCAGATTTTAGCACTTGAATTGCTGGATCTTGGTGTGGTCTGAGAGACGGACCAGATGAGGGGACAGATGCAGGAACTTGGCAAACAGCCTAGAGCTCATGCTATTTCTTTAGAATAGTTTCCACAGTAGCAATTCTTTAATTGCCCTCCAATGAAGGCTTGTCTTGGGTTTGTTTTTGTATTTATGCAAAGCAGCCACATTTCTCACATGGGTGAGTGTTTCGTCCTTGAACTGTTTTAGATATTGCACAGCCTTGTTCTACAGATATAACAATGTTCATCAAAAAGCTGAGGAGCCAGAGACTGTGGCTCAGGACTGTAATCCTAGCACTTAGAAACTGAGACTGGAGGATTACAGTGAGCTTGAGGTCAGCCTGAACATGACATGGAACAGGTGGTGGTGGTGGGTAGTGAGAATTATACATGTAAATATTTAATAATTATGTATATTACCTTATAAGTTTGGGTGAGTATATGTCTATATAACCACTATTATCACATATATATATATATAAACACAGAACATAGTGATTTTGCTTTATTGATAATTTTAAGACATAGAAAATAATGTTCAATATTAATTGAACTCAAAATAGAAATTCAATAGTGAGTCCCAGGTCTAAAAACAAACAACAAAAGCTGTGGGACCAAATCATCCCTCCAATTTACCAGCCTCAATTTCCTCAATCTATGGTGTCCCATACACATGCGTTCAACTGTTCCGTTAGCTCAGGTGGCAACAGGATTTGAAAAACTGAGAATGAGGAAAGTCAGAAGGGCCATATCTGTGCAAACCAGTAGACTGGGGCAGCTACAACACCAGACTTCTAGGAGGCACATGGGGAGGCTTCTCCCTACTCTGCCCTCCTAGGACTGTTGTTGTATGAAAAGAAAGGGGATTCTGTCTACCACCGTGACAATTCATATAAACATTTATTTCAAGCACGTGGAAACCTCAGTGGGGACAAAGGGACTGCCGATTTATACTCGACAATTATAAACTCAAGAGGAAAACATTTATAGTCACTGTTAGGAAGATTTCCCTGTCAAATGAATAAAGTATTTTATTCACAAACACTATAATGAACCCATATTGCAGATGCCAGAAAGGCAGCTGCCTGGAAGAATAACTTGGACTGAAGCTTGGGTCAAGGGACTTAGAAATGGCATGGGTATTGGACTTGAGTTGTTTTCTTCCATTAGAAATGTGGCACGCCAAGAGATATAAATAATTCATTTAACTCTGAAAAAAACTACAGAAACACCACAAAATTGATAATTGCCATTACCTAGATAGAGCTTGAAGGGCCTAAATGTTAAGGCCAGTGTGAATTGACAAAGTCAAGTGGCCCAGTATGAGACTGTCAGTCACATTGTACAAAAACGTTTCTCTATTGGGATCAGCTTGTCTTTATGTATATATGAACATTTTATTCAGCAATTGAAACATAGGATTCACTAATTGTTAAAACTGAACATTTTAACAGCTGTAACAATGTTCCACAATATTTTAAAAATGAAAATGTTCTGTATGCATTAAATCCATCGATATTTACCATTTGAATCTCTGGAAAAATATAAACTTGGTTACTTAATAACACATGATGGAACATTAAGCAATGCTCTGGTTCACATGGAACTTTACTGTACCTTTGGTTTTTTAGACTCAAGTACTGATAATAAAGAGTAGCATTACATGTCTGTTCCCTTTCTATTAGATGTCTGATATTATACCTCTGGTGCACAGGGACATATTCTGCCTTGACTTTAGTCCTAGTTTGTATTCCTGTTGCTCTGAGAAAAACACAGACCAATGCCAATTGAGAGGTAAAGTGTAGCAGGATATTTTCTTGCTACACTGTATTTGCAGTGGAGCTCAGTGATTGGGCAGTAGAAGAGGTAGGCGGGGTGAGGAGTTAGGAGGGAAAGGAGGGGGAAGAGAAAGACAATGGAAAGAGCTAGCAACCATGGAGGAAGACGGAAGGGTCGAAAGCAGTCCCGGGCAACAATTTATATCTAAAGGTTAGATATTGGGTAACAAATCTAATTGTGTGGGCATCTTGTTAATTGAGCGTTTCCAAAGATAGAAATCTATTGGATAATCTTTAAATCTACCGGGTACAGAGAGCATGGCAGATATTATCAGGGGCTCAGCTGATGGGGGCAGTGTGGTGGATTGGCAGAGCCAGCAGCCCCACTGATATCTCGTGGGTGCCAGGGCTGGTGCTTCAGCCGGAGCTGAGGTCTGAGAGAGAACAGCGAGAACATGGCAGCTGCCTGGGAACAAGCCGGTCCAAACACCAGTTTTTAAATATCTCCCGTTTCAGTAAAGGGTTTATTTAGTTTACAATTTACAGTCCTTTGCTGAGGGAAAACAAGACAGGAATTCAAGGCAGGAACCAATCTGAGAACACAGAAGGATTTTAGGATATGGTTTGACCACACCTTTCAGGGAATGGCATTTTCCTCCCTAAGAATATATGAGGATGTAACAAATTTATGAAAGGGACATGGAAACATCTCTAGGTGACATTTTTCAAAAAGGGAGTCTGGAGTGCCAACAAATGTGAGAAGGGACATAGAAATGACTGCAATCTTCCTCAATTTCTAGAGAATAATATGGTCAAATGATGGTCCTAGAAGTAAAACAGCATAGTTGTGGTTTTTTTAACCTCGAACATGTTGACCTGTGAATAAGGCCTCTGGCCTCAGTGATGAGATGCAAACTTGTATCTTTGTTATCACAGGAGTTGTAACAATGTAAATGAACCAGAGGGTGCAGTTGGCACTGTGTGCTCTGCACTGTGCGCTCTCCTGCTGTGAGTCCTTTGGTCTCCCATTTCACTCCTTCAGAATCAATCAGGAGACCTGATTGGTCAAATCTCTCACGTATTCTCCAAGATAAGTGATAAGTCCCAGGACAGCTCCCCTATATGCTAACAAACAAGTCTGTCGAAATCATGTTACCTTAGCTGTTGTTTCCCTTGATCCAAACCTTATGCATAAACACTATGTGGCCACAAAACTGCTTCTGCATACCTCTCAAGTACCTGCCTTGGGTTGGCATTCCATGAGTACCAGTCCTAGCCAGAGATATTCTCAGGAGTGTCTGTTTGAGTGAAGAAGAGAGAACTTCTCTCATCTCCAGCTTCCTTTCAAATAGGAAGTTTTCTCAGTCAAAAGTCCCCCAGTGTCTGCCTTCTTTCTCTAAGCTCAGAGTTAGTCCCTGAACAGCAGGTTGAGTCATGATTGTTGTCATATCCCACCACCTCCCACCCCACCCAACTCCTGATAGTTTTTCCTTGCTGTGACAAATACCTGAGAGAAATAGTGAGAGAGGGTTTATTTAGATGATGGTCTCAGAAGTTAGAACCACGATTTGTTGGTCCTGTTTTCTCTGGGACTGTGGCAGCATTGAAGCATGCTGAGGGCAGTACTCAGGTCTTGGAAGCCAGGAAGACTAGAATGAGGCAACAATGGCTTGAGACAAGTATCATCTCCAAGTAGAACTCAGTGACCTACTTCATTCCCAGTTACCATCACTTTCCAGTGAAGCTGTCAAATTAAGAACTTATCAGCGGATTGAACTCTCAGAGCTCAGCCCCCAGACCTAATTACCTCTGAATTATTAAATTCACCAGCTTGGGTTCAAGCCTTCAATGTGGGAGTCTTTGGGGGAACATTCCATATCTAAACCAGATCATTCCACGCCAGGCAATGCCTACCATATTCACCCAGTGAGAGCAGAAGCCTTGGAAGTGTTACAGTCCCAATGAGACTGTTTTTTCAGCATCCCTCCAATGTGCACCGTCAACCCCAGACACCAACCTGGGAATGATGGTTCCGACTAAAGACTATATCATCTTGTCCCTCTTTTCCACAACATTGCCCCTATTTCCTATTTCAGGGGACTTGGAGTTAACCAATAAGCAAATTTCCTTATGATCTAGAGCGTGGCTGCCTAATTGCTGAGAATTGCACATTCACAGGGGAGATTACAGAGGAAATCTGACGAGACCCTTAGATACACGTAAGTACAACAGGTAGCAGGCTCTCTCTTCTGTACACTGTACATCCCGTTGGCTACCTAGTACAAAGACTTATAATTATGGGTCAGAATGGGATTTATAAAAGGTTTGTGAGACCGAATAGTTTCTCTCCCTTTCTTCTTCAAGAAACTGTGTGCCAATTTAGCAAAGGACAATATGGAACAAGTGAATGAATCATGGCAACCCCAAGGTCTCTATGATGCCCTCCTCTGTCATAAAAAAAAAAATAGAGCATACCTGAGTTTGTATCATTTCTGAATTGGATGAATCTTTTAACAGAAACTCCATTCCACACCAAGGCTGGAAATTCCTGAGCTCCGTGTAGTGCTGTATCTCCTGCATGATGCTCTCAGTTATTTGTATGGATGATAATCTAGTCAACAGCCCTTGAAAAGCCTCGTTGCTTTTCTTTTCCAGTCTCTGTCTTTAGATGAAGTTTAGTAGACTGAAGGGATGATTCCAAAGTTAGGAGAATTTCCTGCTCTTCTAGTTCAGTTCCCAGCACCCATAGTAGGTGACTCATAACCACTTGCTAGTTCAGCTCCAGGGAATCTGTTGGTCTTTCTGGCCTCTGGGAATAACCATACACTTGTGGATAAACAGACATGTGTGCGCGCACGCACGCGCACGCGCAAACACACACACACACACACACACACACAAAACATAAGTACATACTAAAATAAATCTTTTAAAAAACAGTAATTTGTCCTCAGTTATAAAGATGTGGTAGTATTTCAGTGTGTGTGTGTGTATGTGTGTGTGTTTGTGTGTGTGTGTGTGTGTGTGTGTGTGTGTGTGTGTATGTGTGTGTGTGTGTGTGTGTGTGTGTGTGTGTGTGTATGTGTGTGTGTGTGTGTGTGTGTGTGTGTATGCATGCTTTGTTTTCCACCATGCATGTGCTTGTCTTTTCTATTGTGTGTGTACTTCTGTGTGTGTGCTTGAGTATTTCTTTGTGTATGAACATGTGTCTATGTGCTTGTACATATGTATTACATTCACACCGTATTTTCTTTATACATTCATATATTGATGAACGTTTAGTTTGGCTCTATAATTTTGAATAATGTTACAGTGAACATGAGAGCACAGAAAGCTAATGCTTCAACATGGCAGTTTAACTTCCTTTGGCTAAGATGATGTCCTATATGCTAGTAGGCTATAGCTCTGGGTCTTCTATCATGAAGATTATCTAGAGGAAATTTGGCTCCTGACTTCATGCTGTTATCTTGTGCATAGAGTGCCAATGGAGCAGTCAATGAACTCTTTTCCTTTGTTAATATTTAGCTCAGAAGACAGTACCAAGAGATGGAGGACACATGACCTTAAGATGCTTGATTTTGAGCAAGAGAAATCTTAGCTACATCTTGCTATTCTATTTATTTAAATAAGACAGGCAATTTGCTGACTTCTTCAACTGAACAAAACTATTTCGGTAGCAAGGCCAAGTGTTTGAAATTGTTTTTATAGCTTCATGTTCAAGAGATGCACCTTCTTTATCAAAACTGAAGACATCATGAAAGTGCTTAACTATGACTATATATCCTGTAGCTGCCAGCAGCTGCAGTCAACTGGGTTCACCTGAAAGGAAGACTGGGAATGAAAGGGAAATTGAGAGCGAGAGAAAACATGGGGCCAAGACAGCGTATTCTGATCAAAGCCTGAAGTTTAATATTTTGCTTTCAAATATAAAGGGGAAACCCCACCCCCACCACCAGAAAGCCTTCTCGCTTCAGAGTGTGGGTGAGGGGATTGTAGAGTGAAAAATTATAAAGACCATTTTATAAAATATATACAGGCTCACTAGTTCCAGGAAGGCAGAACTGAATGTAGGATTTCGGGCCTTCACTGCCCCATACATTCCTCAAGCCTCAGGGAAGAAAATCCACCTGTGGGTGGGGTAGGCCCAAAGCAGGAAGACACATTCCTGGCCACAAAGAAAAATAAAACGGCATGCCCAGACAAGTCCTAACTAGCCATCCTGCCGCCTCTGCAAGTTGCTGATATTTGAAATAACCAATCGTGTGTAACCGCGCCAAACTTTCCCAACCCCTACCTGTAAATAACACCCCCCCCCCACACACACACACACACACACACACACACACGCCTCTGGGGTTTCAGGGTCGAAATCCCTTGTCTCCTGCATGAGACGGGTTTCAACCCAAGGGCCCTTGCTATTAAACTACCTTATGCAAATACATCAAGGAGGTCTCTCATGTGTCCGTGGGTGAGCGCCTGTCCAGACTTGAGGTAGGGTCCCCTCGGGGGTCTTTCAGGGATCACAGCCTGGAGGTATCTAAATGCAGGCTCAGCAGGCAGTTTATTCTTCTAGCTCCTGTAGCAGACTGCAGGCTACCATGCCTCCTGGGTCCTATAATTTGGTCTATTGTGGTAAACAAATCTTTCAGGTCTGCTCAAGGCTGGGGGGAGGGGCACAGTATCCTATGACTCATCATCTCTTAAACATATGGAAGCATGTGTGTAATGTGAAGTAATAAACATGTATAGCTACCTGAGGGCTGAGAAGATGTCCGAGCTGAGACAATATTTGCAGAAAAGCAGAGCTCTCACAGATACCTTTGCTTTTAAATATTTGTATTTGTATGAATTGAACTTGGCACTTTTACACATTTTTTGAAAGGAGAGATTTTATTTTACTGCAATAAATTTCATTTGTTCTAATAATGGGGAAAATTATTGATGACAACAAATGGCAGGCAATTGCTACTAATACCGTACAGAATCAAATGTGCTTCCTGAGCCAGGAGCTAGAGTAAAACAAGAATCAAGAATACAAAGAACTCATCTCACTGTGGTAGAAAATATCCGTTATGTAAGATTCTAGGTAGGGATGGAGAGAAGTCTCATCGGTCAAGAGGACCTGAGTCTAGTTTGCACTACCCAAGCTGAGCAGCTCATCCACTGCTAACTTGAGCTCAAACGAATAGTATGCCCTCTTTTGTTCTCTATGCACAAGGACAAACACACACACACACACACACACACACACACACACACACACACACACAGGGGAGGCATGCATGCATGCACACACATGCACATGTGTACACACACACAAAGCAGAGAGTGAAAACAACAGAGAAGGAGAAAGAGAGAGAAAATCAATTGATCTGTCAGCCAGTAAATCCACCAACCAGACAGTCAATCACAACCTCCTCTATTCTTTAGAGAGGAAACCACTTGGTCAGTGCACTCTTTGTCTGATTGTCCACTTCTGTTACTCTGAGCTTTTCTGCACTGGTAAAGCAATATCTCTAGTATCAAGACACTTATGCTGCACAAATGTCCAGCCCACAGATTTCTATTAATGAGAGCAAAGAAGGAAAAGGATGCAGGCCCATCCTCTTTGGGCTTGTATTTTAGCGATTCAAGTGCTACTGAACCGAAATCAGGCATTGAGTTCTGAACCACAGAATGAAATGAGATCTGCGCAAATCTTATCCTTTTTGTGGCTTTGCTAACTGAAACCTTCCAAAGCATAGGTGAGGGCAAATGCAGGGGGTCTACCAGGTCTACCTCTTATACCATCAATAGTATTAGAAAGTTGTTAAGTAAAATAACAAGCTAGAAATCCACACCTGACTACATTAATGCCATCTACCTGGTACATAGCAGCAATCTCTAAACTTGAACTGGCTTACAGGACTCTGTTTTCAGAAACACTGTCAGGTTAGCTTGCTAGCTGAGTCTGCTTTTGTGAAAATAAAATTTGAAAACAGCTTAAAACAGACATGCCCCCTCCAGGGGCAAGGTGACCAAAAGAAAAATAAAAAGGCATGCCCCAGACTGTAGCTGCCTGCAGCCACGATCACCAGGTTCTCCTGAGACGAAGCCTAGGAATTAACGGGAAGGAGGGTGAGAGAAACGTGGGGCCAAGACAAAGTATTCTGATCAAGGCCCCAAGTTTAATAATTTGCTTTCACATAAAGGAGAAGCCCCACCCCCAGAGTCTCTTCTCGGTACCGCCCAGGGGCTGTGGGAGGAGATAGTAGTCCAGAAGGTGTCATGGCTAGCTCAGCAGGCAGTCCATTCTTAGCTCAGTAGCAGACCTCAGGGCGCCAAGACTGGCAAGGCAATGCCTCCTTCTAGGTCCTATTGTTGTTTGGTCTTGTTGTGGTCAATGACTTGCAGGCCTGCTTAGGCCTAGGGGAAGGGCACACCAGACAAGTTCAAACTAGCACAAGTGAGTAATGGGCCATCCAGTGTTTACTTCTCTCTCCCTCCCTTTCTGGGAGGTCCGGGATTACTAGCCATCCAGCCACCTCTGCAAGTTGCTGATATTTGAAATAACCAATTGTGTGTAACCGCGCCAAACTTTCCCGCCTTTCCCTACCCCTACCCATAAATAGCCCAAGCCTCTGGAATTCGGAGTGGAAATCCCTTGTCTTCTGTGTGGGATGGATTTCAATCCAAGGGCCCTTGCTATTAAACTACCTTATGCAATTGCATCAAGGAGGTCTCTCGTGTGTTCGTGTGTTCATGGGTGAGCGCTGATCCAGACTTGAGGTAGGGTCCCCTCGGGGGTCTTTCACTTTGTGCTGTTTCAGGTAGGAAAGGACCATATTCATAATTTCCAATTCATTTCTTGTGGGGCGGTGGGCTGTGATAAGCAGCTGAGTGTTTGGTCCAGCACAAGCTTGGAACCCCAGATCATTATTAGACAGCAGGAGTTCACCTTTGCTCCCAGGCCCTGGTTCTTTTCATTTAGCTTCAGCCCTCCACAAACACTCCCACAGAGAAGTCTATGGCCAACAGTCACAAGGAATAGGCCTCAGGCCCTAGAGAGACTTACATACTAATGAGGTACCTGAAGGCCAGAGGGTGGAGCCAATTAAGCATTCTTCCCCAGCCCCTCTCCCTCCTTTCCCTCCCTATTTAACTCAGGTCTGCCCTGGGATTTTAGTGGGTGCACTTCCAGATCCATCTACATCTGCCATGAAAACAAAGCCTGTAAAACTCATGGACTTTCTCATGTCATTGAGGCTGTGCTGTGAGGAACCATGGAGCCATAGCAGTCGTGCCTAAGTTCTTCCTGGAGGAACCTTCAGTGTTCCCAGCAGCTTTACCCACAATTTCTCATCTAATAAGCCAGGCCAACTGCACTTCCAGTTCTTATGGACATTTACATGATGGCTGGAGAATTTTATCAAGTCTTTACCAATCTTTATGGTGACAGTGTGTGGAAATCTTTTGGGAATAGGTGCTCAGATGACAACAAGATCCCAGGGAAGAGAAAACATGGACTAATGAACCTTAGCATAAATAGCTCCTGAAAGACCTTTGTCTGGAGTCCAGTTGCATTCTCATATCATACTGTAAAATGACAAGGTGGGGCAAAGAAACAGGCAAGATTTTACAGAAGCATATGAGACAATATGCAGATTGTGAAGAGTCATGAGCCAATGTTTTTACCTGATTCTCCAGGTCATTCTGTCCCAGGTAGCAAGTGACTTTATGTTTAGCAAACAATCAATGAAAACAGTGCTTTAAACAAATCATTAAGTAAATCAGCAAATTCGTATCTAAGAATTGGTCTTCACCACCTTCTTCTACTTCTGCACTACTGCAAAATTCAAAGCAGAGTTGTTGGACTTAATCACGTGTCTGTTCTCTCACCCAGGAAGTAGTTATGCACATATTAACAGTTCCATTCCAGAACTGGGTGTGTTGGACTGTAAAATCCAAAACCAGGGACATGCTCACCCAGAAACTCACACCGACAGGATTCACTGCAACAACATGAGGTTTAATGATACTAGTGCACCAGGGATCTCTTGTATGTAGACAAGAGAACACTGAAAAAAAAGGCCAGGCCGGGAGTAGTTTTTATACAGAGTGCAGGAAGGCAATCACAAAGGCTGACCTTCTCAGATCCAGGTGACTCAGATTCCAGATATGTCCATTTGCCCAGGTTTATTACATTAAGGGTCTAGCTTCCTGACCACCACCCATCCTGGAATATGTCTCTGTGCTCTGGGCCTTCCCTACCTGCAGGTGGGTCCCCTTCCCTATGGTCTGAGAAATGTTAATTAGCCTCTCCCTTCCTCTTCTGAATGTTAATCCAGCAAATGTCCTCTGACTCCTCCCAGAATGCAGAATTCATCCCGGGGCAGTAAATTCTGAGTTCAAATGTGGACCTGAATTCTAAGTTCTCCCCACACTGACTCTTATATAATCGTCTGAGTGTCCACCTACAGTGGACTGAGATTTCTGAACTGTCAGCCCACACCCAGCTTGTCACTGCAGCACAGAAACAGATCACCATCATGAGGTCAGTGCAATCTCTGGTTCTCCACCTTAAAGGATAAACTGAGCTGCTGAATGCACAGAAGTGTCTTAAGTTGTCTGGTTGCTTGTAGATTCAACACAGCTGAATCAGGGTGACTTTTATTGAGTGGACCTTTGATTATTATTAGTCTGTGTACATGTGCAGATTCCTCCGGTTTCTAAAACTGCTCACTGGACGGCCCTGGAGAAAATTTACAGTTAGATTCACTCAAGCACAAAGTTTGACTTTAAGCTAGTACTAGAGGAATAATACTTTCTGGGCTTTTCTTTTGTTTTATACAAAGGGATCAAGACACTGGAAACTGGTCTGTGTATGTTTGTCTCTCTCTCTCTCTCTCTCTCTCTCTCTCTCTCTTTCTCTCTCCCTCCCTCTCTCTCTCTGTGTGTGTGTGTGTGTGTGTGTTTGTCTCTTTCTCTGTGTGTGTGTCTTTCTGTGTGTGTGTGTCTTTCTGTATGTGTGTATGTTTGTCTCTCTGTGTGTGTATGTGTGTGTCTGTGTGATTATGTCTGTATCTCTGTATGTGTGTCTCTCTGTGTCTGTGTGTCTGTGTGTTTGTGTGTATGCAGTATGTGTATGTTCGTCTGTTTGTTTCTCTGTCTGTGTGGGTGTGTGGGTGTGGTTTTTCAAAGTATCAATTTCTTCGTCAGCATGTAGTGTGCTAGTTGGGATCAGTACTGCAAGCTCACGTCATGTATCTGAAATGTTTGAACACTTCATAATTGAAGTAGAAGAAACAATTCTTACAGATGAGCAGGAATTTTGCTCTTTCGGGTTTTCTTTTCATTTCTCATATGCAATCAAATCTCCAAATTTAAAGATTACTTTTGCTACTGTGAAAGCCTGCAAGGCAAGCAGAAAACAATCCTCACTCAAAATACAAACGCTTCCTAATTTGTAGCCACAGAAGCAGAACAGTGGTTACCTAGAGATGGTAAGGATAGAGGATGAAGATGCACACAGGCATCTCAGGGATGTCAGAGATAACCTATAAGGAGTATATGTGGGCACATGAGCATAAACAATTGTTGAGACTCAAGGTGCATAAATCTTTAAAATAAGTGCATTTTATGGTAAGTAAAAAGTAATCATACTAAATGTAATTTTTTAAAGCTGGCACTATACCTGCCATTGGAAGACCCATACGTCAAAACTCAGGGTTAATTTCTCCTGTGAGCCTCAGGGCCTTCTCATAACATGACATGGCTTCACTTGTGTCCCCTTTCAATCTGTAGACAAACCCAAGGAGGCTCCAGCTTTCCAGGACACGAATATTCTGGTGAATTCGTCTTTCAACCAGCTTCTGTAAATCTTTGAGAAGTTTATCCCTGGAGTGAGAAATTGCCTCTATTTTCAGGCCTTTTAAGTAGTGGGTGATGGCTCTCTCCTTTGATTTGATATGGAATTGTTGGAAGCGGCCATAGCGCAAATGGATCTCTTGCTGCATATGGTCTTCCAAGTTACTCATGCTCAACACTTTCTGAAAAGTTTCCTCTGCCTCTTTAAGTTGACCAATCTCTGAGTACATTTCGGCCAGATTAACATAAGCTAACTCATATGTGGGTTTCAGTGCTAAAGTCTCTTCAAAATGATATATCGCCGAAGTGATGGACTGGTCTGCTCTTTCTCTATCTTTCCCTGTAGGTCGCATGTTTGCAGCTGTCTTTATTTGAATCAGTTGTTCCTTATGACAAAGACCAATCTGGAAATGCAAGTAGGTGGAGGAAGGATTTGTCTCCAAGGCTCTTTCAAGGAAGTTGAGAGCTTCTTCCACAAAACCTTTCCTTCGGTAAAATTTGGCTACATATCCAAAGACATAGGTCTGGGATATTCTGGGGAGAGCTTCTTTAATGTGTTTTTCTGCTTCATCTGCTTTTCCTAAATCCTGAAGCTTTAGGGCAAGGAGAACTTTAGTGTATAAATCTTCTGGATTTAAGCTGACAGCCTTTATTAGAGGTTCCAGAGAAGTACCCTCCTTGTGATCCTGGCGATAGGCTACCACTGCATAGCCAGTGTTGAACTCAGGGTTGTCTGGCTCCTCTTCCAGAGCCTTTGCAAAGCAGGCCAGGGCTCGTGTATAATTTTGTTTTCCACACTTCAGCAAGGCCCAGCCTTCCTCACAGTCCATCTCAGCACACTCCACCCTGTAGCGGAAGGGACTTGCAAATTCCTTGCAAACCTTCTCCACCTTGTCCAGGTAGATCTGGGCTTCATCCAAGCTGCCCCTGTGGTAATGCACCCAGGCACAGTTGCCCCAGGTCACCAGGCTTCTCTTGCTCAACTGCTCTCTCTGGATCAAGGCTTCAGCTTCTTTCAAGCTCTGCAGGGCTTCCTCCTGCTGGCCTTTCAGGTGCCTCAGGTAGGCCTGGAGGTTGTGCATCCCGATGCTATAGTTGGTATCAAGGAACTCAGTCTCTGAGATTCTTATTTCCAAATCAGGCAGGTCCGCACTCTCTATAACTAACTCCCAGGTAAAGTGGCATCTGAGCTCAACCAGGCTATCACGTAGGAGACTTCTACCAGTTTCTTCACTGTAAAAACAGACCCCAGTTATTGCTATCTTTTACACATTCTGTGTACTGGGAATCAACCAGAAAGCACCCTACCACTCAATATCTCTGTTTATATTAATCCCTCATAGGGAATTAATTTTACATAACAATTTGAACAATGTACCTTACTTAATAGTACTACCATTTGGTTACAAATAATCTAAAGGCTAATTAAAATAATTATTTCACTCCTATCAATAGAGTTTAAACCATGTTGGTTAGCTTTAAGCCATCTTGACAAAAAAATAGATTGACTGAGAAAAGGGTCTTTAGTGAGAAAATGTGTTCATTTAGACTGGACAGTAGGCAAGCCTCTGAGGCATTTCCCTGGTTTGATTAATGTAAGAAGTACCATCCTATTATGGGTGCTGCCATGCCTGGGCAGATGTTCCTGAATTCTAATAGCTGAAATGATGAGCAAGCCAGGAGGGGCATGCCAGTATGTGGCACTTCTCCAAGGTCTCTGTTTCAGTTCCTGTCTCTGGATTTCTATCTTAACTTCCTACTATGCCTTCCCCTCATAATGGGCTACAACTGAGAAATGAAATAATCCCTTTGCTCCTCAAGCTGCTTTTCCCCATAGTTTTCATCACAATGGTAGAAACTCTCACAAAGACCTTGATTATACCTAAGAATCAGGAAATACCAACCAAGAGTGACCTTAAAGTCTCTAAAGGTCAGAGGACCAGGAGGCCTGCTGGAACATGTGTCAGCTAGATCTCAGAAGGCTACTGCACCCATGCACTGTCAGCTTGCACACACAGGACTTGCAAACATGGAAGAGCTTTCACAATGCCCCCAGTGCTAGATGACTTTCCTAAATTCCTACACTGGAGTAGAGGACTTGTTGACACCTCCTTCCTCCAAAGAGTGCATGAAAGTCAAGGATGCCAGAGTAAAGCTGACACAGTAGAAGGTCACATGTAACTCCTCTATTATTATTGAATGATTCTAGGTCAAGTGATTGTTTACCTTAATGAAGCATGGGTAAACATAATCTCAGCAACCACAGTGATCATTTCCTACCACCTTTGGGGAAGCATATTACTTAGGGGTCTCTGTGACTGAGAGATTCTCTTCTAATATTTTTTCTATGATGTTTGCTCTTTAAAAGCTCTTTGGACAAAAAGAAATATTTCTTTGATAGTTGAAAAAGTTGTTTCAACAAGCTAAAGCTATTAATCACTTGTGAAAATTTTTGCCCCAAAGGTTTCTGCTTACCACATCCCAGGGTGATGAGAACAAATACTTCCTGGGGAAAATATTAAAAAAGATGTTTGTTACTTTAGAGCTGTGAAAATATTTTGGGGTGAATATTCCAAACTTTCAAAATATGTGACCCAAGCTCGGGCACCTAAAGCTGGCTAGACTTGTGTGAGACCAAATGTTTTGGTTTCAGACTCCATCTTAGAGGCCTTGACCAAAGGTTGAACTCAAGTTAACTAACAGGCCAGTACCTAGGACCAGTTTCCACACAACCCTCCAATAAGACCTGTGTCTCATACCAGTTTCCAGGTTAACCCCCAAAAAATCCTGTGTCTAGCACTGATTTCCATGTGATTTCCCAACAAATCTGCACCTCTAGGTTACAAGCCTCCCCCTGATACTCCACTTCCTAAAAACCAACCATCAGAAAAAAAAGCAGAAGTTCAGTTGATGGTTTCACTCCTAACACTGGTACATTATGTTAAAGGTCATAATGACCCCCACCCCAATATGTATCAGCCTAGATACCCTGGTCTTGCCTCTATAAATGATTGTCCAAAACTAGACTCAGGGTTTTACCTTCCTGCTGTGTCAAGGTTGGTATGGACGCCAAGCTGGAACTTGAATACACCCTAATGTGTAATGTGATTGTGTCAGAACTGACTCCTTGATGGTCGTTTTGGAGCTCATGAACATTTCTTGGTACAACACTAGTGCCTCAGTGGTAAATAGACTCGCTTTTAAATGATGTGGTCATGGCAGTTTGTATAGAGAGCAGAGCAGGTTTCTGCTCTCCTCTAGACTGCAGAACTTGAACAATCTCACAGGCTCTTCTGTCTCCTGCTAGGAGCAACTGCTTTTCTTTCTTACCTTGATGGTATTACTTGCTTTTATCTTGGTTTGGGCCCTGGGGTGGGGGACTATAGAGCAGAATGTCATCCCAGGTATGTATACTCTCCAGAATAGGACTGCTAAGGAGCCCAAGTCCTCTGTAAGCAGGGAGCACTCTGAGATGAGTGCTACAAGATCTGAGTGAGTGAGTGGAGACCTAATTCCCATTGGAGTGTGTTACATGGGGCTTTTCCCTATTGTTAGACTCAATTCTTCCCCTCTGCTGTTTTCTCCATGAAAATGCGTGAAGCAAGAGCTCACAAAGTCTCAGTCCTTGTACCACTGGGACCTGGAGTATGATTCTGTGGCTCACAAATACTCTTGGTTAAAAATGTTTTCTCTTCTTAGCAGTTACTAATATGCAGCTCAGTCTCATGCTAAGTATGGACATGTGTGAGAGGAGAGAGCCTGGTGACAAGCCCATTTTACTATTAGTGTTTCCTCCTTAACCAACTGCAATACCAGATAAGCTCAGAAAGGAAGCTAAGATGCCTTTGAGAGAAAGTATTTTCTGTAGTTTACTGCATCTCACCAAACTAGAAAAGGAAAGGGTGTGTGTTTTCTAGAATCCAAGCATCACAATCCTAGGATTCCCAGTTTGCAGGCTTCGTATCTTTTGTTTCAAATGTAGCACTCGAAATCTTAGGTTATCTAGGTTGCTCAGCACACTCCAGAGTCTAAGTGACCAGTTCTGGGGTTTGAACCTGGGAAGTAGTGTTTCCAGTAAGTACCCAACTGGTACTGATACATGAGCTTCATCTGAGCATTGCTGTTTATGTGAAAAGTAAGTTTTGGACTGAGGATATTTTCATAATTTTATCATAACCATAGAAGTCTGATCTGGGTGATTAGACAGATGGCTCAGTGTCTAACGACACTTGCTGTTCTCCCCAAAGACCAAGTTTAGTACCCAGTACCAACATCGGGTAGATCAAATCTACCTATAACTCAGTTCCAGGGAATTTGATGCCTTTTGGCCTTTATGGCACCTATGGCCATATGATACATATAAACTCATGCAATCAAAATCAAAACATGAATACATAAATTAAAATAAATGAATTTAAAAGAAGCTTCTGACCTATCAATAAAAACAAAAGGAAATAATATAAAAAGGTCACCTTAAAACTGGCTTTTTCCTTTTCTTCTTTCCACCAAGATTCAATCACATCAAATCAGAACCTGCCTCCTCTCCTTTCCCCACTGCTCTGAAATCAACATTCTCTCTATCCACTCGGCAGTCTCTGCTCAGGCTCAGGTCTCTGTCCTTCCATGGGAAGTCTGTCAGCTTCCCCTTGGGACATTGCCACAGTGGTAGAAAATTCACAGAGTGGTGCCTCCTTTGGAATGAAAAGCACCTTCTTGTTTAGTCCTTTAAGAGCAATGCTGCCTTTACCAAGCAGGCTGATGCAGGCAGGAAGCTCACCTTTGCATTTAACCTCATCTCACCCTTCTGGACCACTTTCATCCATGCTTGACTTCGTACACATGGAAAAGCTGAGGCCATGGACTTATTATCTAGATCGCTTTGATTTTATATTTTTCACCTTCTTTGGGCTTCACTTACTTGGTTGCATCACCTCAGAAATTTGTCCAGGAAAAGGGGAGCATTTTGATGCTCTTTTCTGAGTGTCCAGTTAGCTGCCCTTTACATTGATGGTCGTTGTGTTGTCCGCCACAGTTCTAGAGAAGCTCCTTTTGAGATCTAGAGCTCAGGACCCTTCTAGGTGTACTGAATTTCATTCCCCCTTCCCCAACAAGGACTATGGTCATTATGCTATCACTGTTGTTTGCCTCTTACCCAAAACCTTCTTCAATGAGCAGACTGTGGAAACCTACCAACATCAAAACCATGAACAGGATTGCTCCATTAGGAGGAAGCCTTCCTGGGAACAGGTCAGTACAGGCTCTACATTTAGAGTGTCAACATATAAAGAAATAAGGTTGAGAAAAGAAGAGAAAGCCTTTACCTCATGTTGCAGGGACTCAGAAGTTGCTCCGAAGCACTGTAATTCAGGCCAAGAGACTCCTTCAAACTCAATCAACGGTGTTCTAAGGATTCTAGGATAAACAAGGTATTTATATATGGAAGGATTACCAAACAGTGTGCCGCACCCTCGATTTCTGAGTAAAGCTGGCAAGGTTCCAGCTTAGAGAAAATGAAAGCCAGGAAGGGCTGTCTCTGCTTTGATAATAAAGAGGTGGGGTGGGGTGGTCTGGTGTGTTTTGTATTGTGGTGCTTTATGTTCATTGTTGAAGGAAGAAGCACAGAGGCAGAGACGCATATTTTCATCGATCATGCCAGATTACTTATATGTAAAGATCACATATACCAGTAAGGCCATGGTTTGTGTATAACAGAAGGCTGGAGACAGAATTTGTGGCAGAATGAGAATGCAGATGATTGGTTTTTCAAATTTTTTTGAGGTGTTGATCTGAAAACAACAAAGTTCACATCATGTATATCTTCCTGTAGATTTCCTGCCATTGTCCACTGAGACTATAACCATGACATTATTAGCGCCCAAACAACCTTATTTGATTTAGCTAGTAGAATATGTACTTAGTAATTAGATAGTGATGGGCAAATGGAGCCTAGAGCCTAGCACACCCAGTGAAGTGTGGACACTAGCATCTAATTGTGTATCTACACACCCCTTTGGACTTGTCCTCATCATTTTTAAGCTGTTCCCTTGGATCCCCTGCTACAAAGTCACAACAATCCCACAGAATGTCCATCAAAACAAACTCATCGTTTAATCAAAATTTTCTGAGACCAAGGCTAGTGTAATCCTCCATCAGACTAGCAGAGGAAGCAGAAATTGTGAAAAGGTGTGGGTCTGAGGCTTCCAGTCAGGCTCCTGAGTCATGGTCTTAGTTTCTATATCTTACTGTTGTAGCCAACTGTGAAGCCAGATAAGCAAAGGGCCAAGGATTGAGAGCAGTTTCCAGCTGTGCATTTCAACATAAGGTTATAAACCTCCCTGCAATCTATGGTAAAAACGTGCACTCGGAGGTTTCTTTGACAGGAGCCTTTAACTAGGCTGTGTCTCCCATAGGTAAGACTTGGTCTTAAACCTGAGTTGTGTCAACTGAAGATATCTTTTCCTGAGGACTTTCTCTCTTCTCTCCAGCTCACACATAATGAGGGATATTAATGTGTTGTGCTCTCATTTTCCTGTATACACCCCTGATTGCACTGAGTCAAAGAGCCGCCTGGAGATATTGTTACCCAGGGTCTTTATTCAACTTTGCTGCAAATTTGATATGTGATCGTGGCTTGTTTGGTTGATATTTCTAAGCCAGATTTACGTACAGGTTAAGTAGGGTAGTAACAGCACTTTCCTTATGGGGTTGTGGTGAGTTTTTTGCACAGATGCTAAAGTTCTGTTCTGAGCTTTTTTTCAGGCAATGCAGATACTTCCGTTTTCAGGCTCAAGTTAAGTGGCCGAGACACAGCCAAGCACAGTGTCTAGAAAGCCTCTTCAGGGATGTTACCGAGAACTATGTGTGCAGCATGGGATGGGAGGAAACATTTGAAAGGAGGACCTGTCTCTCCCAGCTGCCTTCTTCCAGGTCTGTATTTAAACGGATCTGTTTAAGAAGTCAAAATAAGCTTTAAGATGGAAAGATCTAGTCATAAACAATAACCCATAGTTATTCTCGCTCCAATGAATGGTATGCCTTCTTTTCTCCTCTGTGCAAAAGTATACACACACACATCTACACGCACACACATGCACATGCATACACACACAAAGCAGAGTGAAACAACAAAGAGGAAGAAAGAGAGAGAAACCCAATTGATCTGTCACCAAATCCATCAACCAACCACCAGTCAATCACAATCTACTATACACTTCAAAGAGGGAACCGCTGAGTGCCCTTTTTCTGTCTTGTCCTCTTCTGTTACTCAGAGATTTTCGGCACTGTTAAAGCGACTTCACTAATATCAAGACACTTACACTGCACAAATATTCAGGTCACAGTTTTCTTTTTTTAAATTTTTTTTATCGAATATTTTATTTACATTTTAGATGTTATCTTCTTACCCCATTCCCAACCCCAGGAACCCCCTATCGCATCCCCCCTCCTGCTTCTATGAGGATTTGGCCCCAACTACTCCCAAACTTTCACCTTCCCACCCTCAAATTTCCACACACTTGACTTCCAGCCTTCATGGGACCAAGGATCTCCTCTCCCACCTATGCCCAACAAGGCCATCCTCCCCTACATATACAGCTGGAGTCATGAGTCCCTCCCTATGTGCTCCCAGGCTGGTGGTTTAAAAGATCCTGGGACTCTGGTTGGTTGGTATTATTGTTCTCCCCGTGGAGTCAGAAACCCTTTCAGCTCCTTCAGTCTTCTCTCTAACTCCTTTATTGGGAACCCCTTGATCAGTTCAATGGTTAGCTGTGAGCATCTGCCTCTGTATATGTCAGCCTCTGGCAGACCTCTAAGGAGACAGCTAGATCAGGCTCCTGTCAGCATGCACTTCCTGACATCCACACCAGCATCTATCTTTGGTGACTGCACACGGGAAACATTCCCAGGTGGAATGGTCTCCAGACAGCCACTCCTTCAGTTTCTGTCCCACACTTTGTCTCCATATTTGCTCCCTTGAGTATTTTGTTACCTCTTCTAAGAAGAACTGAGGTACCCACACTTGGTCTTACTTCTTCATGAGCATCATGTGGTCTTCTAGTTGAATCTTGGGTCACAGTTTTCTAGTAATCAGAGAAAAGAAGGAAAAGGATGCAGACCCATCCTCATTGGGCTTGTACTTTAGAGTTTTGTGTTCCACTGGACCAAAATCAGGCATTGAGTTCTGAACAACAGAATGAAATGAGATCCATGAAAAAAATTTAACCTTTTTGTGGCTTTGTTAGCTGAAGCTTTCCAAAGCAAAGGCTAAAAGCAAATGCCATGGGTCTCCCAGGTGTGTTCTTACCTCTTATGCCATTAACAATAGCAAGTTGCTAAGTAAAATAATGAACCAGAATTCCACAGCTGACTAAGTTCATGCCATGTTTCCCAAACAAGCAATGAAAGCAGTGCTTTGAGCAAATCAGTAAGTCAATCAGCAAATCCTTATCTAACACCTGGTCTTCAGTACATTCTTCTACTTCTACACGACTGCATAATTCAAAGCAGAATTATTTGACTTGATCACATATCTGTCCTCTCACCCAGGAAGCAGTTATGCACATACTAACAGTTCCATTCCAGAACGGGGTGTAACGTAAATGGCCATCACAGACTTCTAGGAGCTAAATAGCACAGTGAATCTCCTTGGTGCTTTGCTACTTGAATTCAGTGTAGCACAAAATGAAAACATTGGATCAATTATCCCCTGGGAAAATTCCACAGCTAGTAACATGAACACAGAGAAATAAAACCAGGTTTAAAATCTCTCTTCCACAAGGGAACTCAGAGATGAAAACAACTATTGTTTCTTTCAAGATATTTTAGAATAGTTTCTTTCATGGGGCCCTAGCAACCTCTGACAGCATTTCTAGAGACTTTGTGGAAAAACACTCTTTTCCTCCCAGATGGACTGTCAGGCTCCAGGAAGTGCCTCCCCACCCTCTGACTCCACAGACTCAGAGTCAAGAGCTTTTACAAAGCTGTGGTCAGGACATAGAAGATCTCACAGTAAGTTTCATTTTCCTCTTCTGGTAGATTGTAAGATAGTTTCAGTTTCTAGTTTCCTCTTCCCTTTCACAAATGTGTGTCCTTAGAAGCAGCAGAGCATCAGCTGATGCACCTCTCCCCCCACTGACTCTTATATAATCGTCTGAGTGTCCACCTACAGTGGACTGAGATTTCTGAACTGTCAGCCCACACCCAGCTTGTCACTGCAGCACAGAAACAGATCACCATCATGAGGTCAGTGCAATCTCTGGGTCTCCACCTTAAAGGATAAACTGAGCTGCTGACTGCACAGAAGTGTCTTGAGTTGTCTGGTTGCTTGTAGATTCAACACAGCTGAATCAGGGTGACTTTTATTGAGTGGGCCTTTGATTATTATTCGTCTGTGTGCATGTGCAGGTTCCTCCGGTTTCTAAAACTGCTCGCTGAACGGCCCTGGAGAAGATTTACAGTTAGATTCACTGAAGCACAAAGTTTGACTCAAAGCTAGTACTAGAGGAATAAAACTTTCAGGACTTCTCTGTTGTTTTATTCAAAGGGACTAAGGTATTAGAAGCTTGTGTGTGTGTGTGTGTGTGTGTGTGTGTGTGTGTGTGTGTTCATCTATATCTCTATGTATGTTTGTGTATGTGTATCTGTGTGTGTATGTTTGTGTATGTTTATCTCTGTGTTTTTGTGTCCTTGTGTCTCTATATTCGTGTCTCTCTCTGTGTATCTGTTTGTAGCTCTGTGTGTATTTGTTTTTGTGTCTGTACCTCTGTGTGTGTATCTGTGTGTGTCTCTGTATGTGTTTCCCTTTGTGTATTTGTGTCTGTGTGTTTGTGTATGAATGTGGTGTGTCTCTCACTGTGTGTGTGTGTGAGTGTGTGCTTTTCCAAAGGAACCACTTTTCCTCCAGCATGTATTGTGTCAGATGGAATCAGTACAGTCAGCTCAGTTCATGTTGATGATATGTGTGATCATTTCACAATTAAGATTCAAGAAAGAATTCTTACAGATGAGCAGGGATTTTGCTCTTTTGGGTTTTCTTTTTGATTTCTCATACACAACAAAATCTCAAAATACAAAGGTATTTTACCCCCTAGGGTTTAAGGCTGCATTTGTAGCCATGGAAGCAGAACAGTGGTTACTTAGAGATGGTAAGGATAGAGGATGAAGATGCACACGGGCATCTCAGAAATGGCAGTGACAACATATAAGGAGTGTATATACATGGGCACATGGGCATAAACAATTGTTGAGTCTCAGGGTGCATAAATCTCCAAAACAACTACATTTTACTGTAAGTAAAGAGTAATGTTCTTATTTATGATTTTTTTTTTTAACTGAAATTATACCTGGCGTTGGATTAGCCTCAGAGAGAACTAAGAGGAAGGGCGAACATTTCTGACAAATACAGGTCAGGGAATGATAGAAGCATTGATGGCAGAGGGAAGGCAGATGCTTTTAGCTACTGTGGAAGCAAAGAATGATGTCAGTCTTTCCTGTCTTCAGCTCCCAGGGTTACAAATGTTTAGCAAGGTCTGAGTTGGAATTGCAAAGAATGACAGGCATGTACCTCTAACTACATTAGCTTACTCCTTCCTATGGAATGGACCTCTGAGAAGATCAATATTAGTTCTGAGTGTGGTTGACCATAAAGCTGACCTGCCCAGAAATTTAATGGCTAACCTGAGCAAGAAGCTTTGCAGTGTTTTCTGTTTGGCTGCATCTAGAGCCACCAATCTAAGCAGGTCTGAGCAGGACCCTCTAGATTATGTGGCCAGAAGTCTATACCACTGGATTCTGTGTGAACACAGGTAGTTTGAGCTGCTCTTCCACAGTAATGTTAGAAATTGAATTGTGGAGTAAATAAAGGACCTGGGAAGGCACCTGGACCCTTCTGAGTATGAGCCTCCTGCAAAGTCTATGAAAAGCTCTTGTTCTGTGTACAGCTTTGTCTGTTTTGGTTTTTTAATGTCTAAAGATGAAAAGTTCGTACATCTAAATTTCCCATAACCCACCTTACCAATTTGTGTATTATGTCAGCCTCTCAGTTTTAGTTACATTGTTTAGTATGCTGTGATAAGAGACCTGATGAAAGCAACTTAAGGAAGAAAATGTTAACTTCTTTCAGCACAGAGTCTGAAGGTACAGTCATGGCGGCATACTCATGGTAATAACAGCACATGCTGGTCTGACTGTGTTTAGTGAAGAAGCAGAGACAGGTGACTACTGGTGCCCACGTTGCTTTATTTCATTTATTTTTTTTTTAATTTAATCTTCAACAGTGGCCCATGGTGGTGTGCCACCACACTTAGAGAAACGTGTGCAGCACAATTAAATATTTTTGGTCACTTTCCTAGATATAGCCAAAGGAGTGTTTCTATGATAATTATACATCCCATCAGATTGACAATGGAAATTAGCTGACACAGCATCTTTCTTTTTTACACCCAATCTGTGTAAGGACAGAATCAGGGAATATCTGAAGTCAGGGAAGGACTTGAAGGTGCATTGGTCCTGTCTCTTTCACAACAATCCACTCCATGAGATCTGAGACCTAAAAGGCAGCACCTAGGATTCTAGCTCCACTGTAGATTCTTATATTTGAAAACACAACATTAGAATTTGTGGGTTGTTGTTTTGTGGTTATCTTAATGACATTCGGACTCCTCATTAAGTGTGTTCATGAATAACTGCATAATCCACAGCTCCAGCTCATGATTAGGTCTCAGAGAACTTGAATTTCCTTTCTTTCTGTATTTTGTTTTTCCTTTTCTGAGTCAGTGTCTCATCGTGTCACCTTGGCTGGCCTTACACTCACAGAGATCAGCCAACTTCTGCCCCCTGATGGCTGGCATTGAGAACATGCATGACCATGCACAGCTTTAAATTTTGCTTTATCAGAATTAGGAAGCACATTATCAGGGCTCTTGTCTTCCTGACCTGCACCTCCCACGCTGTAACCTAGACAGGGATAAAGAATTACAGCCTCTCAAATAATACTATGCTTCTGCCTGTACAACAAGCAGCTTTTGTATGTAATTAAATGTTAAAATTACAGGGAATTTTAAACTCTCAAATTAGTTGATCTAAGACAAGGGACATTGGGTTACAACAATTTTAAAGGGACAACAGATTATATATATATATATATATATATATATATATATATATATATATTGAAATGGTTGTACTACTAACTTGTGGATGAAGTAGTCACTAGCAAGTCTACCATACTTTGAGTGTAGACAAGGACTTCTGCACTGGCTGTGTGAATCTGTCCACTGAAACTACTACAAAGGGGTGGCAGATGGAAGACAAGTAAGGCTGTAGACATAAAGAAAGCTTGAATGTTTAATGGGTGTTTGAGGTCTGAGAAATTAACAAGTAGAAAGGATAGCCACTAAAAAAACATATCCTTGAGCCCAGGACTGAAAGTATAATCTGAGTCCAACACCCACAAGAACTTAGTTAATTTTTCAATGTCCTTCAGCTCCGTCAAGTTACCATGTAAAGTTAAGCATCACAAGATACAGAGGATGTGTGGGTGCTCATCACAGTGACCATGTGTGTTTTCTCCACAGTGAGGTCAATAGAGAATCTCTGGAAAAAATCCTTCCACAGCTCAAGTGCCATTTCACCTGGAATTTATTCAAGGAAGGAAGTATGTCAAGTCATATGGAAGACAGGGTGTGCAACCAGATCGAATATTTAAACTCTGAGTACAAAGCAACAATGTATGACTTATTGGCCTATATAAAGCACCTAGATGGAGCAAACGAGGCAGCCCTGGAATGCTTAGGGAAAGCTGAAGATTTACGGAAGTCAGAGCACAACGATCAAGCAGAAATTAGACGTCTGGTCACCTGGGGGAACTATGCTTGGATCTACTATCGCATGGGCCATCTCTCAGAAGCTCAGGCCTACGTTGACAAGGTGAGACAAGTTTGCCAAAAGTTTGCAAATCCTTACAGCATTGAATGCCCAGAACTTGACTGTGAGGAAGGATGGACACGCCTAAAATGTGGAAGAAATGAACGAGCTAAAATGTGCTTCGAAAAGGCTCTAGAAGAGAAGCCCAAGGATCCAGAGTGCTCGTCTGGGATGGCCATTGCCATGTACCGCCTTGGAGACAAACCTGGGAAGCAGTTCTCTCTGGATGCTCTGAAGAAGGCCATGGAGCTGAATTCTCAGAACCAGTATGTGAGAGTTCTCCTGGCCCTGAAACTGCAGAAGATGGGGGAAGAAGTTGAAGGAGAGAGATTGATTACAGATGCCCTGGAAAAGGCTCCTAATCAAACAGATGTCCTCCAAATGGCAGCTCAGTTTTACAGGAAAAAGGGTAACCTAGACAGAGGTCTTGAATTCCTTTGGAAGGCACTGAGATCCACAGAAAACCACAGTCACCTCTACTACTTGATCATGAGCCGTTACAGGAAAAAATTAGAGCATCTGCAGAATGCAGGAGATGCTGACAACATTGAGAGAAGACAGCGGATGGAAGAACTGAGGAAATTAACAGTGGAGTACATGCATAAGGCTCTTCAGAGGAGGAGAAGTCCTCTGAACTCCTACTCGGATCTCATTGATTTCCCAGAAGTAGAGACATGCTATCAGATGGTCTTCAGCAAGGACAGCCCTTGTGCTGAAGAACAAGATCTCTATGAACGCTATTGCACCCTGCAGGAGTGTCACAGGAAGTCTGAAGACCTGGCAGCCCTGAAGACTTTGATGCACTTTCACTGAAATGAGAAAAACAAAATAAAACAAAACAAAAAAGCAAACAAACAAAAACCAACCCATGGAGAAGGAAGAGGTTAAACAGCAAACATTGAACTCAGATTTTACCCTGCAGTAGAAAATTTTGCTGGATTCTTGGCCTTTTCAGCGAATAAATGAGAAGCTGAATGGGTTAGTGATTTGGGGGTGGGGCAACACAATTTGGGGCACAGGCAGCCTTTCCTGACATCATCTGATCCTGAGGACAACCGGAAGTGTGTCAGTGTGCAGACTCTCAGCACTGGACTGTGAGAGAGATGTGCTGTGGAGTGGTGCATGTGGGTAGGGAAGAGATGGAAAAGCAGGAGCCTTCCCGCCAAGGATTGATGACAAGCTGCTCTTGATTGTTACTTTAAAGAACTGCTTTCTCTTCCTGACTCCTCTGCTCATCCTATCCAAATAACTTTCAGTCAGCATATCTAATTACTAATCATGAGGTAAATGGTGCTTAAGGCTCACAGAGTACCTTTTGATGACATTTTTTCTCTGCAATATGTGGCCAACTGCTAACAAAAGTTATTCTGGTTCTTTCTTTCCCTTCACAGTAGTCACTTAATGCTAAGGATTAACTTTCACCTAATGCTAGAATATTCTTTGCACATCATTCTTATATTCTACCATGGTTTTGTGTGTGTGTGTGTGTGTGTGTGTGTGTGTGTGTGTACCCCTAACATTGATCCTACAGTTAACATGTATGTCAAATTAAAGTTGTAGAATAAATCTAAAAGCTTCAATTAAAATACAATCTTGTGTGTGATGATAAAAGAAAGCAAAATAATACAGTAACATTAAATGTCAATGTTTCTTCTTTTAGGATGGGGGTAGCTTATGAGACCTCTATACCCCTTTCTTAAGAGAGAATTCCAGTTTTATTAGAAAAAGAGACCAAGAATTCAGGTGGGAACCATGTTGGCGAATCCTAGAGGAATGCAGAGGGAATTGCAGGAGGATGGATGGATATGATCAGTATATATTATACACATGGACAGAAATTAAAAAGGATTTTTCAAGATTCTTCTTCTGCTACGTTGAAGGAAACTTAAGAATGCACATCAGAGTATGGGAACACATCTCTTTTAGCATCTATGTCCAAACTGAGCTAATTATGTACAATCAGTGTATTTAGGAACTTCCACAATTCTTCTAGTCCACATGATCCAGTTGAGGCCTCTGCACAGTTAGCAACTAGGTCTTTGTGCACATTATTAGGGGCCCAGAGATACCTGAGTCAATGCCCTCCCCTCTGTGTATGAGGTCACAGGTGATTAGCACCTGCTACTGAGACTTTCACTTCAGTCTTCAGAAGGGGCTCTCAGACTCTTCATACTTTTCAAATGCAGACAGTGTTGCTGTTGTTGTTGTTGCTGCTGCTGTCATTGTTGTTTTTTGGTTGTTGTTGTTGTTTTCTGACAGCGTTTCCCTGTGTAGCCCAGATGGGCCTGGCATTCATTTAGTAGCCCAAGCTTGTCTCAAATTCTGGCTTCAGCCTCCCTTCTGGGATTTCAGGTGTATGGAGCCAAGCTCAGCTCTGAAGTCACTTTTTAATCCATTTGCAGGTATAATTTAGAGCCACAGGTTGTTCACAACAAAGCAGTAACATATGAGTAAGATTAGCCTTTGAATAAATGTTTTTCCCTTAGAAGGGGAACTAAATTCTGGAGAAAATATTTGAAATAAATTCTGAAATGACTGCCTAATTAGTTCAATAACTAGAAACGTGTTAGGAAGTGTGTACGTGTTGGGAAGACAGTGACAATGTATACATCTATCTCTCTGGATTTAGAACTGTGCCAAAACTCCACACACCCAGCAGCCTCTGATAGATGCAAAACACATTTGTCCAAAACTGGAACCTTCAATGAAGTTTGAGCTTGACCAAATGCTATATTTCAAGAGTATGCAGGGGTAGTAACACACTTCTGTCCCAAGATGGAAAGTTGCAGGCCAGCTTAGATTGCATGATCTGTTTTAGGCCAGACCAAACAATGCAGCAAGACCCTGTCTTAGGAAATGAGTTATAGAAGCATGACAATGAAGCACAGAAGATGAAGACACCGATATTGAGAATTAATGGAGGAGTAGATTCAGAGAGTTCTCCCTGTAACAAAATAAGTACTCAAGGTGATTTATGTTTATAGATTGATGCAGCCATGCCCCGGCTCATACATATGTCAGAACATCATGCGACCCCATGGGTACATGGAATTTTAATTGGAAAGTCAATCCTATATATATTGAAAATGAGAGGCTAATATAAGAGACAATAGCTTAATAAATAAATGTACCCTATAGCCTCTTTTGTCGCATACCCCTATTTGTCATCACCTACTGAATAATTCTAATAAAATGCTACATGGTTTGGCACGTGTCACTCAGAAACACAACAGATCATCAGTGACTGATATGATCAAATATGCATGGTGAAATTTAAAAGTACATATATAAACACAGGAGCAATACAAGCCCTAGGTCCCTGTATGAAAAGGATTGTGCCATCTCAACCGAGCAGTTCCTACTTCCTAAACTTTTCTCACTGTACAATACTAGTTTAGGAGTTGGTAGGTAGCACATCAAGGGTACAGAGCTCCAAGTACTTTTATCTATAGTTTCTTTCTCAGTAAAGAATTCTGGTAGCTGAAGAAGACACAGTAACTGCCATGCACCAACAACTCACAGAAGCAGAAGGAAATCAAGGCAAACTGCTTCAGTTACAGCAAACTATCCAAAATCTGTAACATATAAGAATACTCATTTTGTTTGCTTAGAAATGAATTGTAAAGAAAGCTGAGTTCAGCTTGAGAGGTTTTTGGTTTGTTTTTGTTTGTTTTTTACTAGTTTTGGGTTTTTTTTTTCCGAATTTCTCCCTCTTTCTCTTTCTCTCTCATTCCCACCACTCGTCCCAATTCCCCCTCTCTTCAAACCTTACCTTTTTTCTATCTGTCTGTCTGCTTGTTTATCTATCTATCTATCTATCTATCTATCTATCTATCTATCTATCTATCTATGTATCTGTGTATCTGTCTAACTATTATCATTTGCATGCTGTATCCTTCACACTCAGGCACAGTATGAGTAATGAAACTTATTTGTGTATGTTTTTCAGGTCTGACCGGTTGGTACTGTATAGGCAACTAGTATACTCTGACTGAGGAAAATTATTTCTCCTCTTATCAGCATCTTCTAGTTGCCTATAGTTTTTTTCTCTAAGGTTGAGACTCGCAAGTTTTTCTACTTCCACTTTAGCGGGCCCATTATTGTCTTCCTGTTCAGGCATGTTTAAGCAGTTATGTTGGGGAGACTTTGTGAGCATAGTGCCCTTGACATATACAGGAGAAACAATCTAGCTCCAAACTTCATGTGCTTTTAGCCTTTAATTTTTTTCCACTTTCCCATTTGCAGTGATCCCAGACCCTCAGGTGCAGGAATTGTGGTATTGATATACGTAGTGAAACTAGGCTTCATACCTCTGCACTTTGATTTACTGGTCATAGTTTTCTACAATGGTCTCTTTCTGTTACAAAGAGAATTTTCTTGATGAGGAGTAAGAACTACACTCATTTATGGATATCAGCATGGATGCTTGAATGTAGTTAGGGATTAAGCTGGTTTAGTAACTTGGTAGTTATAGGGTTTCTTCTAAGATCCAGAGCGTCACTTGTCCAATAGTTGAACAGGGATCCATTACCAGGCAAGGGTTCCCTCGTGCCTACCAGCCTTTAGTTGAGAACTGTTGGTTAGCACCAAGGTGTGCATGTGACGACTGCATCCTCAGGGTTATCCGAGTGCCTTGCTGGATGTTGTTGCTGATTATAAGCAGCATAGTGTGGTAGCATCATTCCTTGTTTCCTTTCTTTAGAAGCTTGAACAGCACCTTGGGATACCGTAACGGCTACATCTTAGGTAGGAGGCTTTCAGGTCAGATCCAACTTGGGTCTCCTGGTCCCTAAGTCTAAAGTGCATGGTGTCTTCAACAATAGAAATTTACTTTCCCACCTTCAGAGGGCAAAGAATAGTACAGTAGTATCCTAAAATGTTTTGGGAGTTTTTTAGACAACCCGAACGAAAAACTCAAAAGGATCTCCTCATGCCTGGTACATGGGAGGCACCCATGACTTCAGCTTTATTCTTAGGGCAGGATGGCCTTGTTGGGCATGGGTGGGAGAGGAGATCCCTGGTCCCCTGAATGCTGAACAAAGATCGGGGAGGAATTCGAGGGTGTGGAGGGAGGAGTGGGGGGTAGGTGGGGTCACACCCTTGTGGAGTTTTGAGTGGGGACAGGATATGGGGTTCCTGGTTGGTCGGGGGCATGGGGTGAGGGGATAAAATATGTATTTTAAAGAAAAGAAAATCTTTTCACATTAAAAAAAAACCTCAACACCCATATTCAGTTTGAAAAAGTTGTAAAGAGTCATTGTCCCAGTTCTTGGACTTGGGGGTCTGGAGGTGGTTATTCTAAGGTTGCCTTTCTGGGGATATAGTATTGGTCATAACTGGAACAGGGAGGATGTAGCCAGAATTGATTGTAGCCATAATATTATTTGGTAGAACTCTTTATATTACTTACAAAGTTGAAGTCACAATTTCTTATTTCGGTACAGAATTTATTTTTGATGAAGAATCAAGGTTTCATTGGTACAAATTTCTTCTATTGATATAAAAATTTTAGAAGTGAAAGGCTTGGACCCAGTCCTTCTATAACTTTTATTATAAACTGCCAGGGAGGTAGCGTTGTCACTGGGGACAGAGAGCATATAGTGCTGGATGGTGCCACATTTTTTAGTATTTCCTGTAACACTTGCATTGTCCCAACTAAACCTATGCAGCTTGGTCTTGCTGTGTTCTGCTTCCATACAAATGTGAAATACAGATCTTGATGTTCCAAACAAAGTACACTCAAAATCCTGTGATATTAGTAGATTTTATTAAATATAATAGGGTTAGAAAAATTATAAGGTAATTTCACAAAACTCTCAACAGTCTGAATAGAGTTAGGTGCCTCTTTTGTCATTTTTTTTTTTTTTTTGCTGGAACATTCCAAAGAGTTTATTCTTTAACTCTATCTTCCTGAAGCATTAAAGCTGTCTCAGTGGTAAATAAATACCAATGTATTTGGACCACAGACATCCACCACCATTGTTTGAAATCAAACACTTGTATACAGAAAGGTGCATTGATTATTAGGTTGGAGGTCATTGGTCAGAAAGTTATGGCTACAGAAAAGCCTATGAAACTAGAGCTATGGACTGAAACATTGTAAGGAAGTCCTGAATTCCTCTCCTGTTTAATGCTCACCCTTGCTTGTTTAGTTTGCTCTCAGTTATTGCTGAAGGTTGGAAAATCCCATGAAAAATATGCCTGCCTGTGTTAACTGTCCTTTGATCAGGATACAGGAAGGAAGACTGATGGCATAGGTCATGTACTCCAAAGGCACACTCATAAGGAAAATGGGAGGCAACGTGTGGTAGGATAATGGACACTCCTGTCAGGCACTCACTGGTCCATGATGAAGTATCATGACTGTAGAAAGACAAGAAATAAAAAAGGCATCACCTGCATCTTGGTTCACTGGGTTCTACATATTTAAGGCAATAGCTACAAAAGAATAGTAAGATATGAAGCCATGCTGACACTTAATAAGCCATTTAATGACCCATACCTCAAAACTCAGGGTTAATTTCTCCTGTGAGCCTCAGGGCTTTTTCATAACATGACATGGCTTCACTTGTGTCCCCTTTCAGTCTGTAGACAAACCCAAGGAGGCTCCAGCTTTCCAGGACACGAACTTTCTGGTGAATGCGTTTTGTAGCCAGTTTCTCCAAAGCCTTGAGAAGTCTACCTCTGAAGTGAGAAGTTGCCTCTATTTTCAGGCCTTTTAAGTAATGGGTGATGGCTCTCTCCTCTGATTTGATATGGAATTGTTGGAAGAGGCCATAGCGTAAATGGATCTCTTGCTGCACATGGTCTTCCAAGTCACTCATGCTCAACACTTTCTGAAAAGTTTCCTCTGCCTCTTTAAGTTGACCAATCTCTGAGTACATTTCGGCCAGATTAACATAAGCTATCTCATATGTGGGTTTCAGTGCTAAAGTCTCTTCAAAATGATATATCGCCGAAGTGATGGACTGGTCTGCTCTTTCTCTATCTTTCCCTCTGGGTTGCATGTTTGCAGCTGTCTTTATTTGAATCAGTTGTTTCTTATGACAAAGACCAATCTGGAAATGCAAGTAGGTGGAGGAAGGATTTGTCTCCAAGGCTCTTTCAAGGAAGTTGAGAGCTTCTTCCACAAAACCTTTCCTTCAGTAAAATTTGGCTACATATCCAAAGACATAGGTCTGGGATATTCTGGGGAGAGCTTCTTTAATGTGTTTTTCTGCTTCATCTGCTTTTCCTAAATCCTGAAGCTTTAGGGCAAGGAGAACTTTAGTGTGTGGATCTTCTGGACTTAAGCTGGCAGCCTTCCTTAGAGGTTCCAGAGAAGTCCCAACATAGTAATCCAAGTGATAGGCTACCACTGCATAGCCAGTGTTGAACTCAGGGTTGTCAGGCTTCTCTTCCAGAGCCTTTGCAAAGCAGGCCAGGGCTCGTGTATAATTTTGTTTTCCACACTTCAGCAAGGCCCAGCCTTCCTCACAGTCCATCTCAGCACACTCCATCCTATAGCAAAAGGGACTTGCATATTCCTTGCAAACCTTCTCCACCTTGTCCAGGTAGATCTGGGCTTCATCCAAGCTGCCCCTGTGGTAATGCACCCAGGCACAGTTGCCCCAGGTCACCAGGCTTCTCTTGCCCAACTGCTCTCTCTGGATCAAGGCTTCAGCTTCTTTCAAGCTCTGCAGGGCTTCCTCCTGCTGGCTTTTCTGGTACCTCAGGTAGGCCTGGAGGTTGTACATCCTGATGCTATAGTTGGTATCAAGGAACTCAGTCTCTGAGAGTTTTACTTCCAAATCATGCATGTAAGCATCTTTTATGACCAACTCCCAGGTAAAGTGGCATCTGAGCTCAACCAGCCTGTCATATAGGAGACTTCTATGAGATTCTTCACTGTAAAAGAGACCCCAGTTATTGATATCTTTTGCACATTATGTGTATTGGGAATCAACCAGCATTCTAAGTCACCAAGCTTCCTCCCTCCCACTATCTCTGGGTGTATAAATCCCTCATAGGGAATTAATTTTACATAACAATTTGAAAAATGCAGCTTACTTAATGTTGTTGTGATTTGGTTACAGAAATCTAAAAGCCAATTAAAATAATAACTTCATTCATATCAATAGAGTTTAAGCTATGTTGGTTAGCTTTTAGCTATTTCTTTGATCTTAACAATTTTTTAATTGGATATTTTATTTATTTACATTTCAAATGTTAAACCCTTTTCCAGTTTCCCCTCTGCAAACTCCCTATCCCATTCCCCCTTACCCTGCTTCAAGGAGTGTGCTCACATACCCATCCACTCCTGCCTCATCACACTAGCAATCCTCTATACTGGGATATAAAGTCTTGAGACAAAAATTAGATTCACTTGTCTTTAGGGAGAAAATGTGTTTGCTGAGACTGGACAGTAGGCAAGCCTCTGAGGCATTTCCCTAGTTTGATTGATATGAGAAGTACCATCCTATCATGGGTGCTGCCATGCCTGGACAGATGTTCCTGAATTCTAATAGCTGACAAGGTGAGTAAGCCAGGAGGAGCATGCCAGTATGTGGCACTTCTCTATGGTCTCTGTTTCAGTTCCTGTCTCTGGATTTCTACCTTGACTTCCTATTGTGCCTTCTGCTCATGAGGAACTACAACTGAGAAGTGAAATATTCCCTTTGCTCCTCAAGCTGCTTTTCCTCATAGTCTTCATCACCTCAGCGGTACAATCCCTCACAAAGCCATTGATGATTCCTAAGAATCAGGAAATACCAACCAGGAGTGACCTTAAAGTCTCTAAGGCCAGAGGACCAGGAGGCCTGCTGGAAAGTGTGTCAGCTAGATCTCAGAAGGCTACTGCACCCATGCACTGTCAGCTTGCACACACAGGACTTGCAAACATGGAAGAGCTTTCACAAGCCCCCAGTGCTAGATGACTTTCCTAAATTCCTACACTGGAGTAGAGGACTTGTTGACACCTCCTTCCTCCAAAGAGTGCATGAAAGTCAAGGACACCAGAGTAAAGCTGACACAGTAGAAGGTCACATGTAACTCCTCTATTATTATTGAATGATTCTAGGTCAAGTGATTGTTTACCTTAATGAAGCATGGGTAAACATAATCTCAGCAACCACAGTGATCATTTCCTACCACCTTTGGGGAAGCATATTACTTAGGGAATCTCTGTGACCGAGAGATTCTCTTCTAATATTTTTTCTGTGATGTCTCTCTTTAAGAGCACTAGGAACAAAAATATATATTTCTTTGATAGTTAAAAAAGTTTTCTCAACAAGATAAAGCTGGTTACAACTGGGGAAAGTTTTTACATGAAAGTTTCTGCTCACCATATCCCAGGGTGGTGAGAACAGATATTTTCCAGGGAAAATATCCACATAAATATCTGTTACTCCAGAGCTACCATAATATTTGGTGATAAATCTTCTAACTTTTCAAAATATGTGTCCTAAGCTCAGGTACCTAAGTTCTGGCCAAGCTAGTAAGAGACAAAATCTTTTAGGTTCAGACTCCATCTTAGAGACCCTGACCAAACATTGAACTCAAGTTAACTAACAGGCTGGTACCTAACAGCAGTTTCCAACAAGACCTGTGTCTAACACCAGTTTCCAGGTTAGCCCCCAACAAAACATGTGTCTTGCACCCATTTCCAGGTTATTTCCCAACAGATCTGTACTTGCAGCTTACAAGCATTCCCCTGACAATCCACGTCCTAAAAACCTACCATCAGAAAAGAAGTTCTGTTCATGGCTACACTCCCAACACCAGTACATTATGTTAAAGGTCGTAATTGCCACCCCCCCAATCAGATGTGTATCAAGCTAGATACCCTGTTCTTTCCTCTATAAATGACTGTCTAAATCTAGACTGAGAGTCTAGTTTTAGCTCTTCCTGCTGTGTCAAGGTTGGCATGGACCCCAAGCTAGAACTTGAAGATACCCTAATGTGATTGCATCAGAAATGACTCCTTGATGGTCTTTTTGGAGTTCATGAACATTTCTTGGTACAACACTAGTGCCTTAATGGTCAATAGACTCCCTTTTAAATGATCTTTCTGTGGCAGTTTGTATAGAGAGCAGAGCAGGTTTCTGCTCTCCTCTAGACTGCAGAACTTGAACAATCTCACAGGCTCTTCTGTCTCCTGCTAGGAGCAACTGCTTTGCTTTCTTACCTTGATGATATCACTTGCTTTCATCTTGGTTTGGACCCAGGCTCCATGCCTAGTGTTTCAAATGTACCACCGGAAATCTAAGGTTATTCAGATTGCTCAGTGTACTCCAGAGTTTCTGAGTGACCAGTTCTGCGGTTGGAATCTGGGAAATAGTGTTTCCAGAAAGTACCCAGCTGGTACTGACACATGAGCTTCATCCAAGCATTGTTTTCATGAAAAGTAAGTTTTGGAGTAAGGACATTTTCATCATTTTATCATAACCATAGAAGTCTGATCTGGAGGACTAGAGAGATGGCTCAGTATCTAATAACACTTATTGCTCTCCCTAAGGACCCTGGGTTAGTTTCCAGCACCAATATCGGGTGGATCAAACCTACCTATAAGTCAGTTCCAAGGAATCTGATGCCTTTTGGCCTTTATGGAACCTATGGGCATGTGACAAACATAACCTTATGCAATCAAATTGTGAAATTAAAACCTGCCTCCTGTCCTTTCCCCACTGCTCTGAAATCAACATTCTCTTTTCTCCACTTGGCAGTCTCTGTTCAGGCCTCTGTCCTTCCATAGGCACTCTGTCAGCTTTCCCTTGGGACATTGCCACAGTGGTAGAAAATTCACAGAGTGGTGTTGAGAACCGAGCTGCCCCACGTTTGGGGGCCAAAAATGTCTCAGACACTCTATCAATGTTTGACCCCCACTGCCAAAATCCTTGGGGCCTAAGTTGTTAGACCCCACACTGCCCCAGGCTGCTCCGGTCGGGGTTCAGCAAGAGTGAGGATGGACACGAAGAATGGATACCAGACAGAGTGTGATTCAATCCCGTTTATTCTTCAGTCTCTCTTCCTAGTCCAAGTCCCAAGTCTTGAGTTCCTAGTCCCTAGTGCCTCCAAGTTCCAAGTTACTTCTTCCAAGTGCTAAGTGTCTAATGATCTTCCAAGTGCCTAATAACTAACTCCAAGTTGTACTCCTAATTCCTAGTTCCAAGTTGTACTGTCTAATTCCAAGTTCTTCCTCCAAGTGCCAAGTGCCACGTGCCTAATTCTCTGTATGCAAGTGTCTAATCTAATTCCTAGTTCCAAGTTGTACTCAACAATTCTGTCTGCCTCTGCCCTTTATATGTCTCACGTCTAAGTCACGCCCTTAAGTCACACCCTTAGGTCTTATCTCTAAATCTGATCTCTAAATCCTGTCCTTAAGTCTTGACTCTAAATCACACCTTTAAGTCTTACACACTCAAGGGAAAATCCTGGGTATCTAATACAAGATGTTATCAGAGTGTGCTCAGCTGTTGTAGGCTATTGTAAACAAGCCTCTTGTCAGGGTATATGGCTCAAGATGGCTGCAAGGATGATAGCCGCCTTCTGTTGGCTCCCAACAGAGTAGTGCCTTTTTGGAGTGAAAAGCACCTTCTTGTTTAGTTCTTTAAGAGCAATGCTGCCTTTACCAAGCAGGCTGATGCAGGCAGGAAGCTCACCTTTGCATTTATCCTCATCTCACCTCTCTGGACCATTTTCATCCATGCTTGACTTCGCACACATGGGAAAGCTGAGGCCATGGACTTATTATCTAGATTTCTTTGATTTGATATTTTTCACCTTCTCTTGGCTTCAGTCACTTGGTTACACCACCTCAGAAATTCACCCAGGCAAAGGGGAATGTCTTTACTCTCTTTTGTAAGCATTCTGCAAGCTCTCCTTTGCATTGATGGTAGTTGGATTGTCCTCCAAAGTTCTAGAAAAGCTCCTTTTGAGATCTAGAGCTCAGGACCCTTCTAGATCTATTGAGTCTCTCTTCCCCTCTCCCCATAAGGACATAGTTATCATTATGCTATCACTGTTGTTTGCCTCTTACCAAAAACCTTACCCACTGAGCAGACTGTGGAAACCTACCAACATCAGAACCCTGAACATGATGGCTCCATTAGGAGGAAGCCTTCCTTGGAACAGGTCAGTAAAGGCTCTACATTTAGAGTGTCAACATATACAGAAATAAGGTTGAGAAAAGAAGAGAAAGCCTTTACCTCATGTTGCTGGGACTCAGAAGTTATTCCAAAGCACTTTAATTCAGGTCAAGAGACTCTTCCAAACTCAATCAAAGGCATTCTAGGGATTCCAGGTTAAGCAAGGTATTTATATATGGAAGGATTACCAAACAGTTTGCCACATCCTCACTTCCTAGTGAAACTGACAAGGTTCCAGTTTAGAGAAAATGAAACCTAGAGAGGGCTGTTTCTGTTTTCATAATAAAAAAGTGTGGTGGCTTGAAAACAAACAAACAAAAAAAGTGTGGTGGGTTGGTTGGTACAGTGCTGTTTGTATTGTGGTGTTAATTCTGTTTCCTCAAGAGGGGTTTCCCTCTCCAACCCCCGAAGAGCAGTCCATCATGTACTGTGACGATGTTATATGAACCTTATTTCCATTTTAAATAGTTTATAATGGCTAGAGCTGGTGGTTAGGCAGAAGAGGGGAAAGGTGGGACTGGAGGTTCAAGAGTGGGGGACAGGGAGAAAGAGAGGGGGAAAGCAGGAGGGGAAAAGGAGAGGGCAGAGGAAGAGGAGAAGAAGCCACAATGGACCAGAACCACATGATCAGGAGAATCCACAATTAACAAGGGGCTAAGCTGGGGAATAAGTTAGTATAATGTTAGATTTGCCTAATCTAGGCACATAGCTTTAATTATAATTACTGGATTGTCTGTTTATCTATATGGGCTTATTAGGGTGGAAATTCCAACAACAAAGACATGCTTGATTTAGGAAGCTAATGAGATTGTTGTGAGAAGCCATGTTCAAGCCGGGCTCCATGTAGTCTTTGTGTCAGGGCATAACTGAGGTTTTACATGCACTGTCAAAGTAAAAAGAGCAGAGACAGAGATGCATATTTCCATGGAACGTGCCAGGTTGTTTTGTTAAGATCACATATACCAATAAAGCCGAGGTTTGTTACAACCCAATGTTGGAGGGAGAATTTGTAACAGAATGAGATTGCAGGTGATTGTATTTTCAATTTTTTTGTTGAGATGTTGGTCTAAACCCAACAAAATTCACATCATATATATCTTTCTGTGCATTTCCTACCTTTGTCCACTGAGACTACAAGCCTAACCTTATCAGTGGTCCAAATAACCTTATTTTAATTGGCTAGTAGAATACATGCCTAGTAAGTACTGTAGTTTGTAGTAAGCAGACAGTGATGAGCAAATGGAGCCTGGGGCCTAGAGCCTAGAGCACTCAGTGAAGTGTGGACGCTAGCATCTAATTGTGTATCTACACACCCCTTTGGACTTGTCCTCATCGTTTTTTAAGCTGTTCCCGTGGATCCCCTGCTACAAAGTCACAACAATCCCACAGAATGTCCATCAAAACAAACTCATTATTTAATCAAAATTTTCTGAGACCAAGGCTAGTGTAATCCTCCATCAGACTAGCAGAGGAAGCAGAAATTGTGAAAAGGTGTGGGTCTGAGGCTTCCTAGTCAGGCTCCTGAGTCATGGTCTTAGTTTCTATATCTTGCTGTTGTAGCCAACTGTGAAGCCAGATAAGCAAAGGGCCAAGGACTGAGAGCAGTTTCCAGCTGTGCATTTCAACACAAAGTTATAAACCTCCCTGCAATCTATGGTAAAAATGTGCACTCGGAGGTTTCTTTGACAGGGACCTTTAACTAGGCTGTGTCTCCCTTAGGTAAGACTTGATCTTGAACCTGAGTTGTGTCAACTGAAGACATCTTTTCCTGAGGACTTTCTCTCTTCTCCCCAGCTCACACATAATGAGGGATATTAATGTGTTGTGCTCTCATTTTCCTGTATACACCCCTGATTGCACTGAGCAGAGTCAAAGGGCCACCAGGAGACATTGTTACCCAGGGTCTTTATTCAACTTTGCTACAAATTTGATATGTGATCTTGGTTTGTTTGGTTGATATTTCTAAGTCATATTTACTTCCAGGTTAACCAGGATAGTTATAGAACTTTCATTATGGAGCTGTGGTGGGATCAAGAAGAAAACTGTGCCTGTTGATCAAGAACATTCAGAAAATGTTAGCACTGTTTTCACCATAGGACAACGTTCTCTATCAGTCCAGCCTGAGTTAAGCATCAGGTAGAGAACTACCTCATTGCAGTTTCCCTCCAGCAGAAGTCGACAGAAATACCTCAGGTGGTATCCCTGTACAGAAATTTCTGTTCTGAGCTTTAAGACAAAGCTATGTAGACATTTCCATTTTCAGACTCAAGTTAAAAGCCCTAGACACAATCAAGCACCGTGTCTATAACACTTCTTCAGTGCTGGTACTCAGTCCTACCCATGCAGTGTGGGGTGAGAGGAGATTTTTGAAAGGAGGTCTTCTCTCTCCCAGCTACCTTCTTCCAGTCCTGTATTTAAAACCATTTGTCTAATAAGCCCAGATAAGCTTTCGGATGCAAATAGCTTCTTCATTGTGCAGTAGCTTTGTTCAGCTTTAGAAGAAAGAATAAAAACACAAACAAATGTTAAAAAGGATACCAGAAAAGTTGCTCCCATGGAGAGAAATATGACTATTAATCTTTTCTGCACAAAATTGTTACTTAGCAACTGTCAGGGAAATAGAAAAAGTGTGTATCATGTGGTTATCATGAATTCGGCAATGGTCTTGGTTCCATGAGACTCTGGGTCAGCAGATTAGGGGTTCAGCCTCTTGCCCAGAGTGTCTTTGGCATAAATAGATTCACAGACCACACAGTGGGGAGAGCAATATTTGGAAGACAAAATAGCCATCAGAGCATAGTATGAGCATCTCTGAGAGTGGGTGCGAATAGACGTAAACCTGCATTTGCTCTTAAGGGGAAAGGAACACTGAAATCTACAGAGAGGTTTAGTTTTGAAGACTGGAAGATTATATGCAGCTCTGCCATTCCAACCGCACATCCTGATGACTGTCTCCTTTAAGAAGAGCTCAGTGTGCTTGTGCTGTTATATGAACCGTGTTATATCTAATGGAGAGCATGTCCCAAAGTAACGGGGAGCGGCTAAGAGCATAGGTCTTCTAAATTTTCATGGGAAACCTTTCGGTTATCCAAAGCACATGATCCGCAACCTCCTGGCCATCCTCCCTCCTTAACAGTTTGATGAATTGTTTTTTCTTTTCTCTCTCTTTTTTTTTTGAATTGGGTATTTTATTTACATTTCAGATGCCATCCCTTTCCCCATTTCCCCTCCCTAGAAAGCGCCTATCCCATGCCCCCTTTTCCTTTTTGCTTTTATACAATTTTTTAAAAAGTTAATCAAAGGCTTTATAAGTTTGGTAATGCTCAATCAGAAGTGTAACCCAATCCCCAACCTAGATATATCAACTGTCTTTGACTGGTGGAGACACGTGAACATCTGCCTCCATGTCCCCCCCCCTCTTTCTCTCTCTTTCTCTTCTTTTCTCTTTTTTGACTATTAAAAAAATCACTTTATTTCTAATGAACTCACAAGGAAAGTTACCATACAGCTGGTTTAAGGGAGCCACTCAAAGTCTCGGCCAGTCTCAGAGCTGTGCATGTCCCTGAACATACAGTTAGCATGGCCATTCTGAAGCAGTGGGGTCCAGCCAGTGTTTAACATATTCAGGGGCATTGTTATACATTTATCTGCCACAGAAAAGAAAAGGCTATGAAAGAGCTGATGCTTGGAAAACAGTTAGCTTTATGGTTTTTTTCATGACCAGTTTGTCCTGTTGGCAATCTGTCCTTCCTCCTCATCCATTACCCTTTCTTGATCTGTTTTGTGAATGTTAGGATATATCCAGATTTACAACTCATGTGTGTGTGTGTGTGTGTGTGTGTGTGTGTGTGTGTGTGTTGTGTCTGTGCACATGCATGCACTATATGTTGTATCTGAATATGAGAAAGAAAATGCATTTTCAAAAATTACCTCTTTTGAGATTATATGTAATGACTTCATTTCTCCCTTCCATCTCCTCCTTCCAACCTTCTCAGACACCCCTCCTTGTTCTGTTTCAAATTCATGGATCTTTAATCAGTAATTGTTGTTACATACATGTATGTATGTATGTATGTATGTATGTATGTATATAAACACACATATCCTTTTTCTACAGACCTCATAATTTCATTTTCCTTGCAGCTCAGCAATATTCCATTGTACATTACCGCATCTTCATTTTCTATTCACCTGTTCATGGACATCTACGTTGGTTACATTCCTTGCTGTTATAAATACAGCAGCCACAAACACAGATGAGCAAGCATCTTTACAATAGGATATGGTATTCGCTGGGTAAATTTTCAGGAGTAGGGTAGCTAGGTTACATTGTAGTTCTATTTATTGTTCTTTTTGAGGCACCTCCAAACTGATTTCTATAACGTGGCTGTGTTCATTGGCAACCCCATCAGTACTGAATAAGAGTACCTCTTTCTCTCTATCCTCTCCAGTGTTTGTCAGATAGCTTGATGCTAGGCATTCTGACTGCTGAGAGATGGTGTCTCAAGACAGCTTTTATAAGCATTTTTTTCCTGGTGACTAGGATGTTGTATACTTTTTAAAATAGCTATTGACTTTCTGTGCTCTCTCTCTCTCTCTCTCTCTCTCTCTCTGTGTGTGTGTGTGTGTGTGTGTGTGTGTGTGTGTGTGTGTGTTTAAATTGCCTGTTTACTTCATTAGCCCAGTTGCTCATAGGTGGTTTTGTTCTCTTGTTATTTAATCTCTGTAGTTCTTTGTGGATTTTGTATATTGGTCCCAGGTCCGAAGAATAGCTAGAAAAACATGTCTTCCATTGTGGGAGCTTCGTGTGTGCTCTGCTAATGGTTTCTTTTGCTGTACAGAAACTTTTAAATTCCATGAAGTACCATCCATTTATACTTCATATTTGTCTTACTTTGAGTTTTATTGCTGTGAAGAGACATGACCTAGGCATCTCTTATAAAGGAAAACATTTAATTGTGGCTGGCTTATAGTTCCAGAAGTTTAGTCCCTTATCATCATGGCAGGAAGCATGGCAGCATTCAGGCAGACATGCCGCTGGAGAAGCCGAGAGTGCTACATCTGGACCATCAGGCAGCAAGGAGGAGAGTTGTCTACAGCAGGCAGCAGGAGGAGGCTCTGATTCCACACAGGGTGGATCTCAAACACAGGAGACCTCCAAACCCACCTGCACAGTGACTCTAACATGGCTACATCTCCTAATAATGCCGCTCTTCATGAGCTAAGCATTCAAATACATGAGTCTATGGGGGCCAAACCTATTCACACCACCATGTCCCACTCCCTGGCCCGAATAGGCTTGAAGCCATAACATAATGCAAAATGCATTTAATCCAACTTCAAAAGTCCCTATAGTCTGTCACAGTCGCAAAAATGTTTAAAAGTTCAAAGTCTCTTCTAAGATTCCATGCAATCTCTTAACTGTAACCCCTCATAAAATGAAAATAAAAATAAAAGAGCATATCACATACTTCCAGTGTCACAGGATACACATTGCCATTCCAAAGCATAGGACTGGGAGCCACGTGAGGAAATACTGGAATAAAGCAGTTCCAGAAACCATACGGGCAAACTGCAGATTCTGCATCTCCATGGTTGATGTCAAAATGCTCTTCAGATCTCCAACTCCTTTCAGCTTTGTTGACTGCAACACACTTCTTTCTCTTGGGCTGTTTCCACTTTCTGTTAGCAGCTTTCCTCAGCTTCGCTTTTAACGATAGCTTCTCATAGGCCTTTATGGTACCAGGCCTCGTCTTCTTTACACAATTCTTTCAGTCCTAGGTCTTCAGCTGGCACGGAGGCTGCTCCTTTATCAGCCTCTCTTGGCTTACAGTGCCAAGCCTCAGATTCTCTCCATGTCCCCTTCATGCCTTCAAAACCATTACTACCTGGGTGACTTTTATTCATTGCCAAGGCTGGCTCCAAAGCACAAGGCAAAACCTTGGCTGCCTCACACAGTATCCTTTCTGGGCCTCCATGCAGGGACAACCCTGTCACACATCTGGCCTCAGTAGCTTCCCTTAGTCTCAGAGGAAAATTCCATCCTTGTTTCTGTAGTCAGAGCCACGTGGCCAAAGCTGCTTGCTGAGCGTGGAACATAACCCCTTTGTTCAGTTATATCTTCATCAGCTTTCTGGTTTCAGTTGTTTCCTTCACTATATAAGTTTGGATGTCATGGAACTTGTTCTGTAGACTGATCTTGAACTCAGAAATCTGCATGTCTGTCTCCTGAGTGCTGGGATCAAGGGCATGTACCATGATGCCTGCCTGGACCTAAGCTTTCCTTTAATTCCTTTTCACAGGGTCTTTATAAGTCATGGGTTGTGGTTCATTCCAGATATAGTCAAGTTGACAACCAGAAATAGCCGTCACAGGACTCATTCATATTCTATTGTAGCTCTGTCTTGTTTACCCTAAAACTATTGATGAGGGGCTCCTGTGACATCGCTAGCAGTCTCAGTACTTCGTGTTTAAATTAAGGTCTTAGATCCATTTCAAATCAATTTTTGACCAAGATAAAATATGTGAATCTCATTTCCATCTTCTGCAAGTGTGCATATAGTGAATGTTTTAAAGTTTCTAACCACAGGCAACTTTAAGATAGTAGTTTTCAGAACTCAGATCAGTGGCCTGGTTCTTATGGTTGGGAGAACACCAAATTCTTGCCTGCCCACTGTCATCTCCCATGGTTCCTTAGAATAAAAAGGCTCATAGGTGCTCTAATCGGCGTCTAGTAGAACCAGAACAGTACATCCCCAAAGGTACTAAATCTAGAGATTTGCAAAGGGAAGATTTGGCCTGTAGTCTGGTTTTCTCCAATTAGTGCCTTGTGTTCCAAGCTCTGCTTAAAAAGTATGGCCAGGATACACCTTGGGCCCCAAGTTAAGGCAGCAGAATGTGATTTGTCTGATCCTTCATGTGTAATACTTGCTTTGTATTGCAATGCATTTAAACAACTTCTATGATTTAGATGCCCCTCCGACACATGCATACATCCCTCATATATAACAGCACCGAAGTCTGCAATGTAATTGGCAGACCCCTCATGAATGGTTTCAACCATTCGTGGATTAATGGATTACGAGTTATGAAAGGAATTGGTAATTTTTTTGGAAAATAAGTCTGTTATAAAAGCCGGATCGACTGTCTCTCATAAGCCCTCTCACCATGTCTTGACCCCAACACTTGAGAGGTGAAGACAACCAGAGCCATGCAGCTTGCTGGCTCAGCAATCTAGCTGAATGAGTAGACACAAGAGTTCAGTAAGAGATCTTAAGGTAGAGGGCCAGCAAGATGGATTAGTGATTAAAGAGGCTTGCCAAGCAAGTATGGCTACCTGAGTTCAAGCCTGGGAAGCCATATAAAGGCAGGAGAGAAAACACTACACAAAGTTGTTCTCCCATATTCTAAAATGTGCTGTAGTACAACATACACAGCTTGCACACAACATATACAGACAGACACCCAGACACACACACACACACACACACACACACACACACAGGTACACAAACATACATGCATACATACATACATACATACATACATACATACATATGATAATGATGACAGGGATGATGATCAAGCAAGACATTTTTGAGGCTCTCACCTGACACTGATCACTGTCCTCCACACACATCCATACACACCCCACTAGATGTTCCCAAAATGTTAGGGAAAAATCTGGAAGATGTGTGATTTGCAGGGAGGTATATGAAAATTATTTGCTGTCTGTATTTGTTCTGTAAAACTAAAAAAAAAAAATTGTTCTTGAAAACAAAATGTATTGGGAATCAAAGCTTTTGCAACAGGGAGAAAGGCCAGCGAAGCGGGAGGAACAGTGCTACAGTTGAACATTGCTGCTGTGACCATGCGGTTCAAAAGTGCTTCAGGTTAGTCAGCAAAGGGGCCATTCTTTCATTTGGATGAAAGCACAGAGCTGAGAAACGCGCAGAGTAATTGTGATGAGCCAATAGGCGAAAGGCAATGCCTTTCCTTTGGCTAACTTTGGGAGAAATTGTTTGACAGTCTTAGTGTTTGCTTCACCTTAAGGTCAATTACTACTTCAGGGTTGTTTTGGGAGAAGAGAACTCTGGTCAAGTGAAGTGTACTAGCATTGAATTCTGTCTGAGAAGCTAGACAAATAGCACTGTGGACTGAATGGTAATCAAGAAGCTCAAAGTGGCTTTGTCATAGCTCCACCTGGGTGGGGGTGGAGGGCAAGTAAAGCCTAAGAGGGGAAAGGCATTAGTTTAACTAAGGTATTGAAAAATACCTTAATAAAATAGCATTCTTTGCTGTAACACAGGTTAACTCTGTATCTTGCCTTTAGTATACAGCAATGCAACAAACAAAACAGTGGGGTGAAGACATTTCTTTGAAGGCTAGCTTACTTTGGAGAAAGAACTATTTTTTGAAACATATTATCTCAGAACAAAGCAGAGAAGAGAAGTATGTGTACTTTTTACATACAATGTATATTAATCCTGGCTGGGCTTTATATTCCCTGAGGAAATAACGTATATTATCGTATTCCCTATTGTGAGAATAAATCCCCAATCCTTTGTGCTAACTGTGCCTGAGGAGTCTACAGTGATGCTCTGAACACTCAAACTGTCGGCTGAGATGAACTCCTTGTCCCTTAAGCTGCTTTTGACAGCCATTTTAGCAGAGTAGTGAGAGAAAGAGCAACCACAGTGTGAACCTTGGCTCAGAAAAAATGTCAGACTCAATGTCCTTGGTGTTCAGAAGCTCTCTGCTGCTAAGCACACAGAGTGGGTAGACCATAAATAACTCGACTCTTTGGAGTCCATGAGACCCTCATGTAGATAAACCTTTAATGGAACTGTTACCTCAGCCACCAAAATTTCTGCCTTCATCATGTCAATTGTGATAGACACAGGCAGTTGCAATAAATCAATGTGCTCTTATATCATTAAAAAAGAAACAAAAAACCAATTACCTACAATTTTCTTTAAGGGCCATCAAGATATGATATGTTTAGTTCTTTCCCATACCCCCACAAGTTATAATGCAGATTCCTCACAAATGTATGGAAATTGAAAAAACAAAAAACAAGTTTTCTAAGAACCTTAGAATCTGTACATCATGATAGCCAATCACCAAGTTTGTTCAAGGTCACATGTGTGGGTGATAAATTATCTCGTACCAGATGGTACTGCAGACCAACCCAAGTGGAATCCAAGTGAGCATCACAACTCAAACACGAGATAGGGTTAGACCAAAATCTTAACACGGAGATGCCACACTAGGCTCTGCTGAAAATCAAAGTGGGCACTCTCCAAAAATGGGTAAGTTACCTTAGTCACACAACTAAGTGACCACCGCTCAGCCTCCAGTTCAATTGAGCCTTCATACTGAGGGGTGTTTCAAATACATTGTCTTTACAATTTGGCATGTAGGGTTCAAAACATAGCAAGGTCTTAACTTCAAGAGTTCATCGAGAACTGTCCAAATGATAAAGACAAACAACTGAGTATTTTTCACAGAAAAGAATGGCTTAAAACCAAAATTAACTTTCTATTTACCAATAGGCATTCATAGGCAACTGATACCTAAGAGTTAGGCAATCAGAATAACATGCTAACCAGCTAGAAACGTCCCCTACATTGTAACCACAGACATCAGTTATCGAGGTGCTGGCCTCGTGGCTGTGTCCAAACTGTTATCAGGTACCTGTGTCTATAAAGTCCACTGCCTCATTTAATGAAGAGAAAGTAAGAAGCAGAAACTGAGAAGGAAAGATGGGTTTATTTGTTTACAGTGTGGGCAGGTCAGGAAAAGAATGACTTCTACTTTCTTTTCCCCTTCCCAGCAGCAGAGTTACGATTTTATAGAAAAGGGGAAACAGAAACATGGAAACAGATTGTGCAAAAAAAAAAAAAATCTAACTGTGACACACGATGACAAAATTACAGGAAACCTCTCCCCATGAGGCAAGTTCTTCCTCTGATGTTCCTGTACCAAAGCTTTTTAGTCTTTCACTTCTTCCACCAAAGAAGTTTTGCACTTATTGTTTTAGGATTCTGGTTTCGATAGTCTAGTAGACAAAGTGGAGACATAAAGGTCTTTCTAAATGTCTCCATTCTGGCCAAGGCATCCCTACAGAACACAAAAGCAGATGCTGTAAAGTGCTGGTTCTGACATCCGGTTAAACACTCAGCTTGACTTTCACGATAAGGATTCCAGTTAGTGTGTTCGGGATAGGGAGGTGATACTGTGCTTAACAGCCTTTACTGCTCATGCAGAAGATGTGACTCCGCTTCCAGCATCCATACGGCAGCTCACAACCATCTGTAACTCTAGTTTTAGAGGAATCCTTCTTCTTGCCCCAAGAGTCTCCTCCACGCATGTGGTATACATAAACTCTCACAGGCACACACATATACATGTAAAAAATAAAAGATTAAATAAATATATTTAAAGTTAGCATGTTTATCAGAGACTTGTACTGACACTCCCAATTGACAATGGACTGGATTTGTGGATTACTTACTGAAAAAGTACAGTAGGGGTGACTAGGCTTAAGAAAGGGAACAAATGGGACCATCTCTCTAGCCAGTTGCTTTCCAGGTACTGTGTGGGATGTGGGAATGTCCATGTCAGTATCCTTTGAGTTGAAAAGCATAAGCAGGTGGACAACACCTCAGTAGATAGGGACTGGGTTTTTTTTATTAGATATTTTATTTACATTTCAGATGTTATCCCCTTTCCCCATTCCCCCCGCCCAGAAACCCCATCTCATCCCCCCTCCTCCTGCATCTATTAGAATGTGCTCCCACCCACTCCCATCCATCCACCTTGAATTCCCCCACACTGAGGCATCCAGCTTTCATGGGACCAAGGACTTCTTCTCCCACCTATGCCAGACAAGGCTATCCTCTCCTACATATGCAGGTGGGGCCATGGGTCCCTCCCTATGTGCTCCCAGATGGTGGTTTAGACCCTGGAAGCTCTGGTTGGTTGGTATTGTTGCTCTCCCCATGGGGCCACAAACCCCTTCAGCTCCTTCAGTCTTCTCTCTAACTCCTCCATTGGGAACACAATGATCAGTTCAATGGTTAGCTGTGAGCATCTGCCTCTGTATATGTCAGGCTCTGGCAGAGCCTCTAAGGAGACAGCTATATTAGGCTCCTGTCAGCATGCACTTCCTGGCATCCACATCAGCATCTATCTGCCTTTGGTGACTGCACGTAGGATGGAGCACCCAGGTGGAGCAGTCTCTGGACCGCCCCTTCTTCAGTTTTTGCCCCACACTTTGTCTCCATATTTGTTCCCATGAGTATTTTGTTACTGCTTCTAAGAAGGACCGAAGCACCCACACTTTGGTCTTCCTTCTTCATGAGATTCATGTGGTCTGTGAGTCGTATCATGGGTATTTTGAGCCTTTGGGCTAGTATCCACTTATTAGTGAGTGCATATCATGTGTGTTCTTTTGTGATTGGGTTACCTCACTCAGGATGATATTTTCTAGTTCCATCCATTTTCCTAAGAATTTCATGAATTCATTGTTTTTAATAGCTGAGTAGTACTCCATTGTGTAAATGTACCACATTTTCTGTATCCATTCCTCTGTTGAAGAACATCTGGGTTCTTTCCAGCTTCTGGCTATTATAAATAAGGCTGCTATGAATATAGTGGAGATATGTCCTTGTTATATGTTGGAGCATCTTCTGGGTATATGCCCAGGAGTGGTATAGCTGGGTCCTCAGGTAATGCTTTGTCCAATTTTCTGAGGAACCACTAGACTGATTTCCAGAGTGGTTGTACCAGTTTGCAATCCCACCAACAATGGAGGAGTGTTTCTCTTTCTCCACATCCTCTCTGGCATCTACTATTACCTGAGATTTTGATCTTAGCCATTCTGACTGGTGTGAGGTGAAATCACAGGGTTATTTTGATTTGCATTTCCCAGATGACTAAGTGTTGAAGTAATTATTTAAAATAGGTGGCCAGTCAAGCCAACTATCTAAGCTGCAGCGGCTCTGCCTAGCTCAGCTGCCATGTTCTGTGGCTAGAGGCCATGTGCGAGTCACAGCTAGAAACTGCCAGCCAGAAATGCCAGCTCTGCCACCCATGAGACACCAGCATGGAAGATGGCTCTGCCAATATTCCATTCTGTCTCTGCAAGGCTGGGCATTGCTCAGACCATCCCACCAACCACTCGGGCTTGGTACAAATGAAACTCTAATGCTTAGATTATCCAAAAGCTTTATATATTTGGTAATGATCAATAACAAGATGCCTACTCAATCAGAGGTGTAACCCAATACCCAACCTAGATATACCAACTACCTTTGACTGCTAGAGACACTCAAACATTGGCCTCCATGTTTCTCTCTCTCTCTCTCTCTCTCTCTCTCTCTCTCTCTCTCTCTCTCTCTCTCTCTGTCATTCCTCTCTCCTAGCTCCTCCTCGTCTTTCCCCTCCTCCTCTCCTTACTCCTCCCACCTTAGCTCCTCCTATAACTAAGGATGTTGAGTATTTTTTTAGGTGTTCCTCAACCATTCAAGTTTCCTCAGTTGAGAATTCTTTGTTTGTCTCTGAACCCTATTTTTAAATAGGGTTATTTGGTTATCTGGAGTCTAATTTTTTGAGTTCTTTGTATATACTGGATATTAGCCCTCTATCAGATGTAGGATTGGTAAAGGTCTTTCCCAATCTGTTGGTTGCTATTTTTTCCTATTGACAGTGTCCTTTGCTTTACAGAAGCTTTGCAATTTTATAAAGTCCTATTTGTCAATTCTTGATCTTAGAGCATAAGCCATTGGTGTTCTGTTCAGGAACTTTTCCCCTGTGCCCAAGTATTCGAGACTCTTCCCCACCTTCTCTTCTATTAGTTTCAGTGTATCTGGTTTTACGTGAAGATCCTTGATCCACTTGGACTTGAGCTTTGTACAAGGAGATAAGAATGGATCAATTTGCATTCTTCTACATGTTGTCCTCCAGTTGAACCAGCACCATTTTTTGAAAATGCTGGGTTTTTTTTTTCCATTGGATGGTTTTATCTCCTTTGTCAAAGATCAAGTGACCATAAGTATGTGAGTTCATTTCTGGGTTTTCAATTCTATTCCATTGTTTGTCCTGCCTGTCTCTGTACCAATGCCATGCAGTTTTTATCACTATTGCTCTGTGTTACAGCTTGATGTCAGGGATGGTGATTCCCCCAGAAGTGTTTTTTTGTTGTTGTTGTTGTTGAAAATAGTTTTTGCTCTCCTGGGTTTTTTGTTATTCCAAATGAATTTGCAAATTGTTTTCTATCTCTATAAAGAATTGAGTTGGAATTTTGATGGGGATTGCATTAAATCTGTAGATTGCTTTTGGCAAGATGGCCATTTTTACTATATTAGTCCTGCCAATCCATGAGCATGGGTGATCTTTCTATCTTCTGAGATCTTCCTCAATTTCTTTCTTCAGAGACTTGAGACTGGAAGTTCTTGTCATACAGATCTTTCACTTGCTTGTTTGGATTCACACCAAGGCATTTTATATCATTTGTGACTATTGTGAAGGGTGTCATTTCCATAATTTCTTTCTCAGCCTGTTTATCCTTTGAGTAGAGAAAGGCTACTGATTTATTTGAAATAATTTTATATCCAGCCACATTGCTGAAGTTGTTTATCAGGTTTAGGAGCTCTCTAGTGGATGCTTTGGGTTCACTAAAATATACTATCATATCATCCACAAATAGTGATATCTTGACTTCCTTCTTTCCTATTTGTATCTTTTTGACTTCCTTTTGTTGTCTAACTACTCTGGCTAGTTCTACCTATTGAATAGGTAGGGAGAGAGTGGGCAGCCTTGTCTAATCCATGATCTTAGTGGGATTGCTTCAAGTTTCTCTCCATTTAGTTTGATGTTGGCTACTGGCTTGCTGTATATTGCCTTTACTATGTTTAGGTATGGGCCTTGAAGCCCTGATCTTTCCAAGACTTTTGCCATGAAGAGATGTTGAATTTTGTCAAATGCTTTCTCAGCATCTAGTGAGAAGATCATGTGGTTTTTTTTCTTTGAGTTTGTTTATATAGTGGATTATGTTGATAGATTTCCATATATTGAACCATCCCTGCATTCCTGGGATAAAGCCTACTTGATCATAGTAGATGATTGTTTTGATGTGTTCTCAGATTTGGTTTGTGAGAATTTATTGAGGATTTAGGTATGAGCATAATTTGAGCATAATTGTGGCTTCATAGAATGAATTGGGTTTTGTTCCTTCTGTTTCTATTTTGTGAAATAGTTGGAAGAGAATTGGTATTAGGTCTTCCTTGAAGGTCTGATAGAATTCTGCCTGGGCTTTTTTTTTTTTTTTTGACTTTTAATGACTGCTGCTATTTCTTTAGGGGTTATGGGACTATTTAGATGGTTTATCTGCTCCTGATTTAAATTTGGTACCTGGTATCTGTCTAGAAAATTGTCTACTTCATCCAGATTTTCCAGTTTTGTTGAGTATAGGCTTTTGTAGTAGGATCTGATGATTTTTTGAATTTTCTCAGTTTGTGTGTTATATTTCCCTTTTCAGTTCTGATTTTATTAATTTGCATATTGTCTCTGTGCCCTTTGGTTAGTCTGGCTGAGTGTTTATCTATCTTGTTGATTTTCTTAAAGAACCAGCTCCTGGTTTTGTTTTGTTGATTCTTTGTATAGTTCTTTTTGTTTCTCCTTGGTTGATTTCAGCCCTGAGTTTGATTATTTCCTGCCGTCTACTCCTCTTGGGTGTATTTGCTTCTTTTTGTTCTATAGCTTTCAGATGTGCTGTCAAGTTGCTAGTGTGTGCTCTCTCCAGCTTCTTTTTGGAGGCACTTTGAGTTATGAGTTTTCCTCTTAGCACTGTTTTCATTTTGTCCCATAAGTTTTGATATGAAGAGCCTTCGTTATCATTAAATTCTACAAAATCTTTAATTTCTTTTTTTAAATTTTTTATTGGATTTTTAATTTATTTATAATACAATACAGATATCATCCCCTTTTCCCATTTCCCCTCCCTAGAACTCCCTATCCCATCCCCCTCTTCCTTCATGCTTTTATACCATTTTAATTACATGTATGTATTAAGGTCAGTTTTAGGTTGAGGGTCTAGCAATACAATAGATACAAACAGTCAAGGAACAAGCAAGACGATAAACACAAATAATCACAACAAACACAAATAGAAGGAGTAACAAAATACTCATAGGATCAAATATGATACAATGTGTGGGGCAGAAATTGGAGGAGAGACCATTCAGAGACAGGACCCTAATACAGCTGTTTCCCTAGAGGCTCTGCCAGAGCCTGACATATACAGAGGCAGATGCTCACAGCTAACCATCAAACTGATCTCAGGGCTCCCAGTGGAAAAATTAGAGAGAAGACTGAAGGAGTTAAAGGGGCTTGTGGCCCCATGGGGAGAGCGACAATACTAACCAACCAGAGCTCCCAGGATCTAAACAGCTAGCCTGGGAACACACATGGAGGGACCCATGTCTCTAGCTGTATTTGTAGAGGAAGATGGACTTGTAGGGCATCAGTGGGAAAGAAGAGCCTTGGTCCCTTGAAGGCTGGATGCCCCAGTGAGGGGGAATTCCAGGGAGGAAAGGTGTGAGTGGGTGGATGGGTGGGGCCACACCCTCATAGAAATAGGAGGAGGGAGGACAGGTTAAGGGGTTTCTAGGGTTGGGGAATAGGGAAAAGGGAATGGGGATTCCTTATAAAAGTCTTTAATTTCTTTCTTTATTTCTTCCTTGACCAAGTTATCATTGAGTAGAGTACTGTTCAGTTTCCACGTGTACGTGGGCTTTCCATTGTTTTTGTCATTATTGAAGACCAGCCTAAGCCCATGGTGGTCTGATAGGATGCAAGGGATTATTTCAATCTTTTTGTATCTGTTGAGGCCTGTTTTGCGAGCAATTTTACGGTATATTTTGGAGAAGGTACCATGAGGTGCTGAGGAAAAAGGTATATTCTTTTGTTTTAGGATTAAATATTCTATAGATATCTGTTAAATCCATTTGGTTCATAACTTCTGTTAGTTTCACTGTGTCTCTGTTTAGTTTCTGTTTCCATGATCTGTCCTTTGCTGATAGTGTGGTGTTTGAAGTCTCCCACTATTATTGTGTGAGGTGCAATGTGTGCTTTGAGCTTTAAAAGTAAAGTTTTTTTTTAATGAATGTGAGTGACCTTGCATTTGGAGCATAAATGTTCCCAATTGAGATTTCATCTTGGTAGATTTTTCCTTTGACGAGTATGAAGAGTCCTTCCTTATCTTTTTTTGATAATTTTTGGTTGAAAGTTGATTTTATTCAATATTAGAATGGCTACTTCAGCTTGTTTCTTGGGACCATTTGCTTGGAAAATTGTTTTCCACCCTTTTACTCTGAGATGTCTGTCTTTGTCGCTGAGGTGCATTTCCTGTATGCAGCAAAATTCTGGGTCCTGTTTACATATCCAGTCTGTTAGTCTATGTCTTTTTATTGGGGAATTGAGTCTATTGATATTAAGAGATTTAAGGAAAAATGATTGCTGCTTCCCGTTATTTTTGTTATTAGAGGTGGAATTATGTTTGTGTAGCTATCTTCTTTGGATTTGTAGGAAGATTATTTTCTTGCTTTTTCTAGGTTGTAGTTTCCCTCCTGGTGTTGGAGTTTTCCATTATCCTTTGGAGGGCTGGATTTGTAGAAAGATATTGTGTAAACTTGGTTTTGTCATGGAATATCTTGGTTTCTCTATCTATTGTGATTGAGAGTTTTGCTGGGTATAGTAGTCTGGGCTGGCATTTGTGTTGTCTTAGGATCTGTATGATATCAGTCCAGGATCTTCTGGCTTTTATAGTCTCTGGTGAGAAGTCTGGTGTAATTCTTATAGGTCTGCCTTTATATGTTACTTGACCTTTTTTTCTTACTGCTTTTAATATTCTTTCTTTGTTTTGTGCATTTGGTGCTCTGACTTCAGTGGTTTCTCTGCAGATGGGTCAGGATATGGTGTGTTCAGAGGAGCAGACCAGCTAGGAGTCTGCCCCAGCAGTAAAGACCAAGCACAGGGTGGAAGAGGAGTGGTATTCCAGAGGGCAGGGTTTGGGTGAGTGATGGGTCCTGAGTGCCCCAGGCTCCTGGCTGCAGCTCTGGGGCATAGGGTTGTGGGGGAAGGTTTGGTCATTCAAGCCTGGATTTAAGTTTTTCTTCACCTAGAACTTGCTCTGTTCTAGGCTGGCCTTGAATTCAGTGATCTGCTTGTCTTTGCCTCCTGGAATTAAAGACTTTTACTAGCATGCCTGGACCTAAACTTAGCTTGGTGAGATCTTGTCTCAAGGTCACTACTCCCTTAATTCAATTTAATATCCTTGGACACAGGATTTAGCTTCATTTCACTTCTTGGTGCCCCTTTATATACTCAACCCATATATTTTCCCTTTCTCGGCTTGTTATGCATGTTTAAAATCCTCTTCATGAGATCAGAGAACTGCTGGGGACAGCATACCATGACAGGGACTACCAGCAATAGGCTGGGATGGAGACATCTCAGAAGCCCATGGCAGCTCTTTGTATAAAACACTTGTTCCCATTTCTCCTAACTTTAACCCTGGAAAATGGCTGTATAGATTTCATTTGTATGTGACTGCTTTTCACGTGGCCTTGGTGTGCATAATTGTTCTATTATATCTGACTTTACTACTTCTTTCTTCTTCTTCTCTGGTGAATTCTGTGAAACTAGATGTTCCTTTATGTAATGATTCTTAAATAATTAAAAATTCAGGCATAGGGCACAGCACAGAACAGTCCTAATGGTCCAGGTCTGTGCTGTGTGTTCTCATCTTGGAAACAATGCAGTAACTGCACAATGGTAGTTCCAGATTAATGCTTGTCTTGCAAAGAATGTTTGTAGAAATTATTAGAAAATGAAACAGAGCCAACATTGGGACTCCGAGAAAGGAAAAAACTATTGAAGTTATGAAATAAGTCTTGCACAACATTTGAGAGTGGCTCCTGTAGACTGGAGAGATGGCTCAGTGGTTAAGAGCACTGATTGCTCTTCCAAAGGCCCTGAGTTCAATTCCCAGCAACCACATGGTGACTCACAACCATCTGTAATGGGATATGATGCCCTCTTCTGGAGAGTGGCTCCTGGATAAACAAGTATAGAGTACAAAAAATTATATATTAGTAAAACTAAGTGAAAACACTGGGACTCTTAGGAGAGTTATTGTGTGCAATGTACAGAAGCAGAAAGCTAGTGGAACTACTGAGTTAAGGGTTAACTTGACTCTTTCTGGCCACTGCCTGGCAGCTTTGCCCACGTCATTTATCATTAGAGCTTCACAGGAAAATGCAAGTAGCTGACCTCGGAGCTCTGAGCTCTGAAGTATAATAAGTCGAAAGTTAAAGTTTAAATAATGATAAGTTTGCGATTATTATTATTTTGGCTACAGGACCGGGAATAGGGAAAGCTTGAAACTTTGGTGAACAATTATAATTCTTGATTCTTTGTGGGGTGTGGTTGTTCTTTTGAATTTGATTTGACAATGATTATCCAATGTCTTTTTTCCTACCTGCTTTTGGAGTATCAATAAATGACTGGGGCAAGAAAAAGGCGAGAGCGCATGTAGAGAGCACGTGAAGATCCAGAGGAGAGTGAGGGAGGAACAAGTAGAGAATGAGGAGAGAGAGAGAGAGAGAGAGAGAGAGAGAGAGAGAGAGAGAGAGAGAGGTGCATATGAAGCGTGCATGAGGTAAGTGTAGAGTGAAAGAGAGAATGTGAGAGATTGAGATTGTGAGGAAAAGTGTGTGTGTGTGTGTGTGTGTGAGTGAGTGAGTGAGAGAGAGAGAGAGACAGACAGAGACAGAGAGAATGTGAAGAGTGAGTGAAGAGAGAATTGAGGTGTGTATGGAGTGTGTGTGTGAGTGAAAGTAGAGTGCATGTGGTGTGTGTGAGGTATATGTGAAGATGTGAAGAGTGTGTGTGTGTGTGTGTGTGTGTGAGTGAGTGAAAGGGAAATGCACAAAGGTGTGTAGGAGTGTGGAAGTTCAAGAAAAGAAAAGTGCACAGGAGAAAAGCAGAGTGAGCAGGAGAATGCAAAGTGTTTGCAGCCTCAAGCTGAGAGAGAGAGAGAGAGAGAGAGAGAGAGAGAGAGAGAGAGAGAGACAGAGAGAGACAGAGAGAGACAGAGAGAGACAGAGAGAGACAGAGAGAGCGCATTGGTTCCAGTTAAGAACTCTGATCCTGTGTTGAGGCTGGACCCTGACAGAGAACAAAGTCTATGATGGGCATTTCTGAGACTTCTTTTGTCAATGCAGTTAATCTGAGTCTCTTCACCTTAGCCTTAGGCAGACTCCCCAGATAAGGCCAAAAAGTAGCTACATTCTTCACCAAAATACCACAAAAACCATCTCTAGGTCATATATTGAGATTCTCCATTGAAGCCTCTTGGGCCAGGTCTGCACAATTCATATCACTCTCAGTATCAAAGTCTTCCATATTCTACTAGGATAGCCCATTAAGCCCAATTTAAAGCATTTCTCTGCTTTCCAAATCCAAAGTCCCAACATCCACCTTCTTCCAAACAAAAGCATGGTCAGGCCTATCACAGCAATACCCCACTCCTGGTACCAACTTCTGTTTTAGGGTTTTACTGTGAGCAGACACCATGACCAAGGCAAGTCTTATAAAGAAAAATATTTAATTAGGACTGACTTACAGGTTTAGAGGTTCAGTACATTATCATCAAGGTAGGAATATGGCAGTATCTAGGCAGGCATAGCTAAGAGTTCTACATCTTCATCTGAAGGTTGCTAGCAGAATACTGTTTTCCAGGGAGCAAGGATTAGGGTCTTAAAGCCCACACCCACAGTGACACACCTATTCCAACAGGCTACACCTAATCTAACAGGGCTGTACCATCTAACAATGCCACTCTCTGAGCTGAACAAGCAGAAACTATCAAATCAATCATATATCAACAAAAGACTAATATTTAAAATATATAAAGAACTCAAGAAATTAGATACCAACAAACCAAATAACCAAATTTAAAAATGGGATACAGAGCTAAGTAGAGAAATCTCAACAGAGGAATTGCTAATAACTAAAAGGCACTTAAAAATTGTTTAAAGTCCTTAGTCATGAGGGAAATGTAGATCAAAAGGACTCAGATTCCATCATATACACATCAGAATGGCTAAGATCAAAAAATCAAATGACAGCTCATGCTGGCTAGGATGTGGAGCAAGGTCAACATTCCCCCATTACTGGTGAAAGTGTGAACTTGTACAACCAAGTTGGAAATAATTTTGGCAGTTTTTCAGATAATTAGGGATGGATCTACATCAAGACCCAGCTATACCACTTCCGGTCATATACCCAAAAGGTGGTTCAAAATACCGCAAGGACACTTGCTCAACTAGGTTCATGGCAGCTTTATTTGTAATAGCTCAAAATTGGGAACAACCTGGATGTGCCTCAACTGAAGAATAGATACCAAAAACGTGGTGCATTTTCACAATGTACAGTATACTCAGCTATTAAAGCAAAGAGATCATTCAATTTGCAGGCAAATAGATGGGAATAGAAAATATCATCCTGGGTGAAGTAACCCAGACCCAGAAACATATGATTGGTATGAGCTCACTTATGAGTGGAAATTAGCCATACATACAAGTGAAACATAACTATGCTATAATCCACAGACCCAAGGAAGCTAAGTACAAGGAGAGCCCAAGGAAAGATGCTTAAATCTCACTCAGAAGGGAAAATAAAATAGACATAGAAGGTGGATAGAGGAAGTGAGCTGGTTGGGAGAGGGCATGGGGAGGGGAACTGAGCTGAGGATCAGGTGTGGGAGACAGAGCTAGATGGCTGGGATAGAGAAGGGAAATCCTTGGTGGCAGGGCATCTCTAGGAAGAGCCTGAGACTTGGTAAAGGAGAGGCCCCAATCCTTGGTGGAGGGGCATCTCTAGGAAGACCCTGAGACTTGGGAAAGGAGAGGCCCCAGGAGTCTATGGGAGTGACCCTAGCTGACACTCCTAGCATCAGGGGATATAGGGACTGATGTTGCCACCTCTTGGAGCAAGGAGGAACTTCCAAGTAGAGAAAGAGGGACACTAAAAAAACCTACAAATTTCTCAACCCAATTGTATCCTGCCCCCATGTGTACTCTTTAGTTGTTGGTTTAGTACCTGGGAGCGCTGGGGGGTCGGGAGGGGGGGCTCTGGGTGGTTGATATTGTTGTTCTTCCTATGGGGTTGCAAACCTCTTGAGCTCCTTCAGTCCTTTCCCTAACTCCTTCATTGGGGTCTTCGTGCTCAGTCCAATGGTTGGCTGCAAGCATCCTTATCTGTATTGGTAAGGCTCTAGCAGAGCCACTCAGGAGTCAGCTATATCAGGCTCATGTCAGGAAGCACTTCTTGGCATCCACAATAGTGTCTGGGTTTGGTGGCTGCATATGGGTTGGATTCCCAGGTGGGGCAGTCTCTGCATGGCCTTTCCTTCAGTCTCTGCTCCATTTTTTGTCCCTGTATTTCCTTTAGACAGGAGCAATTCTGGATTAATATGTTTGATATGGTTGGGTGACTCCAGCCCTTAACCAGGGGCAATGCCTAACCTCAGGATATGGTCTCTATGGGTTATCTCTCCCTTTGGGGGGGGGGTATTTGAGCTTTCCTGGCATCTGGGACTTTCTGGTAGCTACCCCCAGCTCCACCCATATCCCCCATTGCTATACACCTCTATTCAATTTCCTGACCCTCTATACATCTCCCCCATCTCCTCCCACATTTGATCCTGCCCCCACTTTTCCCCCCTCCTTGGAGGGACCCATGTCTCCATACGTGGCATCCAGCTGCATATGTAGCAGAGGATGGCCTTATCTGGCATCAGTGGGGATCGGCCTTGGTCCTGTGAAGGCTAGATACCCCAGCATAGGGGAATGCTAGGGCAGTGAGGGGAAATCAGGAAGGGGGATAACATTTGAAATGTAAATAAATAAAATAACCAATAATTTTAAAGTATTAGCTAAACAAGGAAAAAAATGTGTCCTGCCTACAAGATGTGCAGGAAAAAAGATGGAGCAGAGATTAAGGGACCAGTCAACTAATGTCTGGCCCAATTTGAGACCCATCCCATGGGAGAGAGCCAATCCCCGACACTATTAATGATACTCTGTTATGTTTGCAGACAGGAGCCTAGCAGAACTGTCTCCTGAGAGACTTCATACAGCAGCTGAGAGAAACTGATGCAGAGGCCCACAGCCAAACATCAGGTGGAGCTCAGGAGTCCTGTGGAAGAGTGAGGGAAGAGTTGAACAAACTGGAGGGATCAAGGATACCACAAGAAGACCTACAGGGTCAACTAACCTGGACCAATGCGGGCTCACTGAGACTGAACCACCAACCAATGAGCATGCATGGGCTCAACCTAGGCCTCCTACATATTTGTAGATGTGTAGCGCGGTGTCCATGTAGGTCTCCTAACAACTGGAGCAAGGGCTGACTCTGACTTTGTTGCCTACCTTTCAATCTCTTTCCCATAGCTGGGCTGCCTTGTCTGGCCTCAGTGGGAGAGGATGCTCCTACTTCTGCTGCAACTTGATATGCCATGGCAGGTTGATACCCATCAGAGGTGGGTATGGGTGGTTTCCCTTCTCAGAGGAGACAGGGAAGAAGGAATGGCCATGGGGGATATGTAATGGTGGGACTGAGAGGAGAGACTGGAGGCAACAGCAGTCAGAATGTAAAGCAAATTAATTAATTAATTGGGAAAAAACAAAAAAGAAAAGAGAAAAAGGCAATTTTGAGTTAAGAGCCTTATTAACACAATCTTTTCAACCCCATCCCTTTTTAAATGTACGAATACTATCTTTCAGTGAAGTGTGTAACAGGTGTGTGCATGTGCGAGTGTGTATGTGTGCAACTGTGGGTTTCTTAGCGTGTCTGTGGAGGCGATGCCTATGTGCCATGGCGTTTGTGTGAAGTCATAGAATAACATCCTAGATTTAGTTCTTTCCTGCCAGCGTGGATTCTGGAGGACTGAATCCAGGAGCCGGGCTTGAGAGCAAGCACTTTAACTCTCTAACATGTACCTAGCCACCTTACTGACACATGCCTCTAGGTTCTCCAAAATTAAACTTTACTGGAGAAAGTGGCCAGAGGGCCATCTCCCTTGTTGGTGTCAGCTGACTGGGGGTTAGAGCTGTCACTGCCTGGTCAAGGAGAACTCTCAGGAGAGGTTAGCATTATATCAAGGAGATAGAAGTAGATGTTTAATTCCTTTCAATGTTTTTAATATTTGGAGGTGGGAAGGACCCAGCTATCAAGGGAAAACCCAGATATCAAAGGCCAGGTTAAGGAACTAGACACCAATAAGGGCTGAGATTACAGGTTAACCAAGAAGACAGACTAAATTATTTGACCTTCACCTGAAACAATGTGAGCTCCACCGTCTGTAGTTCTCTAGATTGTTATTGGCAGTCTAAAAAAAAAATGTATTTATTTTATGTGTATGAACACACTGTAATCGTCTTCAGACATACCAGAAGAGGGCATTGGATCCCATTACAGATGGGTGTGAGCCATCATGTGGCTGCTGGGAATTAAACGCAGGACCTCTGGAAGAACAGTCAGTGCTCTTAACCATGGAGCCATCTCTCCAGCCTGCTATAAGCCTTTTTAAAGGCTCTGAATAACCATCACCCTTTAGGGATTCCATGTCTGGTTCTTTTTTACATGGCTATGGTTGGTGGAAAGAACCCTTTACAGTCACCTCAGGAGACATTAGCACAAAGCACAGCTCAACAGCTCTAGGCTCTGAGAAACTGTCCTAGTTTATAAAGGATTAATTCCTAATGCTTCAGGTAGACTGGGAAGCTGTAGACTAGACAATGCACATGAGTGATGACACCTGTGAAAGATGCTAAGAACACACACACACACACACACACACACACACACACACACACACACACGACCAGCTGTTATCTTTCACTTTCACACTGCAGGAGAACTTACTCTTCCAGTCCTAAACTTTCCCTTTGTGATCCTATCAATTCCTAAGAACCCCTAGTGCCACATAGGCAAGTCTCACTTCCAAGGAGGGACTGCAGACCTTCAATTGCTTGGAATAAAAAACAACACTGCTTCCGAAGATGCCAGTCTGGCTTCTGTTATATCTGTATCACCTCCATCAGCCCCTAGCTAACAGAATCTCTGGGTGCCAGGGATTCTCTCTCTCTCTCTCTCTCTCTCTCTCTCTCTCTCTCTCTCTCTCTCTCTCTCTCTCTCTCTCTCTCTCTCTCTCTCTCTCTCTCTCCAGCAGTCTGGATCTGACATGTTAATCAGTTTCGGAGCCTTCCTTCTCTCCCTATTTCTGTGGAGACAGAAGGAAGGCAAATCCCAGTGTGCCCCCTGCTACCCAAAAGGATGAACTACAGGCTTTAGTTTCACTTTCCAGTCTCAGTTTCAGTTTCCAGCTCAGACTGCAAAGAGCACACCCCCTGCAAAGAACACATCCCCAAGGCACTGACCTTTCACAGCCCTTAAAAGACTGAGAGCTTCCAGTGGGTCTGAGAGTCTGCAAGAGTGCAGAGAGTCAAGGGAGGTTTCTGAGGAGTCCTGCTCTGCTGAAAACCCAGAGAACAGCTACCACCTTCACAGCAACCATGGGGTAAGGATTTCCCTACTCTTAGCTCTGAGGGAACCCAGGACACAGACATTTCTTGTGGCTGATTCTGGCTGTGTCTCTAGCTTCTCTTTCTACTGCTGATGAGGAACAAGGATGCTAATTGTCCTGAGGGTTCAGGGATTTGCCTTAATGCTCCCATTAAGCTGGGTGCCTGGTGCTGGATGTGTGGCTGAAAGCTTGTTTTGATTTTTAAGGCTGTCTCACAGCATGTATTAGGAAGTACCTGGGGGAGAATTTAGGATGCTCATCTCACAGACAGAGATGATTACCAAGCAGGCCTTCTGGAATGGAATAAGGCACTACCAGTGCCCACTTGGTGCCCTAAAAATGAGCAGCAGGTTAATGTGCTACCTTCTGAAACATCCATTGTCCTTAGAATGTACCAGCCTACCCCACAAAGGACCTCTTGAAATACTGTTCAAGTTTTCTGTTCCAGGTACATTCTTGCCCATCCCTGGCTGGCTTACCTAATAGCCAGGACACAGTTTTTTTTTTTCTCTTTCTCCCAGGATTAAGAAACAAAAAATGTGTAAATTCTATTCTCTCTGACAAGAGGTATTAAAAGCTGTTCTCCCAGAAATTAAATATATATGAATATGTATTATATATAATATTTATGTACACATATATGTGGGACATAAAACCATGCCAGGAAGTTTAGTAAGGTAGAGCAAGTTGAGACCCAGAGACTTGGTAGGTAGACAACTGAGGCTTAGGGTATGGTGGATAAAAGTTCTATCCCTGAGACAAGGACACAGCACATCACCAGGAAGGTAATGAGATACTGGACCACCAACCAGTAGTTCCAGATTTAATGGACAGTGCATAGGGTGCTGTATTGCACCCTGAGACTGAGTATGGAGACCAGGTATGGAGCATCTGCTTTTTGCAACTGAACAGAGGAATAAAGCATATAACTAACAAGAAAAAAGGCCCTCCTACCTACCTCTGAAATCTGGGGAATCAAGTCACCTCTGATCCCCTGAGCCTGGGGCCTCCCCAGCCTCATTGCCCTTTGAAGTCAATTCCTCCAGAAGGAGCCTGGCTAGGAAGCCCCAAATGGGGGCAAACAAGGAGTGGAATGCTCAGAGTCCTCATCTCAGAGCCCCCCTCGCAGTCATTTCAGGAAAAAGAACTACTGTGTGACAGTAGCAGGAAGGGCTCCATGGGGTGTAAAAGCATGCCAAGAAGTTTGTAAGGTAGAGGAGGTGCTTCTGCACAAGTACATGTACCTCCAACTCAAGACACAGTTCTCCAGAAGGATCCTTGTAAGCCTCCCAGTCAAGGCAGATCTTTCCGGGCTACTGCCGTCCAGTTTTCAGAGTGCTCTTAGCTGTCCTGACAATGTCTTTATTTCCCATAAGGTGCAGGTAAAATCTCTAATTCCAACCATGGGATGCTGTAGCCAGGGAAAGCAAAGAAAAACCAGATTGAATCTGATGCCCCTTTGCCAGGATTAATCTTCCTACCGAAGCCTGTCCATCATTTTAAAATGCTCTGGAAAAGAAGGAGTAGCCATGAATTTGTTTATTTGAGAGAGAGAGAGAGAGAGAGAGAGAGAGAGAGAGAGAGGAGGAGACAGGGAGACAGAGAGACAGACTCAGACACAGAGATAGAGAAAAATAGGGAAAGACAGATGTTGGAGTCTCTGAGAATGTCATGGCCAACAGAGCAATAGTCTCTATGAAACAAGAAGAAAATCTGGTTGAATATAATTTAGCCAATGTTGGTTCAGACTTCTGGAGTCTAACCTGGCACTGTTTGTTGTCAATATATTTCAACATACTGCAATATGGGGGAATGTTTCCTGGTGTCATGCAATCCCCTGTGTACATGGAGGTATCATGAGGTATAATCAACTCAAAGTACATGTGACTTCTTTCAAGAAGATCAGTTCTAGAGATAGGCTTCTTGTATTATCTTAAGGGTCTAGGGAAGGATCTGGTGTGGTGTCAGTCATACAGATAGTACGGAGGTCATTCCTACTATTACCACATCCAGCCCTAGTTGTGTGAGCTTGGGGGAGCCTCTGACCATATAAATAAAGCAAAGGTTACCTACAATATTAGCCACCTCTGGTCCTGCTATATGAGCTTAATGTGTTCTAACTCTACAGAGAACACAAAATACTAGGTTATTAATGATCCCCATTACCAGTCTTCTGAGTGGAAAAACAAGATAGATAGATAGATAGATAGATAGATAGATAGATAGATAGAAGATTGAAGAGACAGTTCTTCATGTTTAACATGTGTGGTGTTCTTGGTGCTTATCTGTGGAGGCAAAGACATGTGTGTTCCTAACAGATAGAGTCAGAGAGGAGAGAGAGAAGAGAGAGAGAGAGAGAGAGAGAGAGAGAGAGAGAGAGAGAGAGAGA
>JANHMN010000003.1:160579186-160670027 GCA_030674055.1 Rhabdomys pumilio
CACACACACACACACACACACACACACACACACACACACACACACACATATGTATTTATACATAAATTTCTAAGCATAACCTGTTAAATCCTTATGATGTTAATTGTTCATATGTTATCAGGAATCAATATTTGGTGTTGGACAAACAATGGCTGGTCTCTTTCCTGGGGAAGACCTCTCCAAGCTTTATTTGGCTGCTCGTTGTTCTCTGTGTATAGTGAAGTCTGGTGTCAATATTGTTTGGCTCATATTTGGGCATTCTTATTGGGAAGGTTTTCAAAAGAGTTGGTCTTTCCTGGAGAAATGGCATTCAAAACTATTCCAAAGATGATAAGATTCCCAAAATGGAAGGAACCTCTTTCCATGTATCACCTTAATCAGATATGTACTTCTCTAACACAAAAGTCCTTATCTCAAAGTAGCTACCTACAGACCCTCAGTCCCCACTTTAGCTGAGAATGTGTCGCCTTCTCATTTTCCTTTTTCCACCTCCCTTTGTCAGGTACTGGATAGAATGCCTTGACAGACAGTTATATCTTGTTTTCTGAAAGTATCTCTTGCCTTTAATGAGACTGAACTTTTGCCAAGACTGACACCCAAGATAATAAACTGCCTCGAGAACATTTAAGGCTCTGTATGAAATTAGACATGTCACTGGGATAGACCAGTCAAACATACAACAAACAGTACACAGACTACAACTAAACGAAAAGACCTAAGGAGAAAGGTGGGGAACTCAGTCTGTGGCTCAGTCTTGGTCTAAATGGCTTCCTTAGTGTGACATCAAGGCACTGACACTGTGGGCAATCTCTTTCTCGTAGGACCTGACTGCAGCTGCTCTAACTCAGTAAGCTCTTTCAACCCTGACCTCCGAGACAGATGCAAATATTTAAAGCTTGTTTGCCATGTTTTGTTGTTAGTTTATTCTCCGTCTTAAACTATGACTAAAGTCTCTTAATATCTACTTTCTACTTTAATCATTTATATGAGCAATTTAAAACATTTGTAAAAAGAAACTGCTTTCATCAGATCTACACCTTAGAAATAACGTCACTGAGTCAAAATCGTTTGGCTATACTAATGTTTAAACTGTGTCCCCTTCCAAATCAACTGCAAGAATAGTACTTATACATAAACGAAAGGTAAAAGTGTATAGACATAGATTAAAGTCAGCTGAAGACATGAGGGCAGGGCATCTGCTACAGGACTGAGAGGCTTTCCTACAAGAAGAGGAAGCAATTCCAGAGTTCTCAGTTCAAGGCATAGACAGGACAGACTGCAGGAGAGTGGAGCAGGGATGTGATTCTCTGCAAGTCAAGAAGAAACACTTGCTAGATGAGGCATTACACTGCCAAGCAATTTGATCTGAGATTTATAACTTGCTGAGTTATGATAAAACAAAGTTCTGTTGTGTAAGCCACTGAGTCCATGATATTCTCCTATAGCAGCCTAGGCAGAAGGGCTCAGCCATATATGTAGTGTTTTGACTCTTGTGTATTTTGGGCCGCCAACCCCTGCAACATGTATGTCCCTTTTCTCTTTCAGGGCTATTTATGCTAGCTCCATAATGTCTTAACTGTTTTAGGTTTATAGTGAGTCCAATTCTATGTTTTCCAAATCATGTTTGTTACTGGAGTGCCTTGAAGTCTTCATAGAATTTTGGTCAGTCACACAAAGCTTTCTTTGAGTCAATGATGCTACATTCTGGTCTTCCAGTATTCAAAACCATTCATAGATATTCATAGACCACAGCAGGTAGTTTTTATAAAGAATACTCCCTGTGAGGTTGTAAATGGGAACTTAACTAAAAAAGAAGAAGACAAGCCTCCTACAATAAAATTTGACCAGGAAATGTGGCCTATCAATGGTCTCAAACATATAGTTCATAACATATACTGGATGAATGAATGGGGGATGCAGGAGCTACTCAGTCCAACTGGCTGATTCAGGAGGTGTCTAGGTGGCTGTCATTTTCTATTGGTCTACCCTTAAGGACTCCAAGCTTGGGTCTTCTTTATGGGAAAGACTTAACAAGGTGTCACACCTCTCTGCTACTATTCTTGCCCTCTGACCAGATCAAAACCAAAGGTAACTGGTTTTATGCAATATGGCATACATGGCCTCTGGCAGAGACAACCACCAACAAAACCAAGAGCCTTCTAGCCCTGGACATGATTCAAAGCTGCTTAATTTTGGGTATCTACCCAAAACACGAGTACATTCCATACCTTGTCCTCAACACTTATAGGAAAATAGGAAACTCTTATAGGGTCTTATAATATATTCCATGTATTGAATATTTATAGACTCACTAGTATCCCCAAAGACCAGGAATGCAAAATGTGCAGTGATATACATCTGGAAAGCTCTCGAACTGTACTGTAGGGAGACAAGGAAAGGCTTTCAGATTGTATAGACATCTATAAAATGCAGGGAATCCTTCGAACCATAGAGGAGGGGAACTAAGGCTTGTCATTCTCTAGAAGGCCCCCACCTAAATCACCTAAAAATAAAAGGACCAAGAAGAGTCATGTCCCTAGTGTCAGAAGAAAGAGAGTAGATCCATTTAATCTGAGACAACCTACTTCTTGAGAACATCACACCAGCTCCTTTTGTGTGTTTTAGATGAAAGGAACGGGTTCTACAATGACATGTTCTCAATATTCATTGTTTAGCCAACGGACAGGTCCTATTTGTATGTCAACTCAGGTAGCATGCAAGTGGACACAGTCCTCAAAGACAATAGGAAAAGAAGAAATCGTTTTTAGAGTTTCAAACCTCAGAGAAAGGGTCTGACATCTTTGTGAGTGTGTGTGTGTGTGTGTGTGTGTGTGTGTGTGTGTGTGTATTCCTGTGGCCAACTATGTCCAGCTTTGACTGAAATCGTCAGTTTATAATCTAGGATTGTACATATCCATGCATGTGGAAGAAGTCTCTGATAGTTCAAATAAGTAAAGTGGAAGTCTTGATGTGAAAAAAAGAATTAAGGAACTCTAAAGCAACCGTAAGCCTGAGACTTGGGGTAAAAGAGCAAGAATGTTGCAAGACATGTCTGGCTTGGTATCCCTTTCTGGCCATTTCTCAAATAACAAATAATTCTACCTCTTTCTCACAGAGAGAATGCTGATGTTGACCAGATCATGAAGAATCTGCTGCAGTTGAGATGTCACTTCACGTGGAGGCTGCTCTTTGAAGTCATTGACATACCTGATTTGGAAGTGAGAATCTCAGAGCAGGTCCAGTTCCTTGACATCAAGAGCCCATTGGGGATGCACAACCTCCAGGCCTACCTGAGGTACCTGAAAGGCCAGCAGGAGGAAGCCCTGCAGAGCTTGAAAGAAGCTGAAGCCTTGATCCAGAGAGAGCAGTTGAGCAAGAGAAGCCTGGTGACCTGGGGCAACTGTGCCTGGGTGCATTACCACAGGGGCAGCTTGGATGAAGCCCAGATCTACCTGGACAAGGTGGAGAAGGTTTGCAAGGAATTTGCAAGTCCCTTCCGCTACAGGATGGAGTGTGCTGAGATGGACTGTGAGGAAGGCTGGGCCTTGCTGAAGTGTGGAGGAAAAAATTATAAACGAGCCCTGGCCTGCTTTGCAAAGGCTCTGGAAGAGGAGCCTGACAACCCTGAGTTCAATACTGGCTATGCAGTGGTAGCCTATCGCCTGGATTTAGATGACAACTATATTTCTCTGGAACCTCTACGGAAGGCAGTCAGGTTAAGTCCAGAAGATCCACACATTAAAGTTCTCCTTGCCCTAAAGCTTCAGGATTTAGGAGAACAAGTCGAAGCAGAAACACACATTGAAGAAGCCCTCAGCAGCACATCTTGCCAAAGCTATGTCTTTCGCTATGCAGCTAAATATTTCCGTAGGAAAGGTTGCATAGACAAAGCCCTTCATCTTCTACATAGGGCCTTGCAGGCGTCACCTTCCTCTGGCTACCTACATTACCAAAAGGGGCTCTGCTACAAGCAAAAAATGGTCCAACTGAAGACATCCAGAAACAGGCAGCCCAGAAGGCAGGACACTGTGCAGGAATTGGCACAACAGGCCATTGATGAATTTCAAGAGACTGTGAAACTGAGGCCCACATTTGAGATGGCTTATGTTTGTATGGCTGAAGTGCAGGCAGAACTTCACCAATATGAAGAAGCAGAGGGAAATTTCCAGAAGGCACTGAACATCGACAGCCTTTCGGCTCACACAGAGCAGGATATCCACTTCCGCTATGGCCGTTTCCAACAGTTTCATAAGAAATCAGAAGACAAGGCAATCACCCATTACTTAAAAGGTCTAAAAGTAGAAGAGAAGTCCTTTGCCTGGAAGAAACTACTCACGGCTTTGGAGAAAGTGGCTGAAAGACGTGTTCACCAGAATGTCCATCTTGTGGAGAGCATCAGCCTTCTTGGGCTCGTCTACAAACTGAAAGGGCAAGAGATGAAGGCCCTGCTTTACTATGAGAAGGCCCTGAGGCTCTCTGGGGAAATGAACCCTGCATTTTGAATGCAGTTCACTTCTCTGAAGTTAATATACTCACAACTAAGTGTTCCAGTGCTCATTCCTGATTTCCTTTTCCAAATCTGTTTGCTGGAATGTCAAGTAGCTAAGTACATCTTCTTCTGCAACTTCTTTCTGGTCTCTCATGATCCTGTCTAGAAGGTACTTCCATCCCTAGGATACCTACTCACTTAAATCTCATGACTGAGTCCTGCTGTTCTAGACTCCTGTGAGCTGTAGAATCACAGAACCTTTTTTCCTTATTTCTGTGCCTTTGGAATAGATATCTTCTAACCTTTGCCTGCCAATGTCCTAGACAAAAAAAGTCTTTGCAAAGAAGGTATTTTTTTTATGTCACAAGAAATGCTTATTACCATACAATTTCAGAGCAGAACAAATGAGCAAAGAAGAAAGTTTGAAAGCAAAAGAGGTCACACATTACTAGAAAGACATAAGAACCAAGAAGACTTTTGGCTTACTAGAGAATTAAAATGAAAACCCTCCTTAGGTAGTAAAGTCTGAAAATTCCATAAGTAACTTCTTTCAATATTTGTATGCTAAAAATATTCATTGAAAGTCATCACAATAGGGCAGTGGTAGCACACGCCTTTAATCCCAGAACTTGGAAGGCAGAGGCAGGCGGATTTCTAAGTTTGAGGCCAGCCTGGTCTACAGAGTGAGTTCCAGGACAGCCAGGACTACACAGAGAAACCCTGTCTTGAAAAACCAAAAACCAAACAAAAAACAAACAACCCCCCCCAAAAAAAAACAAAAAAAAAACAAAAAACAAAACAAAAAACCCAATCAAACAAACAAAAACAAACAAACAAACAAACAAACAAACACAAAACAAAAAAAAAGAAAGTGGCCAACATAACAAATTTGGTATAGGCTGCTGAAGCCATTATAATAATGCACTTCTGTGTTTGCACAGTTTCTTGGTTATCTTTTATCCTCAGCTTGATACAGCTTGGGTCATCTGAAAAGAGCTGCTTGCATCACACTTGCAGGCACAGTGTGGCATTTTTTTTCTGGATTCGTAACTATTGTGGTGTGACTCAGTCAACTGTGAGTGGTTCCATCCCTAGGCAGGTGGGTGGTCTTGGCCTATATAAGAAATCTAGCTGTGCATGTGGCAGTGAATGAACCAACAAGCAGAATTTCTCCATGATTCCTATCCAATTTCCCTCCTTGACTCCCTGATTTTCATCCCTGAATTTCCTCTGTGATGACTTGTGATCAATAAATGTAAGTCAAACAAACATTTTTTTTCCCCAAGTTGCTTTTGGACATGGTGTTTACCACAGCATGAGAAAGCAAATTCAAAACATCAAAATCAATGAATGTAACATTAACAGGAATGAAGGAAAGGAAGGTTTATACATATAAACACTGCCAAGTGGGGTGTGTGTGTGTGTGTTCGCGCGCGCGCGCGCGCGCGCGCGCATGCAAAGATAAAAGTAAATTATCTACTTCTATATGACATGAATTGCTTGTTTGATTCATATCAGCATCATCTATGAGGGTTGATATTTATGAATGGTGGAGTATGATGCTAGGGATAGGCCTATCTGCGTCATTCACATAACTCCTGAGAAATCCACCAGACAATGCTTTCAGATCTACCCATGATAAACCAAAAAACCTGTTTATTAAATACAAGCATAGGAAATAACTAGTATAATCACAGAAGATTCATGTCACTGTTGACTACTGCTGAGTCTGTGGATGAAATGCTAGAGTAATTGTGGTCAAGGAAGGGGGAAAGGGTGGGTCATGAGAGCTTTATTAAGAAGCTAAGATCTTGGAAGATAACTGGGAAGGTCCATCTTTCTGTTTCAAACAAGATTACTCTGGAGGATGCCAAGTCCTTCATGGCCGTAGAAGGGACAGTGTGACACGGTTTTGCCCTTAGGGCACAGCCAACAGAACATGGATCGTCATGAGTGTTATTCATTCCTGTGGGTGTGAGGCTTGTTTGTACAATAATGTGCAGATTTTTATGATTCTCCTTTGATGAATGCTCTCCCTGTTAAGGTTAAGATGCCATGAATTATAAGCAGCCTGGGTTCGAGAGGCCAGGGTGTTCTTCAGCAAAATGGTAAATCTTTAGGACAGCCCTTAAGACTATGGGAAATAACTCTGAAAACACTAGTTCAAAGATATATATAAACAGGGTTTCACAACTATGCAAAATATAAGGATGCAACATGAATTGTATGAGGGGCTTCACAAACCGCAAAGAACAAAGGGAGACGACACTACTGAGCCAGCTTCTCAAAAAGATACAAAGGCAGGCAGATTTCTGAGTTCAAGGTCAGCCTGGGACAGAGTGAATTTCAGTTCAGGCATGGTGAGAGTCATGGTCTCAGAGCTGTCTTGATCAGGGGACAGGGTTATCAGCTTGTAACCGCAATTGACTTTGAGCCGTTCTTCCTATACTCCCAAACATCCCTTCATCAGAACCCCCTCTCCAAGCTGAGGCTCAGTCTTGATGGAAGATTATCTTATCTCTTTTACATAGCTCCACAGAGTTGAGGCCAACAGAATCTGAAGAAGACATTAGTGACAAGATATTCTGCGTATATAAAAGTGTCTGGTGTTTTGTGTACTTTATGCATTGCATTTCCAGCAATCACTTTTTCAGGTGAGCTTAGGGAGGGAGGGTTTGAATACTATTTGCTAGCATTAGTGTAGAGTTAATGTATAAAGCGCAGATTTCAGTGGGCATGAATCTTTCAGAACTAGCAACAAATATAAGGAGGAACTTCTGAGAATGGGGTCATAATAGTACAAAGGTTTGCTTGTACTTTCAATCAAGTATAAACTTAAAAAATATTCAGGGTCTTAGCTGGGCAATGGTAGTATACACCTTTAATCCCAGCACTTAGGAGACAGAAGCAGTTGAATCTCTGTAAGTTTGAGGCCTCTCTGGCCTACAAAGCAAGTTCCAAGAAAGCCAGGATTACACAGACACAGACACAGACACAGACACAGACACAGACACAGACACAGACACAGACACAGACACAGACACAGACACAGACACAGACACAGACACAGACACAGACAGACACACACACATACACACACACACACACACACACACACACACACACACACAAACACACACAAACAGACTTGTTATATAGCTCAGGCTAGCCTTGAACATGCAGTCCTACCTCAGCCTCCAGAGTCTTGCATTAAAAGAAAGTAAAGTAAAGCCATGTGTTGCCTGTATTGTATGTGTGTGTGTACATGGGTACACACATGAATGTGCATGCACACATATGGGCATTCCATTGCATGCATATGGAAGTCTGAAGAAAATTTTCCACTGGCTATTCCCTTCTACCCTAACAGGGCAGAGTCTCTTATTTCTGCTGCTTAGAGGTAGGTGCCAGGATTAATACCTTCCGTGCTTTAGGCCTAGTCTGTCTTCCCTGGTTCCCATCTTGCTGTAGGATCACTGGGACTGCAGTTTGTGGTACGATATCAAGCCTCTTACCAACTCTTAGCATCAAACTCAGGCCTTGGCTTGAGCAGCAGTGGTTTTCCATCACAGTGCCACCTATATTGAGGAGCATACCCCCCCCCCCCACCTCCCCACCACTTACTAGGAGTCCTGTCAGTCATTTGGAGTCTCCTTTGCTCTTTTTTCTCCCCTCGGGGTATAGTCTCTCCTTTGTTATCCAAACTCCTTCCATTCACAGAATTGCTTGGGGGAAACTTTTAGTCTTTCTGGGCTAAATCCCAGGGTAACTATCAGGACAGAGTCTCTTAACTGCACTTATCAGTCTGGACTAGGAAAAACATAGAAACTGGAGGCCATAGAAGAATGTATAGCTCTCCACATACATGAAAATAAAACCACGGAAAAGTAAATGAACTCTAGTTATCTTTCCCTATGAGGAAAGGCAATGCAGGGTTGAAGCCTTTGCACTTCATCTTGTCACTCAGGAAAGTACGAGTTTTCCAGGGGATGAACACACACACACACACACACACACACACACACCCCACATATATATGTGAATATATATTCATTTTATTTTATGTATATGAGTGCTTGCATCCATATAGGTTTTATTTTTTATATAAAAATTCAAAGATACTTATTCTTACATTTGTTCTTCCCTTCCCATAAGGGGCTATCAAATATTCTGAAGAGCCTGCTTATCTTATTGTCTTGAGGATGGGTTAAACAATCATTTGGTTTCCCTGAGAGGTATTTGGAAAACGATGGCACCCAAAAAAAGGTATATTTTAAAGTGATATCTCTCGGCTGACATTCTAAAACCTAATGAAAGATCTGATCTTGAGGTCCCCACAAGATACCTGGATGAAATTTAAATGGGTTAGATCAAATCTGTAGGAGTCCCAAGGTCCCCCTAGTCCTCATCCAAGCCTTCTTCCTTCCCCTACATTTAAGGGAACGGTCTTTTATTGAGAGTTTCTCATTGTTTGGGGAGTGTAAAGGCAATCTATGTGGTAACTTTCCCTGGGGTGACATAAACATATCCCAAATAAGTCACAATCAGCAAACTAAAGAAATCATTCCACTCAAACCTACTTAGAGAGCTGTTGAGGTTATTGGCGCTACTAATTAAAGAGTATGGGTGACTCAAAGGCACAAACTCAGCATGGGTAATAACTAACAAAAGCTGCTTCTGTGGGGCTACAAGCATCTTTTGCCATCAGCACCACTAGGGAGCTTATCTACCTTTGGGAAGAGGCTTCCCTAATCTCCAACCACTCCCGAACCTTGTTAAGTTTTGTTGGCTTTTGAGTCATATGAACATTGTTCCTTTCTCTGAGAGGGACTGATTCAATTCAGAGGAAAACTACGAAATATGTCTCTTGCTAAAGGCCACCATCTTCCTTAGAGTACAGATTTTTTGTTGTTGTTGTTGTTTCTTTCTTTCTTTCTTTCTTTCTTTTTTTTTTTTTTTAACTGTCCATGCTTATCTTTTCCAAGAGCCATTTTCCTTTTTCCCTCCAGATGCCAAGACAGAGCCAGTGGCATCTGACTTTTGGCTTTATGGATTGTCCTTTGTTGGGAAAACCCATGTATGTGGCAACTATTAATTGAAGACAGGCAGAAAGAATTATAGGCAGAGAAATAATTATAAAAGATTTGTTGCAAGAAATTAAAAAAAAAAATCGGCATCATCCCATGCTAAACCCAGCTGCCCTCTGCCCTGACAGGCTGGCTAGCCAGGCACTGGTGGGCAATGGCTGGCCTGTTCTAATTTCATGGAGACTCTCTGACTCAGCTGGCCGGTCGCTACCGTGCCAGTCCCATGCTTCAAAACTCCCATGGCCTTTTGCCATGAACTTTGCCCCCGAACCTTTCTCTCTGGAACTCAGTCCAGCTGCTGCATGAAGGAAAACACCACACAAACTTAGTTCAGAAACAATAGTAACTCAGTCACTAGGTGCAACAACTAGAATCCTAATCCTGTAAACCATATTATTATTATTATTATTATTATTATTATTATTATTATTATTATTGGTTTTTCGAGACAGGGTTTCTCTGTGTAGTCCTGGCTGTCCTGGAACTCACTCTGTAGACCAGGCTGGCCTCGAACTCAGAAATCCGCCTGCCTCTGCCTCCCAAGTGCTGGGATTAAAGGCGTGCACCACCACCGCCCAGCCTGTAAGCCATATTAAATCTAAATCCTCTGGTGGCGAGTCCTAGTGGATCCGCCATTGAAACCAGGAGACACTAGTAGCTACATCTTGTCCTCTCGATATCCCTGTGCAAAAGTCCCTATCTCTCTCCTGCCTACTTTCTTCCCCTCTCCAACCCGCCTACATGCCTAGTGATTGGCTCCTTTATTCATTAGGGGATGGTTCACAAGAATTCACGTGGAGGAAGAATTTATTTTGGCTCAGAAGGTAGTCTATCCTGATGTGGCTAGGATGGTAGGGCTTTCGCGGTGGCAAAGAGAAGCAGGGTAATCCCCCGTGATCCGTACAATAAACAGACCACACAGTTTCCCAAAACAGCACCACCAACTGGGATCTAGGTGTTCAAATACATGATCCAGCATTTCACATTCAAACCGTAATACAGGCAGCCGTACTCAAGGAAGGGAAGACAGAATGTAGAGAGCATGCTAATAAGAAATTAGAAAAAGGCTAAGTTGAATGTTACATCGAGGAGCAGCTAGGTCATATTAGCTGTCTGTAACAGATAAGAGTTGGAGGAGGAGCCAGCTCCCACCAGCTCTCCAGCTCATGTTAGCTCTGTGTGTAGCAGATAAGAATGAAGTACTTACTATGCAATGACATAATGCCAGAGAGTGACCAACCCTTGTAGCTAACAAAAACAGAGGCTCACAGCAGTCAGATACAGTCCCTGATGCTGCAGCAGTGAAGACCATCCTGCTGTCTGGCTCTCCAACCAGAGAAGGACTGCCTGCCGCTCTGGCTGCACTGAGATAAGAGGATCCACGGAAGGAGCTCAGTCCAGAGAGTGGGCAAAGTTTAGCCAGAGTGCACCCTTGGACGCAACAGGTTTTCCAATGTTAGAAACTGGTAGCTAACTGACTACCACCTGCCTTTCTCCAATGCCATTTCTTAACCCACCACTGAGAGGGTGAGATCTGGTCCCATAATTTAGAACTAGAGTGAACCCTGGAAGGGAGAATTTGTAAATTTCCTGCTGATTTTCAGTGTGTAATGAATCTGTAAAAAGAAAACAGACAGGGCTGGGATGGGGGTGGGGCAGCTAATCCTTAGGGAACAGACCAGGCAAGAGCAAGATAAAAATCCTATGAGAATCAGGTCTCAGAGATGGCTTATGTAAGATTTCTCTAAGGCAGGAAATCTTTCCCTCCTCTGTGAAAATGATGTGAATCTTGGGCTCACCTAGCTGCCCCTTGGATACCTTAGCTCTGATGACGCAAAGCCACTTTTAGAGTGAGGCTTGTCTTAATTCATGTGGCAAGTATATGAACACTGGGGATGGGGTGGGGCACACAATTTCAGTCTTTGGACTGGATGGCCTTAGCTTCAGGTTTGGCTCAGTTGCATAGCTACTGCAAAACAGGTGACGACTGCTCCTTATTTACTGATTAATCTAACAAAGAAAAGATGTGCTGGGGTTTAGAATCCACCTGGCAAAATACATCATGAGTGTGAGTTAGGTACTCAGATCACTGGTAACACTGTAAGAAAGTTAGTATTCATTTGGCCAAACTAACTCCTTCATTCCCCTCTGTAGGTTCTCATCAAAGCTGTAACTCATACAATAAGCTTTTCAATTTCTCCCTTGGTTACACTGGGTTCGGCTCCCAAACATCACAGTAAATGATCTCCCCCCCCCCCCCCCCCAGTGGGTGATGGAAAAAAGTACACTGCTTCTCTGGCTTCTCACAGAACATACAGAAACGTTCTTACCTTGTTTACTTAAATATCTCTTTTACTTTTAGAGATTACTATATTATTAAATCGTTCCTCCTGTGATGGTTTGTATATGCTTGGCCCAGGGAGTAGTACAATTAGGAGGTGTGGCCCTGTTGAAGTAGGTGTGTCACTGTGAGTTTTAAGACCCTCCTCATAACCTCATGGGAGCCAGTCTTCTCCTCGAAGCCTTTGGATAAAGAAGTAGAACTCTCAGCTCCTCCTGCACCATGACTGCCTAGTCACTGCTGTGCTTTTGCCTGGATGATAATGGGATGAACCTCTGAACCTGTAAGCCAGCCCCAGTAAAATAATGTCCTTAGAAGAGATGCCTTGGTCATGGTGTCTGTTCACAGCAGTAAAACCCTAACTAAGACAATCCCCTTCCCTTCCCTCCCTTCAAGATGTCACATGAACTGCCACCTTGATCTTTTTACACATTCATGACCTCTCCTTTTATTTCTGTTAGACACATTTATGTATATGTTTATGAATACGTATATGCAAGTGTGCACGTACACACACACACACACACACACACACACACAGCACTCACATTCCTACACACAAAAATACAACCTGCTCAGTCTGCATAATGTTCCTTGTATGTATCTGTTTTCAGGGCTGATCATTTGGTATTCACAATAGCCAGTGAATGGAAAACAAGCTGAATGTCCTTCAGCTACTCAATGACTAATGGAGTTGGGTACATGCACACTACGGAATGCTAGGCAGATGTAAAAAGAAGGGAAATCATAAAATGTCTGGATATTTAAAAAAAAATCATAATAAAGAATCAGACTATTAAGTACTCACATCACCCAACCTATAATACATGTAAGTACGTGGATAAATATATGTATATAGTTTAAATAAAGTTTTACCATTTGGGCTGACAATATTCCCTCCAAGAGCCAAAGAATATGTAACTAAAACCCAAACACCAGGTGTGAGAGACCCTCTTTAAGTTGTTGGTCCAGCTGGTCCAAGAGACTTCCCAAAAGATTATATGATATTGCTGCTGCTTATGTTTGTACCATAGAGGTGGAATATAAGTCCTGTCGCTGAAGACACCATGCAGTTCAGACCCAGAGTCCAGAAGCCTCAGAACTGGAACTTACCTGAAGCTTCCTCCCTGAGGAGCAGCTTTCAGAGCATGGACCATACAGATAAAACAAGCTACTAATACACCATCTAGGGGGCAGGATAGGAAGGATATGGACAGAATGGATAAGATTAGTCATGTTTCATCTTTAATTTAACAAACCCCCCATCTTATACTGTTCTACTTCTAATACATGTAGAGAAAATATCTTGTATCTGTATGGATGGAGCACTTGTCAATAATAAGTCTGATGGCCTATTGCTTAGGCAGAAATAGGAGGTGGAGCATCCTGTAGTCAGAAAGGATTCTGGGATTATACTAGATGGGAGATTGGTTGTGTGTAGCTTTTGCTACCCAGCCTAAGCTCCGGGGATGGGCTGTGCTATCAGCCCCCACCCAGCTTCCCTGGAATCAATGGATAAAAGACACAGACGCACAGTTGTTCAATTTCAACTTGCCCTTTGACACACTTACTCCCCCACTACTATCTCCTACCTGGAAAATCGTGCCCTTATCAATATTCTTAGCTCCGTACCTCCTACCTGCCCTAAACTTTAGTTGCTCAGCTACATCTCATCCCGTTAAACTCCCCTGACCACTATCCAGTAGGAGTGGCCTGTGTGGTCACTCGTTTCAAGATCTCACATGGCTGGCCAACTTCTCTCCATGAGAAGCATGGCGAACTTTCCTCTCCCTGCTTGCCTTCAGGGACCCAGAAGTCCTGCCTATCTCTTCCACCTAGCAATTGGCCCATGGCTTCTTTACTGACAGATCAAGAGCCAACTGGGGAACAGGACCTTAGCACCAGAACCACACCTACAGAGATAAGCCTGGGAAATGATGAGACTGACCCATGGTACCTGAGCGCAGGTGACCAGCCACACAATAGAATGTAGACTAGAATAAATAGGTTATTTAAAGTTATGAGCTACTCAGAAAAGAGCCTGGCTATATGGTCAAGGTAATTGTAAATATACCTTGAGTTTAAGTCTTATCTTTGGGAGCATGGGGCTTGGAGAAAGAATCAGACCTACCTTATACATACATATGTATAATGAAGTGAGAATTTGCAGAAAAGCTGGAAATATTTTCCAAACATCACCATTCATTAACCCACCTGAGAAACAATTACTGTGAGATGTGTATTTCTTCCATGCCCAATATTTAAAATTCAAGTTTCTTTCAAAAGAAATCTGAAGTGGATCCAACCAGGCATTATTCACAAACAATAAAAAAAAAAACACCTTATTTAACAGAGGTTAATTTATTGATTGTTCAGAGACATCGTCTTTGAAGAAACAGGTGAGATGCATTAGACCCAGAAGGCCTCAGTCTCCTTGGGCTTGTTACAGCCTTGAAGTACTGCAAGGCTGGAGGCTGATGGCCAACTCTGGGAAGGTAAGCAGCACAGTCCCTCTCTACTAAAATACCAGCCACTTTCATATTTTATTTGCATTTAAGTTTACATATACTTATAACCCATTCTATTTTCTGCTTTTAGACACATTATCACAATTCACTACCGTGCTTTAACTTTTCAACAGTTACTCAATACTGACTGTATTCTGAAAACAGTGAATAGAAAGTATGAGTGCTTAGTGACTATGTCTGTGTGAAAAGATAAAGTGAAAACAAGAGTGAGTCTGTGTGGACCCCATACAGTAGAAAAAGCTTTGAGCTGACGTGTTAAAACATTGGCCTTCCATATATTGCCATTTAAATGATACATTTTATCACCCAACAATTTAGTGCTAGACATCTAAAACACAGGTCAAAGAGGAAGATGTTTTTGTTGAATCTCACGTGGCTTAGAATCCAGTGAAAGTAACCGACAAGCAGGTATGTGACCCAGGGTCTGCTTTCTCTGTGACATGGTTTACATTTAATTCACTGTCAAATTGTTCTCACGAGTTTCTCATTTTATGATGTTTTATCTGAAGCGTTACTTAAGCCCACTTGGTGACAGCAATCTGATTAAGTCAAGGATCATGGACCGGTGCAAAATGTCTGAAAGAAACTGCCACTGATGCAAAATGGCTATCTGGATTGCTCCGTGGGACTCCTGAGGGGCTTGAGGATCTCCAGGAAACATATGCATTTAGTATCTTGTTACTAACCTACAACCACCACTGTCTTGCCCAGCCCAACAGCGGAAGAGACTTCTGTCCTTCCTCCCCAGACATCAGAAATGGTATGGTGTAGTGCAGTTTGGATGTTTGCAGAGAGAAATAAGAAGCCAATCCTGGAGCAGAATATATTTTTCCATTGACAACATGCATGTCCTCCTACTCAGGATCATCTGCCAACAGAACAGACATGTCTCACCAAATGGGCCAGTGAATTTCAGGAACACGTTACTGCCATGTATATGGTTAGCAGAACTCACTTTGTGCCTTTATCTATATTAACACCTAAATCGGGCCAGTCTACAGCTCCTATCATGTGTTACTCTAACCATCTTATGATTCAGCTAGAGCTTAAATTGCATTGGAAATTAGAAATATCCATCCAACAGTCTGCTCCCACCCGGATTGTCTAGTGGATCAGTCTATTCTGGTACTACATAACACATGTAAGCATGGCACAGCTAGCAGCACAGCATGGCCAGCTGACTAACGGTAGACAGGAAGCCAGAGAACAGGGATGGTCAGCTTCAGCCTCTCATTACACATGACCTTTTAAAGGTCCCACCACCTTTTAACATCACCGCTATAGGGGCCAAGCTTAAATAAGGCGATTCTTTTGGGGTTCTACACTCAAACTCTACCTGAAGCATAGCACCCAGGAGTCGCCCGTGGACACAGCTAAGTATGTATCTTGTTCTCACTCAGACCGGATGTGGTAATAACCTTCTACTACATAGTCCCTTACTGAAGGGACTAAGTTCTTCCTTGGCATACCTCAAATTCTTTACATGTTCTCCTTTTGAATCCTAAAACAAACCCCACTTATGATTTAATTTCATTACCCTTTCTCCCATATGGACTCTGTCTCATATCTCTTGCTTGTACTGTGCATATTAATATTTTCAATTAGGAAAATAACTGAAGGTATTTACAGTCATGCTTCTCAGTTGAGGCCCGGGAGGCCCTATCAAGTCCAATGGATTTTTTTTTTCCTTTTGGTTGTCGCAATTGTGTCGTACTACTGACACCTAGAGGCTATACACAAAGATGCAGCCTGAGTATTCTGTGCTATACATACAGGACAGCTTTCCTACAATAAGAACCATTAAGTCCATAAGTCAGAAGCACCAAAGTTCAGAAACTCTGACTTACCTCCATTTCTTGGCAGAATTGCTGACAGCGAGGGCTCATTCTGAAGAGCTGCTTCTGGAAATCCTACCTGCATCATTAGTTTTGTTTTGCCATGACGGAGGGATTCTGGTCAGAGGAGAGCTTGCGAGCATGCGCACATGGACCCACCCTTGGCTGGCTGAGTCCTTGCTAAGGAATGTGCGCATGCGCTTTAGTACTGCTGAGTGGTTGGGCTTACTAGCAAGAATAGGAGCCAGAGAACTCTGAGATTCAGCCAGGCAGGAGTACATATAAGTACATTTTTGTATGTGCCCACATATGTTACTTGTAAGTTTAAATAGAAGGAGGACTATGAGGAAGAGTTCCAAAGGAAGGAACAAGACAGGGTAATGAGACTAAAGACAAAATATTACATGTTTTCTCTCACAAATGGAATCTAGACTTAATCATACATATGCACGAGCATCTGTGTGTCTCCTAGTTTGTTTTCTATTGCTGTAATAACCACTATTATCAAATGCGGCCTAGGGAGGAAAGGCGTCGTCGTTTCATCTTGCACTTCCTGGTTCACTGTTAATCCCTGGCAGTCAGGAAGGAACTCAGCGCCAGAACCTGGAGGCAGAACCTGATGCAGAGGACATGGAGAAACACTGCTTACTGGCTTGCTCACTCCACAAGGTTTGCTCAACTGCTTTCTAGTAAAACTTTGGATTGTTTGCCCAGGGTTGACCACACCCACAGGGGGCTGAGCAAAGTCATTGATCCCAAGATTGTTCCATGGACCAATCCAGTGGAGCTGTCCTCTAGATTATAATTCCTTCTTCTCAAATGACTCTAGCTTGTGCCAAGTTAACCACGAATCTAAAGGAGACCAGTATGTTGTATTTATATGCAAAGTAAGGTGCGAAGTAGTTTGGCTTCCACTGAGGACTCTCCCAGAAACAAGGCAAGTGTGCTTTTTATTGGCAAAAAGGACAAAACCACATAAATCTCTGTGCCATTTCTCTCTTGTTTCTGTACTAAACAGATTTATGTTTCATTTTGGGACAAAGGCATCACCATTTTGTAGTCACACCTACCAGAATTTCCATAGATGTGATATTCTCCACACATTCTCATTATCCACAGAAGATAGAGTGTGACTGGAGAAGCCAGCTAGGGTTCTGAGAGTTCCCTGACCTTCCATTGGAGGGCTCCCAGTGCTGTGATTGGTTATGGGGTCGTGAATTGGACAATTCCTAGGGATAGGGCTGAGAACAATAGCTCCTTTGTTTATAGAGTATCCCCTTCCCCCCACCCCAACACTGATTCCTACGAAAGTCTGTTCCGAAAAGATTCTGGATTACAGATTAAGCCAGAGAACAAAGTCTCCATCCTGAAAAGAATGGGAGATAAGTGCACTTTATTGTTATTTTGCTATGACTCTTTAAAAAATGCCTGTATGTAACAAATATTGTCTCTGTACACAACCTCCACAGAAAATGTTGTTCATTGAAGGGAGTACTTTCAAAAATTCTTTAAGTTATTATTAATGTGTATCTGTGTGTGCATGGTGTGTGTGTGTGTGTGTGTGTGTGTGTGTGTGTGTATGTGTGTGCTGTCACAGTTGGTAGTCAGTTTTCTCCTTCCAAGAATTGGATGTTGGAATTCAGACATTTACAGTAACCCTCCTTTTTCACACACACACACACACACACACACACACACACTAAAGGAGGCCACCTTCTTTGGAAGTCTGAAGAGTCACTAAGTGATTAGTAGCTAGGATACCCCATCTTTTGATCTTATGAAGAAGGAAGCATGTTCCATCTGATCACCTACCAGCATGATACCCTCACCCAGTGTAGAGAGCAATCTAAGACACCAAAGGGAAGCCTCGATACATGCGTGTTTCACGCATTCCACGATACATGCATGTTTCAAATTATCATGCTGAATATAAGTACATGAAATTCATATTAGAATGGAGAGAGGGAGGTGAACACAGGAATCAGGAAGAGAGAAGAAAAGACCAAGGGGAAAAAATGGAGGGCTCTACCACATGTGTCTTAGTTAGGGTTACTATTGCTGTGGGGAAACACCATGACCAAAAGAAACTGCAAGGAAAAGGGTTTATTTCACTTACAGTTCCATATAGGAGTTCATCACCCAAAACAGTGAGGGCAGGAACTCACGGGGTTTGGGGAGGGCAGGAACCTAGAGGCAGGAGCTGATGCAAAGGCCATGGAAGTGTCCCGCTTACTGACTTTCTCCTGAAGGCTTGCTCAGCCTGCTTTCTTATAGAACCCAGGACCACCAACCTAGGGATGCCCCCACCTACAATGAGGGACCCCCTCAAATAATAATTAAGAAAAATTTCTAATTAAGAAAATTCCTTACAGCTGAATATTAGGGAGGTATTTTTCTCAATTGAGATTCCCTCCTCTCTGATGATTGGAGTTTTTGTTAAGCTGACATCGAACTAGGCAGCACAACATGCAGGAGCCTGGATATAGTGAGGACCATCTGTCCCTTAACATCCCACAGGGGTTTAACTGCAGCTCCTAAATGTGGGCACTGGAGAAGTGGCTCTGGACTCCGGTCTGATTACATAGCCACTTAGTTCAAGCATGGCTCCACCTCTCCTCACACAGTTTCCCGTTGCTGTAGCACACCGACTCCAGCAATCCAAATCAGCAAGAAATAAAAACAACAACAAAAAGAAAAGGCTAGAATCATAAAAACAAAAAAACAAAAGCCCTTAAACCATCTACAAGCCATTCATATATAAACCTGTTTTACTGAGAATGTCTCAGGAATGGAAAGAACCTATAAATTAATATTAGATAGTTCTTGTTTTACAGGAAGGTGGGGGAAGGGGAAGGAAATATTAGTGGAAAAAAAAAGAGAGAAAACAAAGAAAAGGAGGAAATGACTTTATTTCTTCCCCCGTCTTTACTGAAAATACATCTTTTTCTCACACAATAAATCCTAATTGCAGTCTCCTTTCTCCCGACTCCTCCTGGCTGCTCCTCACCTGCGCCCCTCCCCCTCCCCAGGATTCACTTCTTTCTCTGTCTCTCACTAGAAAAGAACAGGCTTCTAAGAAATAACAACCAAACATGACAAAATAAATACAGTAAGTTGAGGTAGAAACTATCCCAGTGAAGTTGGACAAAGCAACCCAGCAGAAGGAAAAGAGACCTAGGAGAGGGCACAAGAGTCAGACGTCCACTTGTGCTCACAGTCAGAAGTCCCATAAAAAGACTGAGCTAATAGCTATAATGTGTATACAAAGGACCTGGTGCAGACCCATGCAGGCCTTGTGTTTACTGCTTCAGTCTCTGTGAGCTCCTATGAGTCAGGACTGATTCCCTGTGACTAGTAATCCCCTTCTGGAATAAGAAACCATCTCCTTGTCATCTGTCTATGGCTCTGTCCCTGTTCCTGTCTTTCTCCCTTTCCCTTTCCTTCTCCCTCCCCAACAGAACAATCCAGTCCATTCTAACTCTTGTCATCCTGTATTCAGCCACAGAGCTACCTCTGTATAAGCCAAGCTTATCAAATTGAGTCATTTGACAGATGAACTCTCACAGACACTATTCACTTTCTAATTGCATCTTTCCAGATTTCAGAGGAACCCCATATGAAAAAATTAATCCACCTACTAAATTTGCCATCAGCTTGAAATAGCATAGCAAGCACAATATTTTATATTTCAAATTGTCAAGAAACCCACTCTCCTCTATCATTTAAATTCAATACTTTACAAAATCTGACTGCTGACAGCTGTTTGAGATTCTTCATCTCACATGTTTAACTTGATCCTTTCTGTCTTAATCGGGGTTTGTATTCCTGCACGAAACATCATGACCAAGAAGCAAGTTGTGGAGGAAAGGGTTTATTCAGCTTACACTTCCACGTTGCTGTTCATCACCAAAGGAAGTCAAGACTGGAACTCAAGCAGGTCAGGAAGCAGGAGCTGATGCAGAGGCCATGGAGGGATGTTACTTACTGGCTTGCTTCCCCTGGCTTGCTCAGCTTGCTTTCTTATAGAACCCAAGACTACCATCAGGGATGATACCACCCATAAGGGGCCCTCCCCTCTTGATCACTAATTGAGAAAATGCCTTACAGCTGAATATCATGGAGGCATTTCCTCAAGGGATGCTTCTTTTTTTGTAAAAACTCCAGCTTATGTGACGTTGACACACAAAACCAGCCAGTACATTCTCTCAATATATTAAATTACTTCATACGCTGTAGAGTTCACAATGTAGAAGAAAAGGGGGTCAGGCAGGGATGGCATTTTTAGCTTCATAGTAGCACTGTAAAAGGAAGAAGATAAATCCAGTATATATAACCAGCAAAAGGTGGAGGACAAATCTCAGTGTTCCTGCTAGACAGCCTTTCGTAAGTTGACTTGCTGCCATGTCTCACTGTGTCCAGCAGGTGGCAGTACTACATAACATCTCAATGTTAAAATGGCTTCTCATGCCTTTGAAGCCCCTCCCCACCTTTTTTCTTCTTTTAAAAAAGTTTATTTATTTTTTTTTAAAAAAAAATGTATATTGGGTGGGGGAATGTAATAGTATTTGAGAGAAGGTGCATAAGGAAGCCAGGGAGTCAGATCTCCTGAGTTAAAGGTTGTTTATTGTAAGACAGTCTACATCAAACTCAGGTTGTCTACAAGAGAGCCAGACTCGTTCTTGAACCGCAGAAACGTTGCTCCAGTTCCATAATTACATATTAACCCAACAATGACTACACCGAGGATGAGATGTAATTTAGCAGTGTCATGCCAATTTTATTAACTATAAAGATTCCCTCCCAGGCAAGCACAGAGTCTCAATGCACAGTCCAGGCTGGCCTTGAACTTAGTGATCCTGCTGCCTCAGCCTCTGGTGTGCTAAGGTTACAGGGACATATCACTATGTAGAGCTAGAAAATATTAATAATATCCACTGACAATGTGCCAACTTGTAAACATTGAGGACCGTTTGTCCAATTAGTAAACTGAATTGTTTTCTCTGATGTAAAATCATTTTGCTTGATTTTTTTTCTTTAAATCCAAACTAGGAATATGTAACTATTCTCCTAAAAATTAAATTGCTTTTTTTAAAAAAAAAAAATTGCTGTCTCTGATTTTCTTATCAGCTTGCTTTAAGGATACCCATGTATTTAATATGCTAGCTCCAAGTTTGGCTCACACCAAATGGTTGTTTAACTCAAACATCTGAGCAGCAAACTGGGCTGATCCTTCTGGAGAAAGTATAGTTGAACAGCTAAGACCACTGGGCAGTTGAAGAGATGACCACCTATCCTGAGCACCCCAGTCTGGGGTGATTGGGGGACAACTGATAATCGTATAGGCAGTATTACCAGACATCACTGGGCCTAGACCCGATGGTCTTCTGCCTGCCACTGCGACAAATGCAGTAGGAACGCCGTCCCCTTTGTATTCTGCTATAATCCTCAAAGTTTCATCCGGTCCTTTATGCGTGGATGTTACTCTAAGTTCACACGGACTCCCAAAATTTCCACAAACCTTCTTAATGTTTTCACAGTGACCAAGGTCAGAGGTTGAACTCCAGCACTACCACCCTGCACTGACTGTCTGACTCGAGAAGCAACTCCACTTGGTCTGCAACCCACTCAGAGTTTCTCTTTACCATCTGAAGGAGTCACTTCTTTGAGATCACGGTAAAACTTTCGTCTTTCTGCTGGCTCCAATCTCCCCGATGGCCATAGTCTCCAAGAATCATTATCACGGACATCAGCAAGAGCAATCTCTTGGGTGGTTACATCAATGCCTCCTTCAATCTTCACACCAGCCAGCGTACAGTTCTGGGGCAGCCAGGATTTCTCCAGAATGTCAAAAGTAGCTTGTGTGGCATGACTCATGTCGTCAATTTCAGTCTGCCCTATAACAAGTCCAGCAAAACCAAATTTTGCAGAGATGAGTTTCTCCTCAGACCACTGTGGATCATTATTGGCATCATCCAGCTTCCTGTGACAACTGAAGTATGCAGCTGGTGGTTTTACTGGAGGTTGCAGCTTTACCTTCCAGGTGGTTCTTTCTAGCTGCGTTCCCTACTGTAATCTGGTCCTTGGACTGCAGAAGGACTCTCCCTGGATTATCCAACAACTCATAGACTTCTTTCCTTCTACCCTCATAGAGTTTCTTCCCGATGTTCAGTAAGGAAGAAAATGCTTTATTTTCCCTGACTTTTCTTAGCAGGTTAAATGAGAAAATTCAGAACAATTTCTTCATTTTGAATTAATGTGTAAGAGGCTCCTTTGCTCATCTTTGACTGTGGCCATTATCCTAGGTGAACTAGAGAAGCAGAACACGAGGGAAAAAGTGCCTTTGAAGCTCCTTAAAGAGAAACTTGTTGGATTCCTGTGTACAGTTAAGAAGAGGTGAATGCTGAAGTAAGCCTTATGCCTTAAAGATTCCTCCTTCCAAGGCAGAGAATCCAAATGCAGCCCCTAAGTCTCAACAGAGTCTCTGGGCACCTTTGTGGGTCCCTTCTCTAGAATTTTGTCATCTGGCTCTTGGCTCCTCTGCAACCTTAAGTTGTCACACAGTGTCCACCCAACGTGGTGTCCCCACATCCAGCCTCATCTGTAAGAAGGGGAGCTGCTTGCTACTTCACCTTCCATTTTAGGATCTCCACAATCTGCCATCCCATAATAAATTCTTCCTCTGATAATCCCAGACTTTGCCACTCAAGTCAGCATTTGAAACTTCATCTTATGAGTTAGTTTACTTTGCCAAAATCAGGCAGCCATCTTGATATCGTGGTATGGGTGGTGTGTGTGTGTAATTTCACACTGTAGATACACCATGATACCAGAGACATTCCAGTTTATCACTTCATCACACCAGCTTTTGAAAATGAATGAATTAATTAATATCTCAACTGCAGTCTCTCCTCCCTGCTCTCTACCCAGTCCTCCCTCTCACCTACTTTTTAATTGGGTTGTTTGGCGGTTGATATCAAGTTTCTTGAGTTATTTATATATTTTGGACATCAGCCTCTGTCAGATACAGGATTGGTGACGATATTTCCCAATTCTATAGGCTGCCATTTTGTCCTTTTGATGGAGTTTTTTGCCTTGCAGACGCTTTTCAGCTTTATGAGGTCCTATTTATTAATTGTTGATTCTAGCGCCTGATCACCTATTGGTGTTCTGTTGAGGAATTTGTCTCCTGAGTTTTGTGCAGAATGATAGACATGACTCTATTCACATTTTCCTACATGTAGACATCCAGTTAGACCAGCACCCTTTGGTGAAGATGCTTTTTTTGTAACCACTATTGCATAATCTTGGACTCTTTGTCAAAAACCCAGTGTCCGTAGGTGTGAGGATTTACTTCTGGAATTTCCATTTGATTCTCTTGATCATCCTGTCTGATTTTATGCAAATACTATGTGGGTTTTATTATTATTGTTTTGTAGTAAACCTTGAAATCAGGGATGGTGATACCTCCAGAAGTTCTTTTATTATTCAAGGTTGTTTTAGATATCTTCGGTTTCTTTATTTGATTTTTGGTTTTGATTTTTTGTATTACGCTCAGTATTGTTTTTTCAAGATCTGTAAATAATTGTGTTGGAGATTTGATGGGAAGTGTGCTGAATCTGTATTTTTTTTTTTGGTAGGATGGCCATTTTTACTACATTCATCTTATCAATTCATGAGCACAGAAAATCTTCCCATCTTCTGATATCTTCTCCGATTTCTTTCTTCAAAGATTTGAAGTTCTTGCCATACAGGTTGCTTGGTTAGAGTTACACCAAGATATTTTATATCATTTGTGGCTATTGTGAAAGGTGTTGTTTCTGTAATTTCTTTCTCAGCCCATTTATTGTTTGTATATAGGAGGTTTCTGATGGGGGGATATTTTTTTCCCCACCACTTCACTGAAGGTATTTATTTATCAGCTGTAGAAGTTCACTGGTAGAATTTTTGAGCTCAGTTATTTATGCTCTCATACCATTTGTGAATAGTGTTGCTTTGACTCTTTCCTTTCCAATTTTTATCCCTTTAATCTTTCTTAGTTGTCAAGAACTATATTGAGTTGATACGGAGGGAGCTGACAGCCTTGTCTTGTCTCTGATTTTAGTGGTGTAGGCATAATGTTTCATGTGTTGTGTAAAGTTTACACTTGGGTTATTCAAATGCTGATTCTTCTGCCCTCATATCTTGTTTCAATCCAGATTGGCTGGTCAGTTAACCGATTTAGGGGTAAGGCTGTAGGTGTTTTATCAACCATGGCTCTCAGTGTAAAGCTGAGGTGTCAGCCTCTGCTGTATCTTGTTTATGCACAGCCTGGACAGTTTGTAAAATGGTAGACACTGGAGCAGAAGTCATCATTGTTTCTCCAAAGCCCTGGTTTCCAAAATGGTTACTTCAAGAGGTAGATATCCAATTACCGCTAGTCGGGACTTTGTCCCAGATCAAACAAAGTACTTGATGGCTTAGATGTTCAGGGACTAAAAATCAAGTAAGAAAGTCAAGGCCATATAGTGGAATTAAGTTTCTGTCCATTCAGTGTGCTGTTGGCTATCAGCTTGCTGTACATTGCCTTTATTGTTTGGTGATATGTCTATTATCCTTGATCTCTCCAAGACTTTTTATCATGAAAGGGTATTGAATTCTGTCAAAGGCTTTTTGCAACATCTAACAAGATGATAATGTGTTTTGTTTCTTTCAGTTTATCTATACGGTGAATTACATTGATGGGTTTTCGTATGTTGAACCATCCCTGCCTCTCTGGAAGGAAGCCTACTTGATCATGATGGATGATCTTGTTGATGTGTTCTTAGATTCAGTTTGGGAGTATTTTACTGAGTATTTTTACATCCATGTTCTTGAGGAAGAATTTTTTTTCTTTGTTGAGTCTTTCTGTGGTTTTGGTATCAGGATGATTATGGCCTAATAAGATGCATTTGGTGATGTTCCTTCTGTTTCTATAGTTTGGAATGATTTGAGGAGTATTTGTATTAGCTCTTCTTTGAAAGTCTGGTAGAATTTTGTGCTAAAACCACCTGGCCTTTGTCTTTTTTTGTTGAAAGACTTTTAATGACTGCTTGTATTTCCCTAGGGATTTTCTTAGGCCTATTAGGTTGCTTATCTGATCATGATTAAATTTGGTAAGCAATATCTATCGAGAAAATTGTCTTTTTTTTTTCTTTTTTTTTTTTTTAGATTTTTCAATTTTGTGAAGGACACGGGTTTTTGAAGTATGACCTAATGATTGTTAGATTTCCTCAGTGTCTTTTTAGTTCTGATTTTGTTAATTCTGATATTTTCTCTTTGCCTTTTAGTTTGGCTAAGGGTTTGTCTGTCTTGTTGATTTTCTCAAAGAACCAGCTTCTTGTTTCATTGTTTTTTTTTTATTGTACTCTTTGTTTCTATTTTATCTATTTCAGCCCTGAGTTTCGTTATTTCCTGCCATTTACTCCTCTTGAGTGTGTTTGTTTCTTTTTGCTCTACATCCTGCAGGTATGTTGTTAAGTAGCTAGTATGAGATCTTACTAATTTCTTTATGAAGGCATATAGTGTTATGAACTTTTCTCTTAGCTCTGCTGGCGTTATGTTCCATAAGTTTGGATAAGTTGTGAATTCATTTTCATTGAATTCTAGAAACTCTTTAATCTCTTCCTTAATTAACTCAGTGGTCATTGACTAGAGACTTGTTCAGTTTCCATGAGTGTGTAGGCTTTCTGTTGTTCATGTTGTTATTGAGGTCCAGCATTAATACATAGTGGTCTGAGAAGATACACGAGGTTATTTCAATTTTCTTGTATCTGTTGAGACTTGCTTTGTGACAGAGTATATAGTTAATTTTGGAGAAGTTTCTGTGAGTTGCTGAGAAGATGGTATACTCATTTGTATTGGGAGAAATGTTATGTAGATATCTGTTAGGTCCACTGAGTCACAATGTCTATAAATTCTATTATTTCTCTGTTTAGTTTCTGTCTGGATGTGATGATCTGTTCATTAGTGAGAATGGGGTGTTGAAGTCTTCCACTATTAATGTATGGTGTTTGATCTGTGACTTCAGCTTTACTATTGTTTATTTTACAAATGTGGGTGCCCTTGCATTTGGGGTAAGGATAATTCAGAATTGAGACATATCTTGATGGATTTTTTCCTTTGATGAGTGTGAACTGTCCTTCCTCCTCTGTTTTGATTAATTTTGGTTTAAAGTCCATTTTATTAGATAGTAGAATGACTATACCAACTTGCTTTTTAGATCCATTTGCTTGGAAACATCTTTCTCCACCCCTTTGCTCTGAGATAGTGTCTTTGATGTTGAGGTGTGTTCTTGTACGAAACAGAATGATAGATCCTGTTTTTGTACCTATTCCATCAGCCTGTGTCGTTTTATTGGAAAATTGAACCCATTGATGTGGAGAGATACTAATGACCAACGACTGTTAATTTCTGGGCTAAACCTCTAAACTGTAAGCCAACCCCAATTAAATGCTTTCTTTTAAGAGTTGTTGAGGTCATGGTGTCTCTTCACAGCAACTGAACACTGACTAAGGTGGGGCACAGGTAATTTGTAAATAGTCACATGGATAATTAAGATGTAGTTTTTAAAGGGAAGAAATCAAATGCTAAAGGAAAAAAACTGTGAGTTTATAGTCAGTCTGGTCTACATAGTAAGTTCTAGGACAATCAGAGCTACACAGTAAGACTGGAAATAGAACAACTAAGGAGAGCTGGGAGGTAGAACTCACTTCCTCTCCATCATGGCTCCAGCCACCCCAAATTCTCCCAAAGAGACCTACATCAATCAAGAGGAAACTAAGCAACTTTGCTGTAGGTAGTGGGTTTGTTGTTGTTGTTTATTTTCTTTGTTTTATTTTAAAACACAACAACAATAACCATCTTGGGGATCTTTTAGGAATTTATAATGTAGACCCCATCTATACTCATTCAGGAGAAAGCTGCGTAATCCATTGGAGGATCTGTTTTCAGATGGCTTTTTGAATCCACATAAGATGACCTAAACAGTCACAATGGGAAGATGCAGGCTTCAGCATTAGTATCAGACAGCATCCCTCATCTATAGTGTAATCGTTACTGATCTATGAGACCCGGTACCTCAGTTTCCACCTCCTCAAGATGATGATGTGTTAGGTTAATATAGGAATTAAGTAGAAAGGCATATAGGAAATATTTATCATTTTATATGTAGTGTTATAGAAGGACTCAATGGAGGACTTAGGGTTTTGTGAATCATGTTAGCCATGTCTTAACATAATCTGGATAGGCCCACTCCCCTACCTGTCCAAATCCCTTGTCTGAGGAAAAAAAAATTGTTCCAAACATGTAACTATAAATCAGTTTTATTTTGCCTTTGAACTAGGAAAACATTAGCCTACACATCTGATCCATTCATAAAATTCTAATTTAAGCAAAAGATAGAATGGCACATTGAAACATTAGATATTGTCTTGTTTTCCTACTTTTAGTGAGTTACAAAGGAGAACTTACAGTTGGGTAAACAAATATTTAAGGCACAGAATCATTTCTCTACAGGTTTATTCTCGATTTCACAAAATACCCCAATCCCATGACTTCCTTAGCTTTGAAACCAACTGTTTATATACATATACACAGAGATGTTGTTTTAGTAACATGTGCAGATGCCCAAACTGTAAACTCTAAGATCTACAGTTTTTCTTACTGATTCAACAAAAATGTTGTCTCAAGAAAGTTAGAATGCAAATGTATTGCATGTATAAAGTCAAAAGATCTAAAATGTTCATATATAAAATTTAAAACCTTTGATCACTGTCCTAATTTTTCATAAACACAATAGAGAAATTATATTATAGAATTACACAAACAAAATTTACTGTAATCAATGCTTTAAAAACATACAAATAAGAGAACTTACTTTAAAAAAAATTTATGATTAAAAAAAATGACATTTAAGGTAAAGTGCTATTCCAAAACAAGTATTTATTTTAACTTTGAATTTTTACAGATAGACCCAAAGTATTTTTAAAATTGCAAATAACAAAGTGAATGGATTCAAAACTAAAGTCCCTGGCTGAGTAAAAACAAAACATTCAAATTTCTCTGTGAAAAGCTACAATGGACTAGTATCCATCAAATCAAGCCAGTATCTCATTATAAAAGCAATATAGCAATATAAGCATACCCAGTTCAAGGGAGGACTCAGACACCTCAGCCATTCCTCAATGCTTTGTTATTTCTCCCAGCACCATGTCTGGCAAAAGCCACTCTGAGGCCTCGTGGGGACAATAGGTTAGATGGCCTCTGAGATCAAAATGTTTCCTTGTGACTTGTATTTAAACTCTTGAACAATTAAAATAATCCCCCATTTAATTATGTAACTTGTCCTTCTTTGCAGATGGGACATGATTGGGATTCAGGAATTGTCATTGTGTGGATTTGAAAACAGCTGGAGATAAGTCGAGGAACCCACCCTTCTTTTTTTATCCTTGTCCTCTCCTCTGATTCTAAAAATTTTCAAGAAGGAGAAGACACTTCCAAGCCAATGAGTCAGATTTATAACTATGATCCAACAAGGGACACAGTGAGCTCCAAAGGCCATCTTGTATGATAAGAAAACCTCCAAGCCCTCTTTTGGATAATGATGAACCCAATGACTGCTTTGCGGAGAAGACTCTCACCAGATACCTGCTGATTCAAGAATTCAATTACTGCTCAATTGGAATACTGTCAACATTTTTCTATTCCTAAAAGGAATGTGTCTGAAGTTCAAATTAGATCTTTTTTTTTTCCTTCAGATTCCTGGGGTGTTACACTCACTTCAGAAAAGATGGAGCAGTTATTCCACCATTGAACAATTTATGTTACATTTACAGTCAGTATGTGGTAGTGACAGAGGTGCGTGTTGGGGGCACAGACTGAACAAAAAGAGCTTCCTGTTTCAACAAGACAGTTTCAAATAAAATATTACCATCATCCACCCTCTAAAGTCCCTTCCAGCCATGGTTTTTGAAGATGGTTGGGTCTCTCAAAGTCATGTCTACCCACTGGAAGAGGCAGAGAAACTGATAAGAAATCATCTGTTGTACATTAATCATTGCATTTCAAAGACTCTCAGTAACTTCTTTGCCACTCTAAAAATTGAGGCACTTTACCCTCGAGCCACCTCTGCATCTCCACTGCCAGCACTCCCACTGCTTCTGTTCAGAATGAGGGGGTGGGGCCGCTTGTGTGATGACAGAACTGTTCTCTATGGCCTCTGCCTTGTAGTTGCCCTGAAATACCTCATCAACTATGTCTTGACCTTCCCCTGGAGCTAAGTTTGTACAAATCCCGAATGAGAAAACTCCAGGCTATTCCAGATTTCTTTGTTGCTCGTTATTTTCCCCATATAAATATGTTAGCAGAACAGTATTAATAATTTACTTAGGAGGTGATACTCTGTCAAAATGAAATATTTCCAGACCGTGAACAACCTGGTGGCTTGGGGTCCATCAGCCTTGAAGATTCCCAGGGACGAGGCCACACAAGTCATGTGAGGTTGCAACCAGACGTGGTTTTAGCCAGGGATTCCCCATCTTTCTGATCTAACTCCCTTGCTACAGAGTAGGCCACTAATCCATTGGTCCACAGATGCAGCTTGGGATCTGAGTCTTTGACCAGAAAAGGCACCTGTGTTCTCTTCATTCTCTTTACAATTCTAGCGAAGCCAAGCAGGATGGAACTAAATATCATGGCAAATCCGCAGAGGAGGAAGGCAGCAGTGTAGCTGCCTGTCGTGTCCACCAGCCATCCTACAACAAAGCAAAACCACAGTGCTGAACTAACAATTCAATTAGTGGATTACCCACTCTGAAATTTAGTCATTTGTCAGGAAAATCTCCATAGACGACAGCACATCATCGTTGCTTTGAACGAAAAGCAGATGGCCTAAAAATATCTTGCAGCAACCGAGAAATATATAAATTAATCATTGCTATTAAGTGAAGGACTTAGGAGAGTCCTCTGTGTTTGCGACTCACACAATAAATATTAGTGATGATTAACTCCGTGAAATCTGGTTAAAAAGAAGATTCGTGATTGTATTTCATAGTCTGTAGCTTTAAACATCATTCGAATTATTGAAGTTGGGATCATTGAAACAGGGATTAAGTGGACATACAAAATGCTAATAGGATTCCCAGAACCCATATGCTACGTAACCTAATGGACTTCAGTGCAGTATCCGGTTGTCAATGAAAGACTGATTTCATCCATACCTTATTTGAAAATTAGGACTCTGGGTCATTGCTTCTTGGCCTTTTGGCTAAGATCACGAGCACAACATCGTGTTGTGTATTGTTTTAAATGCATACACCCGAGGTTCTACATCTATAATCACAGATTTATTTTTATTTTTGTATTTTGTTTCTATTGCAGCATATCAATCCCAATATCTATGCCAGCCACAAAAATGTTTTGTGATAGTAAATATGGGTCACAAGGATCAGAGAATCAGTGGGGATAAAGTTTCACTCTGGCAGGCAATTGGTTTGTAGTTGACAAGGAGCAGCTATACATTTTCCTTAAAACATCATTTATATGCCAAAGAAATCCACCAGGAAAGTATGCAGCTTCTCTTCCCACCCACTTCAAATCCAAAAATCAAAGTGGAATAGAAAAATTAACTCTCATTCCACAGTTCCCCATGATCCATGCTCTCTGCACATATTTTTGTTAAGGTCTGATTTACATGCGGACTTCTGTAGGGATAAAGAAGTTACTTTGCATTAAAATAGAGCCTTAATTTCCTCTGTCATAAACCCCTAGATCACATTCTCTAAAATATACTATAGTCGTTATCTGTTTGCATGAAAACTTGACCATTACCGACATTTGGTACAAACAAAGGATAAGCAAAGATGGCAGAGAAAGCCCTGCCCTCTGCCTGGCTCTCTCCTTTTAGCCTCACTACCCACTGCTCTGTTTTGGAAGCAGACTTCCTTCTGACCTCGCCCTACTTACAACTGAAACAAATGTTCTTTCTTTTACTTCTATCTTTAGTGTAAACTGGAACCAAGACCCTAACTTGGGACTTTCTCTTTCCAGGAAAGCTTTTCCTCATTTTTGGCATGTGAGCTACACACAGAAATGTAGGTTCACTTCCTCAACATCAATATGACGACAGTGGCTAGTAGATTTTGAAAGCTTACCTGCAATGGGTGGGCTCACCAAGTACGGCACTGCATGAAGGAAGTAGACCACGCCAAGGGCCGAAGACAAAGAAGTAGTCCCTACTATCTCTGCAGTCACTACTGGGATCAAGGTAACGTAGGCTCCATCAAAGTAGCCAAAGGTACAAGAGAAAGGCACGAGAAGGGGGAAGCTTTGAAGCATTGGGAGACACAGATAGCACAGCCCATCTAGTGCCACAGCAATGAGGTAGCAAACATATCGGTAATTCTTCAGACACCTATGGATGTGAAGAACCATAATGAATATGGGACACACTGATTCCATAAAAGAGATTTTGAGCTGATCCATGCAGCTGTAAGCACTGCAGCTGTTTACACAAGTACCTTTCTATTTGTGTTATCACACACACACACACACACACACACACACACACACGAGCACACATATGTGTGAGTACGTGAGCATAAATGCATTGGCTCCAGCGGAGGCCATATTGGATTCCCTGGAACTAGAGTTACAGGAAGTTGTGAGCTGGTCAGTGTGGGTGCTAGGAACTGAATGCCATTCCTCTGCAAAAGAAGCCAAGTGTTCTTTACTGCTAGGACATCTTGCCAGCTCCTATTATCCTCTGATTGTTCTACTAGCGTATGTAAATGAATGTATGTCTCTAGAAAGTAGAGTACGGTGTTGCTCTAAAATTATATATGTACAAGATTGCAATGTCAAGAGCTACTTGTGTAACTCCAATCTAAAATTCTTTCATCATACAATGAGATTATCCACCTCAATATATGTAAACCTGGTTGTGAAATAATACATAGCATGTCAAGAGACCACAAGCAACTACCATCTTCAATGCTTTGAGATATGGTAGTCACTGGTATCAAGCACATTACGCATGCTCACTGGTCCGGAGCACATCACACATGCTCACTGGTATCGAGCGTATCACGCATGCTCAAAAACCCAAGCGCTCATACCTCGCTGAGACTGGAATACAAAGACTTTAAAAGGAAGTGTAGGAGTGATGAGAATCTGGTCTAGTGATTAAGTCCTATATCCAGAGTCTCCCAGTGGTGTTCCAGCCTCTCCATTCCCTCTCTGTAACGCCACCCTCATGCATGATACCGATAATTTGAAAGACTGTAGAATGTCAGCTCTGTCAACTTGCGAATGCTTCCTCTTGTCATCCTCTAACTATTGCACTGATTTGTCTGACAGATGGAGGCCCTCGAGACTCTCAGCCTTGGGTGATTTTAACTAGGGGCAGAACTGGCACAAGAATTTCGGTCTTGCGCATAGCCACACTTCCTTCGGCTTACAAGTTGCTTCTCTCTGAGTCATCTGTGTGCAGCGGACATCGCCCCACCCTTCCTCCTTCCTTTGCCTTTAATTTAAAATGTGGAAAGTGCTGGGGTGTGGCTCAGTGAACTTGTCCAGTACGGGAGTTGCTGCTTTTATCAGCAGCCAAGCACAAAAGAAAACAAGTGGAATCAGTCTTAACTATTACATTAATCAGTCTAGAGAGTCACAATCGGATCCTGATTAACGACTAAAGTGTAACTTGTGAGAAGCCATTTGATGATAGCTCTCTTAGCTCATGACTCAAATATAAGTAATTCCTCACCTAAGGCACCATTAGAAGCCTTCAATCCAAACAGGTAATTAATTATTTTCTGTAAAGTTCCTATAAATTCAGACGCTAAGCTTACAATATCATAAAAGTATTCTAACCCCACACTGAAGTCTAAGTGTGTGGCTAATGACATTGTGTGTCATTGTACCTGACCCTCCTACCTGGGGAAAGGTGAGATCCTCTTTCTGCTACTAGTTAATCCCTGGGACAATCCAAAATGCGTTAAGACCACAGCACCCAGCCTGCTGTCTCAGTGGAGGACTAACTTGCCTTGGGCTGCAATCAGATTTGTATTAGGACTTTTAGGTGTCCTCACTCTGTGCTGTTCAGACAGACACACAACCTAGACTATCTAGAACAAGTGTGGGCAAATTAGGACCACAACCAGCTTGCTAACTGTTTATGTGACTTACCTGGTTGGGTGGTTTGTTTCATTTTAAGTGGTTGTAAACAGAAACAAACAAACAAACAAACACCCTAACATTTGGTGAAATATAGAAATAGACATTTCAGTGTGTATTGATATTTATCAGAACACAGCTACTCTGGTGCTGACGGCAGTCCTACAGAGTTAAGACTATATATATATATGTGTATGCGTGTGTGTGTGTGTGTGTGTGTGTGTGTGTGTATATATGTACAATTTTTGATACAAAGCCAAACAATTTTTGCTCTATATGTTCCTGAACATAAAAAGTTTGCCAACATCTGATCTATGAGAATCAGCAAGAAAGCCGCTTTTAGATATCAAAATTACCCTCCAAAGGTAGGTGTGTGACAAGATTAGGTCAGGGAAAACTTGGCGCTTAAAGACCCCTAGGAGAAACCAGTTGCGTTTTTCACATATTTTACCTTCTGTCAGTTAGCCAGCCAAATGTGATGTTGCCGACAATATCAATCACCCCGAGGATGGACATGAGGAAAGCAGCTTGATGGTGGCTCACTCCGACACTCAAAGCATAAGGCACCAGGTACACAAAGAGAGGGCTGCAGCCGTAGGCCATGAACAGAACAGACACAGCCAACACAACGAAGTCTGACATCAGTAAAAAACCGTATTCCTGCTGCAAAGAGCAGCAAAGACGGGTCTCTGTCCATTCTTTGGTCAAAGGTGTATAGGGAGATGCCTGCTTACAGTCTTCTCTCTGAGATTCACGGTTGTGATTCTTCTCTGGGACTGACCGGTCCTCTTTAAGGGTAATGGGACGCATCAGAGCGCCGCAGACGCAGAGATTCAGAACGAACCCGCCAAGAATGAGCAGTGCTCCTCGCCAGGAAAACTGTTCAATGAGGAGCTGAACGACAGGAGCCAGGATAAAGGTACCAATGCCACTGCCTGACATGGCAATCCCATAAGCGAGGGCTTTCCGTCTGCTGAAATACCTGCCCACCATGGCAATTGCCGGAGAGTAACAAAGAGCGAATCCAAGACCTGGGAAACAGAGACCGCCATGAATGCTCGTTCCCAGTGAGCAGACAGTGGGAAAAACCGAATGACTGAGACTCAAGAGGATCTGATCTTACAGGAAATCCCTTTCAAACTGTTTGAGTACCCAGCTGAAAAAGTAATCCTCCTGCTATTCTTCCATAATTTGCTAACTACAGAGAGGACTTCTGTGACTTTTTTTCCCCTTAGGAAGAATACGCTAAAAGAAATTATTTCTCAAAGACATGAGGAACTTGAAAAAAAATCTTTACTCAAACTAAGCTGGAATTTCCTAGCAAAATCAGGGAAATTCTGAACAAAGAAACGGACCATCCCCCATCTCTTTCCACACACCCTCTCTCCCTCTCCCTCCTGCCTATTTTTGGTAGGTTAAACTAGCTGAATACTTGTCTCACCTCTTCCCTGCCTGAGAAGCTTCAATGGTTTATGTTTCCCAGGATTTGTACAGAAATAGTATATACAAGTCCACGGAAGCAGGATAATTTCATTTAAGTGAGAAGCATCATAGACTAGGGAATATTACATGGAACCTGGAAATACTCCTCAAGTCCTTCAGAAAAATATCAATAGTTCCGAAAGCTTTTAAAAGCTTTTTGGCTTCTACTAACTCAGAAATTTTTAATTTAGAGAGCCTAAAGGGCTTCAAGCCTACAGTTCAGAGCACACAGGCTATTTACCTCAATACATCCAAAGATAGATATAAAATATGTGGCACCTTATTTGATAACTGATAATGCCAGAGGAGAGAAAGAAGAACCAGTCTCAACACCATTCCCATCTGCAGTACAGATAGCCAACAGATCTATGGGTTTCCGGATGCTGGGACTTTCAGTGCTAAAACCAGACCGGTTCCTAGTAAACTTAGCAGCCAGGCCCTGTGAGTTACTAGGGATGTCTGTAACTTGCTTAGCAGTCAGATGCAGATGCACAGCCTTACTCTGAAGTACACACATCACTGGCCTAATTCACCTTACACTCATAGCACATTCCCACACAGGAATGGGTACCACCTTCTATCCCTCTATCTGTGATGAACAAAATGCCCCTTGAGTCCCACCAGCCAACTTCATCCCAACCCTATGCAGTCCCCTTAAGTTTGTGGAATGGATACGTTCTTCTCTTTCCATAAAATCCATCATTATTTTCTAAAGCGGGGTTTCTATAACAGTGAGAAATAATGTGAAATATAAGAATACCCAAGTCAAGGTGCTATCTTTTCTAAATTGAAATTCCCATTTTTGGGATAATAATACTCATAATAAAGACCAGAAAATTCAGGCCAAACACAGTATTTAGTGTCTTACTCAGCAAAGGAAGTCAGAGAATGACCAACCACTGTTGAAAATTTGTACTGTGTAATACAAATTTATTATTTCTTCTGAGTCCAGAGTCTTAGGCATATGTAATGCCAGAGAGTAAAGTTATGTCTCACCACATGACAAAATTTATGTGGTAAGGCTCACTAGGGTAATGGCATTACATTTCCAAGCGTCTGAACTGCTAAGTGGGTAGCCGTAAGCTAAGTCAGCTGTATTACGCATCTAAAAAAAAATTATTTTGTAAATCTCTATTGTGTTTATGTGCTTGACAATACTTGAGCAAAGGTGGGGCCAGACTTTGTAGGAGAAAGTGCGCTTACCTGTAAGAACTCCCAGACTGAGGTAGAGGTGCTTCAAGCTGGTGGCAAATGAACCCAGGATGAAGCCAGTAGAAGCCAGCAAGCCACCCAGCATGATTCCCGCCTGACAGGATAACTGGTTACTGACAACACTTCCAAGTGGAGCTTTAAAAACAACAAACATATCAATCGGAAGAAAGGCTCCGGGGATACCTTGAAAACACCGTGGTGGTGTTGCACTGATGAAGAGAGCCAGCAACCTTCTAACGGTCAGGCCCAGCCCTCTAGTTTTATAGCTCTGGACACTGAGACCCAAGGAAAAGTGACCCTTGGTAGATACACGAACAAGGAGCAGGGCAGCGACAGAGCTTCAGTGTCCTGACTTAGACTCCTGCATTCCCACCTCATTCTCTTACATTGTATATCCAGTGCTAGCATGTGGGATTTTGGTTTTATTTTTATGTGCGTGAGTGTTTGCCTCCATCCATGCCTGCACATCACGTGCATGCCAGTGGGAAATAAGGGAGTTTGTTGGATCCTCTAGTACTGAATTTACAGAGGGTTGTGAGCTGCCATGGGGGTGCTAGGAACTGAACCCAAGTGTTCTTAACTGCTCTTAAATACTTTCAACCAAAGCGCCATCTCTCCAGACCCAGGGTGTTTTTCACACAGGCATCAATTATGTATGTGAACTGCATGTCACTTGTTCAAGGATGTTAAATACAGTATTGCTCTTACAACATAGCAATGATGATGACAGTTACTTAACGAGTGGATTTTTATCTTGAAGAAGAAAAATCATGCTATTACCAGTACCCTGGGGAGGGCGGGGAGGAGAAGCAGAAGAGCTGTGTCTCTGAATATCTGTTTAACGTGATCAGTTTTGTAGTGACAAAGCTAAAATTGGAGACTCCCACATGATAGACTGTTACCCAGCCAGCATCTCTGTTAAAGCCATGGCTGTTAGAATGTTTAACTCTGGTAGAATTGGAATATGCAAGCCACTAGAGACTGTTGGATTCTCAAGGGTGCTGCTACTGTGGTTACCAGAAAGTGAAAACATTTGAGTCACCTAAACTAAACTTGGTGAGAAACTGACAGCAACTGCAACATGTAACATTCAATTCTCTGTCCATCCCATGGCAGATTTTCTTGAGGGAGGAGTCCCAGTACAATGCGCAGTCTCTTGTTCAAGCTCTGAATTCCCATAGTCTATACCCTGGTGAGCAGGTGAATGCATGTAAACAAGGATGGCAGGGATCACAGTCCCTTTGAGCCTGCCCAGAGGCTACACCATCATTGTTATCATTGTTACTGCTCTGTGGAGAGCCTCAAATAACCTCCAGAAGCTAACAGCAAGGGAAATGAGTCATGCATAATCTCTGAGTCCTGCTGATACTAACACTGTGACTAACACAACCCTGAAAAATCCAGTTCTCAATGAAAGGGAAGGAAAGACGAGCTACATGCAGAACCTAAATGTGTGATTTTGTGAATCCTTATTAGTTGAAAGAGTAAACTTAAGTATTTTCGAAAAATTCACAATCTACTCTAGAGTCAAAGAAAGAAACTTCAACACCATCCCACTGTTTCCTAAATCTAGACATTTAAAAGTAAATATGTTATTTTGCTTGATTAAAATTATTAAATATAAAGAAAATATAACAAAATTCAACTTATTAAAGACAAGTGCATATGAGTCAGTATGTAGAACAGAGTCAGATGAACTTGTCACGAGTAACTGGTTAATACAGTACTTCTCTTTTGTCATTGAAACAGGTAAAAATTTTAGATTTATCTATTTTATATTATGTGTATGGTTGTTTTGTCTGTGTCTAGTATATATGTATACCACATGTGAGCCTGCTTCAACACCGATCAGAAGAGGGCATCAGATTCCCTGGAACTGGTGATACACACAGTTGTTAGCTGCTCTGTGGGTGCTGGTAATTGAACCTCAGTTCTCTGGAAAAGCAGCAGGACTTTTAACCCCCGAGCTATCTCTCCAGCCCCACATAAAAGTTTTTCAAGTGATAAAAGTTTCTAAAGCATCTTAGAATTTTTCTTAGTGAAAGGACTGAGTGGGTCCAGGCTAGAAATAGATTGTTCCCAACTAAACATGATCATAGAAATTCACAAGGTAACCAAGTTAGTAATTTTGTTTCAAAATTTATAAAAAGAAAAGTTTTTAGCATCCTCTACTACAGATGCAATGTTAGGTCTCATGAATTTCTGGAACACCATCCGTGTTCTAGAAAGCACATTTGGGATTTTGCAAATGAAGTTATAACCACTGTGATCCTGCTTAGTTCTTGAGTACATATTCCTGTCCTTCCCTGGTATTTCTCTTATTCAAGAAAAAATGACATCTGTGAGTTGAATATGAAACCCTCTGGTAAAGAAGCAAAAACAAAGCCATGACTTGAGCTATGATGTCACTCACTGAAGAAGACTCCATAAAAATTACTCACGCACTGCCTGTAGCCAAGCCTCCCTGAGAGCTCCTGATCCCACTGAATCTTGGAAGCTAAGCAACGATGATCCTGGTTAGTAGTTGGGTTGGAGAAATGTATTATTGTCCTATCCAGTGCATGCTTGCATGGCTGGAGAATGAGAAGGCCATCAAATTGAAAGACATAGCCTTTTACGTTCTGCCCAGAAATTTCTCCCCAGATCACCACAAGCTCTAAAACACTCAGCATACAGATGAACCCAATGAGTAGTGTCCTTCCAAGTGTATTGATGAACTTCTCCATCTGGCATTAGTCAAGGCCATCAATTCCAAAAGCAAGTCTTGTTAGGTTTAGCTGAAGATGAGATTGATCTTCTAGGTTTTCAATCTTCCTAACTTGTAACGTCCTTCCACTTAAAAAACTAATAATGAACCAGCGTCACCTGATCCTGTCCAAAGTCATTGCCATGTTCAGTTCTATAATTTCCACTAATTGTCCATCCTGGTAAATAATACTCACCACAGAGCATTGTCATACAGTCCACAATGGAATGGATCCATGCTGTTTGGGAATAATCCTGAGCAAAGTATGTCTGAAACTCCACAAAAAATATGGAGATACATCTGAAAAATACAATGGGGGAATTTTATACAAAATATGAATGGATATGGAATTGAATAAGAACCTCAAAGTTTTATTTCAATCAGCTATTGAAGTATCAAGAGATGTCAGTTACTGAGCCACGATCAGTAGGGAATCAGAAGTTGACTATCGGGGTCATTCTGAGGAACCAGAAAACAAGTGTTTGTTTATCAGAGAAGCTGCTGAAACCGTGGAACTAGGAAGAACACTGCTCTGAGAAGTTGTCTTGAAAAAAAAAAAAGAAAGCATGTTAAGAACATAATTTGTTGTTAATTATTATAACAACTATTTTCTCTATAGTTCTAACATCTCCAAAGTGATAGACAACCTTAAACTTGGAAAATGAAGAATACTATAAAAAGCAAGCCTTAGAAAATTTACTTCTAGTATTTGTACAAAGGAAGTATGGTGATGGTGATATACTGAAATGAGTATATTCTAGAGAACAATTTATAATAGCCAAACATTGTAACTGACCTGTTTAGCATTAAAGGACTTGTCTTAGTCACTTTTCTACTGCTGTTATAAGACACCATGACCAAGACAACTCATAGAAGAAATAGTTTTTTCACATGAGTGTATGTTCAGAGAAAAAAGACAGATGGTAATGTTGAGTTGAAAATAATTACCTACAGAGTATGTGAGGCGATCGTTTAGCACTGCAGGATTTGAATGGTGACCTAGGCCTTTCCTGTGACTCATTTAATGATCTTGTTTAGGGCCTGGCATCTTTAGAGAGGTATGACAGAGGATAAAGAATACTGCTCTTAGAGGATGGCCTTGTCGGACATCAATGGGAGGAAAGATCCTTGGTCCTTTGAGGGCTCGATACCAAAGTGTAGGGGAATGACAGGGTGGAGAGGCAGGAGTGGGTAGATGGGTGGGGGAACACTCTCATAGAAGCAGGGGGAAGAAGGGATTGGATGGGGGTTTCTGGAGGGGAAACCTGGAAAGGGTGTAACATTTGAAATGTAAATAAATAAAATATCCAACAACAAAAAGAATACTGCTTTTGTTGCTTGTCATAAGAGATTATATCTTTTTGGATATGTCCAAATTCCAACTCTTTCAGATGCAGCAACCCATAGCCATCCGGGGTTTAGTCTTCCACTCTTCTGCAGTTGCTTTCAGATAGGAAGATAGATAATGGAGAGATTGGGGAAGGAAGAGAAGTTGGTGGGATCGGGGCAGCTGTGTTATGCAGGGCCGACTTTAAGAGAGTGCATTTTAAATACTCTCACAGAGTTTGCCATTTCAAAGCATGAACCTTGATTAATGCCCTGCTGTCAATGAATAAATTCTTAATAATCCTCTCTTTGCAATTCAATTTATACCTGAAGTTCAGTGGCTTCATGCCAACAAAGGATACACATGTCCTGTGTGTGCCTGTTACTCATTGCTGTCCCATTTACATGGAGTGTTGGAGATACCTCATGTGCACAGAATTCTGGTTGACCTATAGTCCAAGGGAGCTTAGGAGGACTCAAAACTAGCACATGAATGCACTACACCCCTGATAGTGAATACATTGGAGTCACAGGAAAGGCCTAACTGCCCAAGAGAGGCCATGCTTTCTTTCTACACCAAAACTTGTTCCAAAACAGAAAAAGGCAAAGGTACCCTAAAACTCACAATCCCAGTCACCTATGGTGAGAATGATGGCACAGAGGTAGAGGGCAAGAAGGTCACTCCTAACTACTGTTCTTTTTCAGGAAGCTGAAGATGGCTCCATGGGTTGTGTGCTTAATGATCAAACACGAGGACCTGAGTTCAAATCCCCAGAATTCATGAAAAAACTAAGTCTGGCAGTGTTAAGTCTGCCTGTAACACCAGTGCTAAAAATATGAAGCCAAGAAGATCCTAGGGTCCTTTGAAAGTGTGAGTAAAACACACACACATACACACCATGCACACACATGTGTACATTTGTATATAGTACACACATGCACATAAAGATATAGACAAATGGATAGATAGACAGACAGACAGACAGACAGACAGACAGGAGAAGAGAGGAGAAACAAGAGAGAATGAGAATAATACGCAAGAATTAGAAACTCAAATGAAAATATCAGTGTTAGCCATAGCCAGGATTTCCACTGTTTTGATGAAATCAAATTCCCATGGGTATACAAGCTATAAAACACAAATTATACAGTGTCAGTGATTCTACATACAAGTAAGCACTCTGGTTTGCATTTAAAGTTGGCATTGCATAGCATAGATTATCTGTAAGTTCATAACAGTAATTTCACACTCTTATTTTTCTTGATTAAATAGCACCAAATGCCAAAGGAACACCATAAAAACTTGAGATAGACTCATCAAGAAAGAAAAATAATTTCCCATTATGGTTTGACAATGCTTTTCCCCCTTCCCCTCCCCCTTTTTAAACAAAAGGCATTTTTATTTTGTGTTGGGCTCTTTAGTTATTTGATATATGATATCAGGAGCTAGAAAACTCAACCCTCGGGCAATGGCATTCGTGGAATCTTGCATTCGTGTTATAAAACAGAGGTAAACACCTGGAGAAGGGAAGGAAAGAACACAAAACTGGCAAAGAGAGAAGTCAAACTAAGATATAAGATAAGGAATCCACGTCCGGGTCCAAAGGAATAGCCCACACTCCCCACCAATCATCAGATATGACACTCCCAGGAGGACAGGCAGCTTCCTACAGGTGATGGAGGGGAGGGATCTGAAGACTACAGCTGTGTGTTTCTGTATGTGTGCTGTTCAGCTGAGGCCATGCTGAGGGCACATCTCTGTGTTCACACCACATGCCTGTGCTCCTCCACACTGTAGGCTGGCAGAACTGCTTCAGTCAAAAGGATATGAAAAGTTGTTCTTCTCTCTCCATTGATTTGAGAATCCAGACAACACCTTGTAATAGATCTGACGCAAAGTCTGTAATCATGTCAGAGACTGGAGGGTTGAAGCGATACAGTCACCCTGAACAGCACCGACCGTGTATATATAATAAATACCCAGACAACTGTATGGCTTTAATTTGAATGAAAATATGTTACAACTTCTTAAAAACATGAAGCCAGTTTTAATTTGGAACAACAAGAAAAGCAAGAACCCTTCAATGCAAATGTAAGAACCCATCTGTTGATCTTGCTTCCTTCCCAAGATACTGATATCAACAGTCACTGATATCTGCACAAGAAGCTGTCAGCAGAGCAACCCATAACGTGGGAGCAAAATCCTTATCAGTTCTCCAGTAGACAGGAGGCTAATACACAGAGTTTATAAAGAACTGCAGAAATAAGTGAAAAGAAAATCTGGTGTTAATCACCAAATGGACCCAGGAGATGGGAAATTTTCAAATGAAGAAATACAAATGGCCAATAAGTATTTTTTAAAATGGTTGATATCCCTAGTTATCAGGGAAGAGCAAATTAAAACCGCTTTGCAACATCATGTCATCTTAGCCAACAATCTGACAACTGTCAGCAGGGTGTGGAGCAAGAGGAACCCTTGTTCACTGCTAGTGGGAGTGCAAACCAGTACAAGCATCGTGAAAATTAGTAGGGCGTTTCTTCAAAAGATTTAAAATAGAACTATCACCTGACCCAGCTATACTATACCAGAGCATATACCCCCAAACTCCATCCCATACCACAGAGATACTTCCACAACCATGTTTATAGCTGCTCTACTCATAATAGCGAGAAAATGGAACAGAGAAATGAACGATGGAAATGTAGTACACACACAGTGGAATTTCTGAGTTCGAAGTGACCCAAACTCAGAAAGACAAAAGCCTAGTGCTTCCTCACATGCAGATCCTAGTCTGTACATATGGATCTATATACACATGTAAGTATGTGTAGAGTCTAAAAAACTGAAAAGGAGACCAAGAGAGGGAACAAGTAGGTATCATTGAAGAATGAAAGGTAAACAGAAGGACATAGAAACACAAAAAGAGGAAGAGACTGGGGCCGTCTCACAAGGGCAGCTAGGGATAGCAGAGAGGTGGGGGCAGGGAATAGATTGGGGTAAGAATCACTAAAACACATTTTTCAAAAATGCCATAATGATATTTAGTATCTTGTATGCTTATTTAAGCTTTTTTGTATCACTAACAATAACTTTCTTTTCCAATAGGTCATTTTTCTACTGCTTCAGGATTTTCCTCTCAGACAATACAAGTGTTAGAGCTGGATCACTTGGCCCTTTCTCCTCTCGTCACCTCTCAGTTCAAAATGCTTGCACCTCTTAATGGCCAGCATCCTCTCGGATCTGCAGGTGGGCTCGGCGCACTCAAACCTGAGCACATCTTTGTGATTTAGGCCTTCTTTTGGAAAATTGGCTTTGTTCGCCCACTGTAGCCACGCTGCTTGTGATAATAGCGCCGCTAACCTTGGGTATACAGGGAATCCTTGCCCTTCTTATACTGGGTCACTTTGTGAGGCGGATGCTTGCCACACTTCTTACAGAACGTTCTTCAGGTTTTAGGTACGTTGATCATCTTTGCAGTAGAAGTGTCTGCGATGCAAACCAGAGACCTGGTGTCTGCGATGCCACGTCAATCATCGAACAGGAAAGGGCTAATTTAAACTTTTTAATTAAAATAATAAACACGAATATACTAAAAGCAATTAACAAAAATCTTATGAAGTTCCTTATCATCTGAAAGACTTCTTGTCTAGTGCTAAAATGTCTTATCGTTTTCTCCTAACGACTTTGCTTTCAATCAGAGTGAGTTGTGAGTTAACATATCCCAGAGTTGAGTTAACCATCACCCAGGATTCTCAGAAGAAGACCATTGACTGTGGGGCTGGGTAAGTCTTTGCGAGATTTGTCCTGTGTAACAGGAAGCTTAGAAACACCTCCACTGCTCCAGACAGTGCCAACAAGTCTTGGAAACCAAAATGAGCCCAACTGCTGATGAGTGATCTAATCATTGAGTTTTCCAACCCCTTTTCAGAGCATTCAAACCCCTCCATGCATCACCATCTCCCTTATTGTTCATGATTGACTGAGGGCAGCACCTTTGCCCTGAACTGTAGCCGGAAACTCCTGACTGATGCTTCTCAGTTCACACTTGACCGACTTTCATGCAGTCAGCAAGCACTGCCTTCCTAGAACAGATCCTGGCATTTCAAACATTTTACCCTAACTTATGAGGCTTTGTTGTCCGTGCTCCTTTCTGCTCACACTGTTGGATATTTCGCTTCAGCCATACTGAACATCTTTCTACCTCTTTCAACACGGTCCCTGCGTTTTATGCACGTCTGGACATTACAGCTTTCTCTGTGACTCTTCTCTAAATCTCCTCTTTTAGTCTCAGGCAGTCAGTCAGCCATTCTACACCTCCGGGAAATCTTCCTTGACTGCTTGTTAATTACTCAAGACAGGACCCGACATTTCTCGTATGTGTCGTCTACATGTTGCACATTCATCTGTGGTCTGGCGACTCCCTTCCAACTTGTTCGCATTGTCCACTAGACGGTGCTTTGTAACAGCAGAAGACACATCTGTCTTAATTCACACTAAACACCAAACATCTAGTATAGTATCTGTTATGAACTGGATGCTTAGAAATACGGTTCAACGGAGGAAGACAATGAAGGAAGGGAAATTAGGAAGGAAGGAGGAAGGAGGAAGGAATGGGAGCCCCTCGATAGAGAATTGTTTGGAATGTAAAGAAGTGAAAGGCACCACTGGAGAGAGAGGAGGAAGAAAGGGTGGTAGTGGCATCAAAGGGAATGTGCAGAGGCGAGCTGAAGCAGGAATGTGAAGCATTCAAACAGGCTCTGAAGAGACAGAAAGAATCAGCACCATCAATGCAAAAGGTGGGTAAGCGATGTCAAAGAGTAGTTGAGAAAAATGGTAAGATATTTTGAAATTATAAATCAGCCTCTTCACTAAATCACTCTGGGGAATGTAATTTTAGTGTACTGTCTCTTGTGATTTCTTGAAAAATTTACTTTGCCTTTTTTCATTAATTAAATTATTTATTTATTTTACATCCTGATTGTAGCTTCCCCTCCCCACTCTCTTCTCAGTCCCTCTCTCTTATCTCCCATCCAACTGGCCCCTCACCCCCGCCAATCTCTCCTCCCTCTCTCCTCAGAAAAGAGGAGGCCTCCCATGGGTATCAGCCAGCATTGCCATATCAAATTGTAATAAAATTAGGCACATTTTCTTCTATTTAGGCTACACAGGCAGCCCAGTTAGGGGAAAGGGGTCCAAAAGCAGGCAATGTGGTCAGACAGCCCCTGCTCCCACTGTAGGAGTCCCATATGAAGACTCAGCTGCAGAACTGTTACATATGTGCCGAGGCCTAGGTCTGTCCTATGTATGCTCTCTGATTGGCAATTCAGTCTCTGTGAGCCCCTATGGGTACAGGTAAGTTGATTGTATCTGAACTGAGTTAACTAGTCATATCAGTAACGGGTCTGAAAAATCAAAGATATGAGCTTCATGTCTGGAAAGGTGAGACCCTTAGCCAGAGGTCAAAAGTTCAATGACCACATCCACCATCCACCTTTCTGAGCATTTCAACTGTCATGAAGTTCAGAAAGACGGTTATGTTACTCAGTGAGATGAGGAACAAGTAACCAATGAAAAATAACACATTGAAAATAAATAATATGGTCATATTTCACCTCTTTAGAAAAGGGGAGAAATGACCATAGAGCTTTCCAGATGATGAAGGTTTGTGTTGTAAGATTTAAAATCCACGGATATCTGAAGTAAATTGAATTGTAATGGGTGCACACATGGATCTGGATGCTTGCAATAACAAGGGTCAGGAAAGCAAAGCTCTTATTCCAGATTCACACATATGGGAACAGTTACTGAGGAAGCTTCTTGATCTCTCAGGGTTTCACTTTCCTCATCTATAAATCAAGCATTTTTTGTAAGCAAGACTCACAAAAGTTAGAATGATGAATCTCAAGGTATCTCTTCAACTTTGGGGGTCTGATAAGAGTCATTCACAAAAAACTTACAGATAGAACACAACCAGCGTCATCACTTATAACCAAACCTGCTCTCTTAAAGATGATCCGACTCAACAGGTCAATGAGCTTTCTTTCTCAACCTCACCACTGCTCTGACATGGTCCTAGCTATGCTAAGTCAGACTTGCTAAAATCACTGTCATAATCCTTTAATGCGGTGGAAGTGATGTCACAAAAACTATCTGAAAGCATACCAACAAGCACAAAGTAAATGCTCAGTAAAGTTAGCAATTACTTTATTCTTACCCTGACTGTTCTCAAAAGAGTTCGAAAAAGCTACAAAACTCCAAAGAACCCCAGAAATGTATTTCAGCTAAGTTGATTTGAACTCAGAAAATCTAGGCAACACCAAGTCTCAAAATTTAGGATATTATTTTGTTTGAATATTTAAATCAAATTTTCTAAAGTAACCACTCAAGTTGTTAATGTATGTAAGGAATTCATGTAATTACACTTTACACATGATCCTTCAATTAATAATATATTTTGATAAAGATATCTTAAAGAGAAAAGAAATAACCGATGCATAGTAATAAATAGAAGACATAAATGAATAATAGCGCTTTCATTTCTTGTTGAACTTTAAAAGTCACATGTTTTCAAAGTGGAAGGCTAGAGCTGACATAGAATGTTTAAATGACTTGAGTTGCAATTATAGCATTTTTTATAAAAGCAGAAACCAGAAGATCATATAAAATCCCATCAATAAAAACGTATTAAATAATTGTAGATGCAAGCACATAATAGAATTCTAAGCAACTATTTTCCAATGAGGTAGAACCTTGTAGGTTGGCATAGAACAGTCTCAGGAGAAATTATCAAGGTGCGGGGCAGAACAATGTACCCGAATGATCCCGCTAACGGAAATAACAAGAACGTACATTTAGGTTAACTCAAGGTTGAGAAGGCTTTTTTTTTTTTTTTTTTAATTGTGGGACTAAACTTTAAAAAATATTCCTGAGGTTAATTTTAGGCAGTGAAATTGAGTCAGGAAGTAAGGAAGAAAAATACTTTTTATGTTTTCAACCTGTTTGAATTTTACCATCAGAATGCAAGATGTTTTGTGGTAAGGTATGGCTGTCCGGTAGATGCTGGTTGTGTTAGGCAGGTTGCTCTGGCTCGCTTCTCTTGTTCTCACGTCCAGTTCTCTTGGCTGCTTCTTGGTGTATGACATTTCAGTTTCTGGGCTGGCTACATCGTGACACATTCTCATCTGCCCTTATTCTGCTCAAGTATTCTTGTCTTGACCTCCTCTGTTGACCTCTGTCTAGTACTCTGCCTTGACTTCCAGCCACGGTCTTCTTTTCTGGTTTCTGACTGAATCCTTGGCAGTATAGGCGTGGTGAAGAAGGGCAGGCACTGATGCTGAGACATCTTCCTTCTTCATTTATGCCAAGCCAAATTATTTCCATCCTTTAAGACTTCACTCCAAGGATTTCTGTAGAAAACCAGCCCTGAATCTCCAGGCCTGAATTTGTCTTGCTGACGATCTTATTTTAATTCCATGTTGACCAAAGTTAATACAACATTTTGATGACTTACATCATGAGCTTGGAAGACCACCCATAAGTGGGTGACTTGGCAGTGCTGAAACCCTTGACTATCACCAAAGGTCACCAAACTTAATATAACTCCAGTCAATACAGGTATATTTATTTGTATCTCAGTTAATTGTGCATGAGTCTACGATAAGATAGCCAATCAATCTAAAGTTTTAGAAGCCTCAAGCACAGAGTCATGTCTTCAATGAATATAAGATAATCATCAATGGAACAGATTTTAAATGAATTAAAATAGAAACTTAAAAATAAAACCTACAGAAGACAAAGGCTTTCAGCCTTTGGTGGTAGTCAATAGACTCAACATACTACCAAATAATACAAGACATCCATTTACTGATGGTCTTCCAAATTCCTGACGTAGGTCCCTCCCCTCTCTCTGTCTCTCTCTCTCTCTCTCTCTCTCTCTCTCTCTCTCTCTCTCTCTCACACACACACACACACACACACACACACACACACATTCCTACTCCAAACTCTTCTTGTTGTTCCAGAAAGTTCATTGAATGCATACAAATAGTCACTCATGTGGGCCTGTTAGTACAGGAATTGGTGTGCTAGCTCCTATGGCTGAATAGCAAAACAACAGAGAAGGTAGAGGCCCTCTGTAAAAACAAGCTTAGAGAGATGCATCCCCTTGGCACCATGACTTATTGTTGTTGTCATGACAGCTCTTTGGATAGGAGGTAGCCCGCCTTTAGGCAATACTTCCCATAACCAAAGCATTTAAAAAGTCTGTGTCTAATACTACAGCTTCACTTGATGATATTGAAGATAAGCCACAAGTGAATGGCTTGTGAGTGGGGATCAACAGGATAAGAGCTTGTTTAGTTATATTCTAGAAAAGGCAACAGTGAATTCTGTGTGTGTGTATGTGTCTCTCTGTGTGTACGTGTGTACTTTAAGTGTCTGTAGATTATGAGTGTGTGCATTGGAGTAAAAAACATCAACATAAATTATAAAAACCTTAAGTCATTGTTTATCTCTGTCCTGGTAGTCATAGGTATAAGTCACTTAGCCCCTCTACTAAGCAGGGATAAGCATGCCCATTTCACCAGAATCGCAAGACTCATGTGAGTGATTGACAGAAGTATCTTAGTATTGCAACCAGGAGCACAATGGACAACCTTATGAGAATACAAATTCTTCATGATGACTGAGCTACTCAGAACACTACAGCATAGTCCCTCCTTAGAATGCAATGAGACCACTTCAAGAGTATTGCTCTTACGGAATGAATAGAAAGAAGTTTCTTTTATAAGAAGCCACATGCACACAAAAATGGTCCTTTAAATTCTACAATCTCTTCAGACTCAGAATATAGAACGAAGAAAACCCAAAATCAACATCAAGTTATTTTGAAAAAAAAGCCCATAACTTATCAGGACACATAATCAACAAACCTTTATGGTGGCAAATATAAAACACCCTGCAACTGTATATGTTGGCAGGCATATGATACCTTCTTTATTTAAGATATCATAAAATAAATTATTAGTGCAAATACTTTCTTGTACTGTACAGAATGCATTGCCAGAAAACTCAGTTCTAGTTGTACAAAAGTGAAGGCAGAACAATCACACGCACATCACAAGCATTAATTCACATATACACAAAGTGGACTAGTTGGACATTAAGTATATTGAGTACTGTGCCTCTGGAGGAAACCAAATGAGTAAGTAAGGACAGAAGAGTCACTGTTCTTATACAGTTGCTTTTCTTCAACCTAAAATCCAGCTACTGTCACTGCAGCCAAAACACAAAGCAAAGCACAAGAATTTGAATCCTAGTTTTGATGTTTCCCAGACTCTTAATCAAGGGCTTTTTTGAAGTTCCACTGTTTCCTTATGACATAAAATAGATTTTAAAGTTGTACAAGACTGACTTCAATTATGATATTTTCATAAACATATTGTGAACTTCAGAGCCATACTTCAGTCTTGGGAATATTTTTCTTATTCTCATACTGCAAGCTTGAGAACATATTGTACACTATAATCTCTTGCCATAGTGTTTTTTTCATTTATGGCTTATGAATCATACATTTAATTGTTTCTACTCTAAAATATTAATGATTAATACTTATGCTAATTAAGACTTATCATTAATATATCATATATAATAAAAATAGACTTATAAAGATCATCTTATATTATCTCTAGAGCTAATTCGGCTTATCCAACTTGATCTTCTTGGGCTTGCATTTAACAGTTCTTTAAAATCTCTAGAAAACTGATTTCTTTATAGAAAATATTACAGGAAAAAATTTTCTCCTCTAATAAAAATATCAGGACAATTCTCATGTTATTTCATTTAGGATGATTTTGTGTGTTTCATATTAAAATATGTGCACTGTGGAGAGTAGAAGGAAATATCACACACTTCCACATTTTGTAGAGCTATTCATGAATACATGTCTAGATTAGATTTACTCCTAGGTGTCCTAACATATATCCCTAATATACTAGGGAAGAGAGTAAGATCTAGGACTCTGTAACAGTTTTGTATCATAACTTGCAAAGGAAAAGATACATGAGCAGCCAAACATACACAAGGAATGACATGAGCTCATCCTTAGCATATTAAGAAGAAAGACCCACTTACCTGGTGACTGCCCGGGTGCAGATGGTGACAAGAAAGCAGCCAGCCACAATCATCCAGCCCCAGCCTCCATCTGGAGGGGATGCCGAGCCGGCTCTAGTTATCTTCGTCATGGTTTCAATTCTGGTTTTCTTCTCTTTCCAAGTTACCGAAGCAGTAAGTTACAATCTTGAATGTTTGCTACCCAGTAACTTCCTGTTGATGCTCAAAGTGGGTACAGGATGCTACCTGGTGCAGGGGTTTCTGCCCATCTAAAGCAAAACCAAAAATATGTTCTTATTCAATTGTCATGTTACTCTCTCGATAAGAAATGATTATTCTCCTATTAATATGATTGTTTATAACTATGAATATTGGGTCATAGTAAAGACCATTAGTAATCTCAGGGATTGAGAAGTCACCACTTACTCCTTCAGAAATTTCTTAATGAACAAAAAGCCAAGAAAACTGTAATCGTAGCTTATACGAAACCAAAAATAAACATCTGGTAAAATATAAACTTTAAAAACCATTAGCTCAGGCAATGTGTATGAGTTACCTTTGAATTATTTCCACAACACACCTGTAATTCAAATTTTATGACAGATTCAAAACATAGCATAACCTAATATATATTTATAAGTCAACTTATTATATTTATTTCTATTAGGTTAAAAATGACAGAACTACAGATGTCATTGTATAGCTATTCAAATATTGAAAGGGTCACATAATTTTTCGTGTAGAGCAGGAACTTTGCTCTTTCTACCTGAACCTTCCTGTGCTGTGGAAAGCATGCACCATCTCTGCTGAAGAGAAGGGAAAACAGGAAGGGAGAGAATACAGTGCATGCTTGCCGAAGTGAGTCTTAGTCCTTTGCCAAACCAAGGAATGAAGCTAGGCATTGTTTCACAGCCTAGGACTTTTATATGGATTCAGACACAGGGCAAAGATCATAGTCATAAATATTCTGCCATATCAGTTCTGTCTCCACAAAACACCTGTACTACAAGGCAAAGAAAAAAGAGCAGTACAACCAACGGGAACTTTCTTATCATAAATAACTGTAAACTGTATTATCTTTTAACGTTTTCCTAAATCATTCACAGAATATGTTCTATATAAAAATTTTCAAAGATCATTCATTGGAAATACAGAGTTTAAAAACTGAAAGTAATACCTTAAGGTCACGATTAAAAAACAATATAGTGGTGCAAAAGGCATGAAAATATTACAATATATATTTTTAAATATTAATTTTAATTATTACCAACTTTAAGTTTTCAAACTCTGAATTCTTCTTCAATTCTTTATTCGGATTGTGTGAATATTGTATTCATATCCAGCTACATGTCTATGATACGTGTGGATAGAAATCCACACATTAGTATGCTTTAGGGTCATTTCCAATTAATTGCTGGCTATTAGATGAAATTAAATAAATGAAAGTAAATGATGATGGAAAAGAGAACAGCAATCCACATGAATCCAACAGTCTCTCCTCGTGCTGCCTTTACATCTGATGAGAATTAGAAAACCATTTTAGAATTTCATTTCTTTGTATTTAAGTGCGTGTGTGTTCAGTGTATGCAAGTGTGTATACAGGTGCATGTGTGTGTGGAGGCCAAAGGGAACTTGCCATTCTCAGCTAGACTAGCTGACTAGTGAGCTCCCAGACCCTGCCTCTTGACTATGTCTCCTCTCATCCTCCAGAGCTCTACAGACTCATGTTTACGTGGGTACGGGAGATCCAGTCTCAAAACCTTACTCGATAAATCATCTCCAGAGCGTCTCGCTTTCATTTTTTAAGTAACAGAACCACTCAGGTTTTATGTATGGCCATGACTAGCTACTTTGCCTGTCTCTACTTGAAAACAGGGATGGAAGGAGTTGAATATAGGTAGAAAGTGTATGAGCACAGCCAGTATGTACCCCTTCAAAAGCAAAGAGTCCTTTCCAGGACTGCCCTCATTCCCTGTTCAATACACAGGAACCAGACATGTGATGAGGCAACTTCAGCTACATGAGCTAACCTCACTCTCATTGACAGAAGAGACACATGGCAGAATTTTGGGTTCTGGAACAACTGTAGGTGCTCAGCTTTCCAGCTCTGAACATGCATAATCCACACAAAGGATAGCTATGTTTCACTATACTTGGGTTTCTGTGTTCTTTTGGTTTTTTTTCTTTCCCTTTTCACATCTGTCTTTCTTTGTTCTTCTTTACTTCTTTCTTTCTTTCTTTCTTTCTTTCTTTCTTTCTTGGTTTGTGTGTGTGTGTGTCTGTGATGTGTGTGTGTATGTGTGTGTGTGTGTGTGGTGTGTGTGTGTGTGTGTGTGGTGTGTGTGTGTGTGTATGTGTGTGTGTGATGTGTGTGGTGTGTGTGTGTGTGTGTGTATGTGTGTGTGTGATGTGTGTGTGTAATATGGGTATCAAACACAGGGTATGCTATGCAAGTGCCTTCCTGCAGAGCTACATAAATCTCCAGTCCCTACAGGCTTTAATTCTTTATGTGTATAATTGTTGAGTATTATCATCTACTGCCCTACCTAGCCACACCCTCTCGTTATAGGGAAGTGAAATGCTACAGAGCTTCTGATCTCATCAGAAGATACCAGACAACAACCCAAATATCAGAGAAAGAAAGCATAGAGACAGACTGGTATGTGCTCTCAGGTGAGTGGGCATGGAGGCAGATGGTACCCGACTCAGTTCTTTATGGAGGCAGATGGTACCTGTCCCAACTGCATTCCTTTCCTTCACTTGGCATTTCCCTAATCCCTAGTCTTGGGAACCAGCTTTGTCCTAACCTTTAGAAATCTCTTTCCTGGTTTCTTTTCTTTCATTTTCCTGTGTGTGTGTGTGTGTGTGTGTGTGTGGTGTGTGTGTGTGTGTGTGTGTGTGTGTGTGTGTATCACTAGTTGAAGAATAAAGAAAGAATACTAATGCTGAAAGCTACAAGAAAGAAGTATATGGCCCATGTAAAACAAGCTCATAGTAAGTACAGCAGATCTGTCAGTAGAAAGTCTAGAAGCCCTGAGAGTTTACAATGATGTATTTCAAAATTTTCTTTTCCACAGTCTATGGAATGGGCAGAAACCCATCCTTGTGAATTTTTTTCCTTTTCCCTTTGCCTTTTGTAGAAAGGAAAGAAATATACAAAAGATATTTACAACAGACATTGACAAAATTTAGAGAGAAACTGGGACATAGTTTGAAAATCTATATTCAGTAAGTTGGAAAAAACTAAGCGAAATGAGTATATTTCTAGGCACATATGACCTACCAATATTAAACCAAAAGAATGTGAGCAACTTAGGCAGATAATTTATGAACAATAATGGGAGTTCTTATAAAAGCACAGGTGCAGATGAATTCACAGGTGTGTTCTGTACTATAAAAGCACAGGTGTAGATGAATTCACAGGTGCAGATAAACTCAGAGGTGTGTTCTGTCTGATCTCTAGAGTACAAGCCATGTTCATAAATCATTTCATAAAATAGAAAGGGAAGAGATGCCACCAAATACATTTTGTTAGTTTGATATTAAAACCATAAAAGGTCAGAACAAAAAGGAAATTATAAGCTTATATCTCTGATATATATGAATGAAAAAATTCTCAAAAAATACTTGCAAACTGAGTTCAACCACATTTGAAAGTCATTCAACCATATTTGAAAAGTCATTCAATCACACTTGAAAAGTCAATCCACCTACATACCAAGATGGCTTCATTCTAGGGAATGAAGGTAAGACTCAACACAATCAATAAATGTCATACAGACTTAGAGACAGAAATCACAGGGTGAAAAGGCCTTTGACAAAGTTTAAGATCTCTTTATGATGAAATACCCGAAGAAAGGAATTTATTTTAACCTATAAAGGATACAAAATACAAACCTACAGCTAACATTATATGCGTGAGGTGGTGCAGGGACTCAAAGAATTCCACTTACAGTCAAAAGACAAGGTCTACTTTTGCCACTTTTATTTAGTAATTTTAATTGTTTGACATCTTACCTAGAGCAACAAGACAAAAGGAAGGAGATAAGAAGGATAAAAACAGGAAATAAAGAAGTCAAAGCACCCAGATTTCCAGGAAATAGGATTTTATATATGAGACCCTAAAGACCTCTTTAGAAAATTTAGAGCAGATTAAACACTTTCAGAAAAAAAATGACAGGTTAAAAAATTATCATATGAAAATCAATAGCTAAAAGAAAAAAAAAAACAGTAACCTTTCTAATACACTGATAACAAAAACACTACTAAAAATATCAGGGAGATAATCCTATTTACAATTGCCTGAAAGTTATCTTGGAATAAACCTAAAGGAAGGGAATAATCTCCACAATTAAAAAATTTAAAACACTAAAGAAGGAAATCAAAGGTACTGGAGACTGAAGGACCTCATGCTTGTGAATGAAAACAACAGTACAGTGAACATGGCCAAACTGCCAAAAGCAATTTATACGTTCAATCCAATCCCTACCAAACTGTCAATGACATTCTTCACAAAACTACAAGAGGACAAACCACGGAACTCATATTGGAGCATAGAAAAGCCCTAACAATGAAAGCAATCATAAGCAAAGACTAATGTTAGAGGCATCACCACATCTGATTTCCTGCTACACCTCAGGGCCACAGCAACATAAATAGCTACTAGGAAAAAATAACACACATACACAAAAACCCAAAATACAAAAACCAGGCATGGATACCAATGGAGCATTAAAAAGCACCCAGAATTAAATCCATACAGTTATAGCCACCTAATTTTTGATGCAAGTGTAAAGTATACATGGAAAAACAAACTCCTGGACGAGTGTAGATAGGGAAGCTAGACACTCACATTCAGAAACGTGAATGGAGGTCCCAAGCCCTCATCGTGCACAACTAAAAGGAAATAATTCAAAATAGATCAAAGATCTTAATGCAAGATCTGAAATGCTGAAATGATTAGCAGGATACAGGAAGATGTGTTCTAGACAAAAGCATAGCAAAGACTTTCTGCAAAGGTCTCCAAGAACGCAGGGAGTAAAACCAGTTGATGAATGGGGTTCCACATGGTTCGAAAGGTTCTTAGAGTACAGGAAATAATCAAGTAAAGAGACAGCTCACAAAATGGCAGAAAGGCCTTGCTAGTTACACATTACATAGGGGACTGACAATAACATTATATAAGAACTTTAAAAAAAATGATCTTCAACAGAGGAATGGATACAGAAAATGTGGTATATTTACACAATGGAGTACTACTCAGCTATTAAAAATAATGAGTTCATGAAATTCTTAGGCAAATGGATGGAGCTTGAGAATATCATCCTGAGTGAGGTAAACCAATCACAAAAGAACATACATGGTATGCACTCACTGATAAGTGGATATTAGCCCAAAATCTCACAATACCTAAGACACAGTGCATAGACCACATGAAACTCAAGAGGAGGAAGGAAGACCAAAGTGTGGGTCTATATAAGGAGTATCAAAATACTCAACCAGAGCTCCCAGGGTCTACACCTCCAGTCTGAGAACACAAAGGGAGGGACTCATGACTCCACCTGTATAGGTAATTGAGGGTGGCCTTGTTAGGCATCAGTGGAAGTCGAGGGCCATGGTCTCTGAAAGTTTGGATCCCTAGTGTTGGGGAATGCGAGAGCAGGAAGGCAGAATTGAGAGGATGGTGGGAGCACACCCTCATAAAAATAGGAAGAGGGGATTTGGGATAAGAGGTTTGTTTGGGGGAAGAATGGAAGAGGAGATAACAGTGAAAGGTAAATACGAAAAATATCCAATAAAAAAAGAAAATAGATAATAGATCTGGCAAAAAAAATATACTTTACTTATTTCAAATTATTTTCAAAAGTTTCCAGGAGATGCTTATTGGCTAAGATCTTATTTTAAGCTCTTCACAAAAGAATTTAAATCTCTGTTTAATATTCTCAAGAGAGATGCAAAGCCTAATTCTCCCCAACAATTAATTGACAAAAGAGGAGTAATTTTACAAAAAGTAGAAGAAGCTATCATTAATCAATATATTATATAGATTGATTAATTGTTAGCTGTCTTATAATAGTCCTTTGATAAAAGAAATTATTAATAAAGATTTATATTTCTTTAAATAGTGTCTTCCTGACTCGCTGAGGGTGAAAGGAGTGGCTGTTGGCACTTCTTCCCTGATTTTACAAGAAATCTGAAAAATTGGCTTTAAAAACAAAAGAGGGGAAACTGTATCCCCAGAAGGAGTCTCCCAAAAATAATCTCCATCATGCCTTGTTCACTTTTAACTTTCTAAAACTGAAAGCTCATGGGGAATCTGTCACTGATTGCCTCTGGCATCGCTGAGACCAATAAAAACTATGCCACAGCTATGTGGAAAGACCCTCTTGACCTTAAATAGAATGGCCAGGACCCAGTTCTCATATGGGGCCGAGGACTGATATGCCTGTTTGATACCACAGAAGGCACAGCTAAATGGCCGCCAAAAAGATTAATGAAATAAATAGATACCCCCACAAAACCAGGCCCAATTATAAATAATATGAATAAAAACTGACATCCAGGGAAGACAATTTTCACTGAGAATTACCTTCTTTTTCCTTTCCAGATAAAAATGAATCACCTGTTATGTCTGCTGTTAGGAGTTCTAATCCTGATGCTGGCCTCCGGACTTATACTACTCAGACCTTCAATGGGCCTTTGACAAGGACATCAAACAGCTAGAGACTGACATCACTAATCTGAAGAAATCCCTCATTTCACTGTCTGAAGTGATCTCCAAAAATTGCAAAGAACTTTATTGGACTTGATTTACTCTTTTACAATAGAAAAGACTGTGTACAACTCTAGACTGTACAGGTCTTAAAGAAGAATGTTGTTTTTACTTAGACAAGACAGGGATGGTTAAAGAGAGCATGAAAAAGGTCAGAAAAGATCTTGAGAAAAGGCAGAGAGAGAAAGAGAAAGATGAGAGCTGGTATGAGAATTGGTTTTCAACTCTCCATGGTTGTCAACCCTACTTCTTTCCATCTTGGGGCCATTAATTAGGTTATTTTTGCTTATTTCTTTTGGCCCCTGGGCCTTAAATAGGCTGACTAACTTTGTGAAACAACAGATAAATAATCTGATCACAAAATCTATTCAGATACATTATCATATGTTAGCTATGGAGGACCACGAGACTCAAGATGAGGCTGTTACTCTATCCATGGTTTTCCCAAATCCCATCTCCACCCAACCCAAAAGAGGGGACTCCAGCCCCTAGCCTAAGCAGAGAGGGGCCACCCAGAACCCCCTCTGACTGGTGATCTGAATTCTTGCTTAGGCTGCGAGGCTAAGCACTGCAAGGGAATATAAATAAAAGTTAAAAATATGTTTCTGGGTTCCCTGAGGGACAAGTCTGACTGCATAGGGGTTGATGTCAAAAGTATTCCCTCTCCAGGAAAAAGACATCTGGATGGGTATGGCCCTCATGCCTCACTGGACAACAACAGGAGGACCTGAACCATTACAAGGTACCCTTTAATTACTGGGGGTCAGGCCTCTATCCCCACCTTGGCAAGATTAGAATCGTCATGGCCCTTCTATACTTGGAGAAGGGAGGAGATGTCAGGGAAAGCCCTACTTATACATCGAAGGCCTAAAATCAGCCTAAAAGCAGCAATAGGCCTGACATACATGCCTGCTAACACAAAGTCTTAGGTATCTGTGGAAAAATACTAAAGCAGATGGCTATAAGCTATTGTAAACAGGCAGCTTTTGTGGAAATTTACCAGCCTGAGTAGTCATAGACCTTGTAAATAGGCAGCCTTGGTGGATAGTACAAACTTAGATAAAGACAAGTGAATCATAGGCAGAGTCATAGTGACCTGTCCCCTGAACCTTCACCCAGGGTTCTGAAAAATATGTGTACTCCCCCTGAACACCTATGCCCCTGTGTCCCCTTTCCTACATCCTGCATTTTTGTGTTTATAACCCCTGTGTTAAAAAGTAAAAATTATGATTTGATAATTAAAAAAAAAACAATTAAAAATTATCACAAACAAAAAAAAACAAAAACAAAACACAAAAAAAGAATCAAGCAATAGAATATAAGTTAATTAGCATAAATTAGAAAAAAGAAATGAATATAAAGTGTGAATGTAAATTACAAAAAAAAATGACTTCCAATCCAAACAATCCAATCAATATATAGACTAATGGAGTGAACAAGTAATCTTTAAAAGATGAGATTTTCAACTTTCTTAATTGCATCAGAAAAATGCAACTTTAAACTATATCAAGATTCTCATCTTACCCCAGGCAGAATAGGCACATTAAGAAAACACCAATAAATCTTGCTGAAGACGTAGAGGAAATTAAGCTATATGTACTGTTGGTGGGAATGTAAATTAGTCCAGCCACTCTGAGAATCAGCATGGAGGGTCCTCAAAAACTAAAGTCAAAACTACTATATCAACCAGCTGTACCACTCTTGGGAGTATGCCAACACAGTCTGAGTCAACAAACTGTGGAGAAACTTGCTCGTAAATGTTTATTGTATGCTGTTTGCAATTGCCAAGTAAAGGAGCCAGCCCAGGTATCCCTCAGAAGATGAATGGATACAATAAAGATGCTTTTAGCATACAAAAGACAAATACTGCTTGTTTTCTCTTGTATGCAAATCAAAGACTTTACAGACACATAAAAATCACATATGCATATATGTCTTGGAAGCAGAAGTTGGACTGTCTAGGGGCCGGAAGTGGCCTAGCAGTAGAGAAGAGGGAAAAAAGAGTGAGTACATGATATACTTGAACTAACTCTCTTATAAAACTTATCATTATGAAAAATTAATATGTAGTAATATAGTTCACTTTTTAAAACGTCTGCCCATAAAAAAACACTAACCAAACACAAAATTGTAGAAATCCATGGATGGAGAGATATTTCAACCATTAAAGGCAAAGGCACACAACCAAACTTCAAGGGTTCGGTTCCCAGCCCCAACATCAAAGCCTGTCTCATCCTCTTCCCTTCCCTTTCTTACACTGACACAATGAGGCACAACCTTAACTAAAAGAAAACAACATCTTTAGAAACACGAGCACAATTGTATAAATCTGACTAAATTTAGCAACACTCCTCATCTTGCTATAGTGACATGATAAATGGAGGTCTACTGTCAGACAAAGTCAACCTGGATGGCCACAGTGCAAGCACTGTCCTCACCAAGACTCCAGGGAAGGCTGAGCGCATTCAGGGGCAACTCACTGTTTCCCCCGTAAGGCACCATCCTTGGGAATGAACATCACTGTCCTCTTTTCACAGAGGAGAAGCTTCCCCTCAGAGATACTCTGTTGATGACATTGCATCTGAACATGAATGGTAATGGATTATCTACGGCAGACTTTGGATAATACAGCTGGACACCTGCCCTGGGGGATTTCAAATTTACAACAGGCATTTCTGTCAACAAGATGTCCACACAATGATAAAGCGTGACAAGGGAAGAGAAGAGGGGACATTAATTCCCCAATGTTAGAATTATGTTTATGCTTGCTCACAAATCAATACATTTGAGTTTCTCTCAAAGTGTTTTTTAATAGACGTATCTTCGCAAAGAAATGTGCAGGTTCAGCATGGCGAAGCAAGCTTCCTGGAGACTTTCCCATCACATTAACTTGTAAATGATTAACCTGCCTGATATTTGCAAAAAAAAAAAAAAACCAAACCCTGGAAAAATCTTTTACCAAGTCACCAGTATGTTTAAAACTGTAAGGAAAGAAAACACTACCATCATGCAACTCTTCAGTTTACTAATAACTCTCTAATTAATTGTACTTTTACATCAACCACTAAAACATAATTGTATTCCGCATCTTATTCTGGCATCAGAACAGTTTTTCTCAATCAGAAACGCTGTATTAGAATGTCCCTCTAAAACTACCCTTCGTGCTTTAAAGAATTTAATCATTTGCCAACGGTTGCTAACACTCAATATCTTTGCTATAAAGCACTACACTGTGGGGAGAGTGCATCTCTTTCCTGTTACCCTCAGTGGTTTCTAAAGTGACCTCTTTTATCTATTGGAAATGTGCAAATTCATGCATCAGCTGAAAGGAAACATGGTCCTGGAGTCTCCTGTTTTGGACGCTCTGAACAGTCGCTTTCCATTGCTGTTCTTCTGCGGTATCTCCCATTCCCAGTGTCTTACCTCTTATCACTTTGCTTCCTCTATAAGACAGTCTGCAGCCATAATAGAGGCAAAAGGTCATGGAAAATTGATGAGAGAGGAAATCAAGATGAATGTAATGACTGTGTCCAAGTGGCCCTATTCGGTGGTATGACCCTGCTGGAATCACTTCCTTTCCTCATTTATAGAAAAGGACATTAAACTCCTGAGACCTAGTCTCTACTTCAAGTGGCCTGTTGTGGTAAGTCAGCTTTTTGTCTCTGTGGAAAATGAGAAAAACAAGTTAAATGAGGAAAAGTTGATGATGGTCCGTGGTTTTAGTTCATGGTTGGCTAGTTTCATTGCTTTTAAGTCTGTGAGGCAGAACAATATGGCTCAAAGGGTATGTGAGAGCAAAACTGCTCCTCTCATGCTGTCCAGGAAAGGAGGGAGGAGGGAGGGGGGGAGAGAGAGAAATGGAGATGAAATACAGAGAGAGAGAGAGAGAGAGAGAGAGAGAGAGAAAGAGAGAGAGAGAGAGTAGACACTGCCCTGTGGCAAGCTTCCTCGTAGTAAGTTCTATTTGCTAAGAACTTATTCTGCTATGAGCAAAATAAATTAAACTATTGGTAAAGTTAGAACGCCCATGAACCAATCTCTCTCAAAAGCACTACTAGCTGGGGACCAAGCCCTAAACCTATAAGCCCCTTTGGATGATACTTCAGATCCAAATGAGAACACTGCATTAAGTACCTCCTAATTATGTAAGTCTCCCGGTAGGAAGAGCACTGTCAGTAGACTCTAATTGGCTTCATTTTTTCTCTGACTCTGTTTTTAGCATTTACAAAGTAGTCCAGTTGGACAGGCAATATTTTTGGAATAACTCATGATAAACTGCTCTTTCTTTTTCAAAAATGTTGCTCTCAATGGTCCTTCTCCATCATTAGGGCTAAGCCAAGAAACACATAGATATAGATAAGTGAGAAGATAAGTCCTGTCTAGAACAGTTGTATCTGCAGACAAAGAAGTGTGGACCATGTTATGGGGAAATTGCCACCCCCAGGGAGTTAAAGGACTGAGATTTATGAAGTGAAGAGTGGCAAATCGCCCACATTTCTGAGTAACACAGATTTCCCTTTCTCTTCCTGTGTCTTGAGAAGAGGCAGGTGTGTGGCGAGGTGAAGAGAGAATTGCAGATTAACTTAGACATTCTTAACTAAGAGTGTGTAACTGTGGGAGCACACAGCTTTAGTGTATTCAGTGGGTTCAAACAGAAAGAAACAAAAACAGCATCTACATGTTGTCCCTCAAATCTATGACCTGGATGTTCTCCTATATTCTCAATGGAGATATAGATGATAAATAGGTGAGACATACTAAGGCCATGGCAAAAGAAAAAGGGACTCTGTGGCAAATTCACTGAGGCAAATGGGACTCAAGCCTAACTATGAAGGACTCTCATAAGGAAGACAGGGAATGTATTCATGTTCTGGCCATACAGAGTACAAACCATGGATTATCCAAGCAGCAGACACCAATACCTAGACATTAGCAAGATGAATCATTTTTTGATAAGGTTCAAGAGACCCAAAGGATGCTATGTGACCAATGGAGAAAACTCTGGACAAGCTTACGAGAACTCAGGAAACAACTAGAACCTAACAAACACTGTCATCATTGTGACAGTAATATATGTGTACTTCCTAAACCAGACACCACTAAGAGAATAAACTCAAGAGAGGAGAAAAATGACCATTACAAGGAGCCCCTCTTTAGGTATGGCTGGATAATGCACAAAAAAGACGGCTCATATGCACACAGACAAAACAAACTCTTACAGGTGCTTAAAAACTTGTAAAACTGAGATAGGATTGACATAGTAAAACATTTTTAAAAGATTTATTTTATTATCGATTCTCGTGTGCGTGTGTGTGTGTGTGTGTGTGTGTGTGTGTGTGAGAGAGAGAGAGAGAGAGAGAGAGAGAGAGAGAGAGAGAGAGAGAGAGCAGTGTTTATGAAGGCCAGAAGAGGATGTCAGATGCTCTGGAACTGGAGTTAGAGGTGGCTGTGAGTTGCTGTCTGGCTGTTAGGAACTGAACTCTGGTCTTCTGGAAGAGCAGCCAGTGCTCTTAACTGCCGAGCCATCTCTCCAGCTGCCAGAACACACTCATTTAAAGACTGTATTTCAATGTGTTTGACCATAATCAGGACACAGAACATTTCCACCGCTAGCTAATGTTCCCATTGTTTTCCTGCAGTGACATACCTGTCTCATCGTGCCTCCAGGCACTCACCTGAGATTACCACTGATCTGTATCTGCAGGGATAAGCTAATTTGTCTCCTAATTTTATACTGTAGAGTGAAAAATTATAAAGATCATTTTATAAAATATATACAGGCTCACTAGTTCCAAGAAGGCGGAACTGAATGTAGGATTTCGGGCCTTCACTGCCCCATACATTCCTCAAGCCTCAGGGAAGAAAATCCACCTGTGGGTGGGGTAGGCCCAAAGCAAGAAGACAGATTCCTGGCCACAAAGATAAGTAAAAAGACATGCCCAGACAAGTCCTAACTAGCCATCCTGCTGCCTCTGCAAGTTGCTGATATTTGAAATAACCAATCATGTGTAACCACGCGAAAATTCCTTCCTTTCCCTACCCCCTACTATAAAAGGTTCCTTAGCCCACCACGCGGGGTCAAACTGTACTCTTGCACGAGTGTGCAGTTTGAACGCTGGCTGCCAGCTCTCTTCCCTAATAAACCTCTGCTAATTGCATCCAGGTACAGTGTCTTGGAGTTTGTGGGTGTTCGCGACATCCCGAGACTTGAGTAAGGGTCTCCCGAATTTGGGAGTCTTCAATACGATTTGAGATTTTTTCAGTTCAGGGGTTTAAACTTGGATCTCATCCACGCTAAGCACAGGCTCTGCTGCTGAGCTACATCTAGAACCTTCTGACAGTATTTTAAGCTTCGTTCCACTTTTTTTGTTTGTTTGTTTATAGCTGACTCCATTTTGTTACTCATTGGTAGGAGGTAGTGTTGACCCATTACAGTTTGTTATTCATTCGCCTATGACGGACATTAGTGTTTACTCCAGTTTTAGACCATTTTAAATAAAACAGAGTTCAACTGTGAACGAGTGTTTTGTAGACATGTGTTTTATTTTCTGGAGTAGATGTAGAGGAATGAAATTACTGAGGTTTGCATAACTGATACCTTAACTTCAGAAGAAACGGCCAAACTACTTGAGATGGCTGTCTGATATTTTCAACAACACACTGAATTTTTAGCACCTCTCAGTCTTAGCAATACTTGGTGTTGAGATACGTTTATTTCATCTATTCTACTATGTAGCTAATGATCTCATTTTAGTACTGATTTAATCACTTCTCTGGTGACTAACATTGTAACTACTTTTCACATTATAACTAACTATTCAGATATCTTCTTATATGAGGCACCTATTAAGGCACTAAGACTTTATTTTAATGAGACATAATTTTTATCCTAGATATGAATTAATGTATTGCAAAGTGTTTTTATACTTTATGGCTTGTTCATTTCTTAGAGCTACACTTTAATATTAATTCCACTTAATTGGGTTTATATTATTACTTTTATACTTAATTCTATTTTTATATCAATGATACCTGATATAAATTAAAAATTGACATTTCTGGATTTTCAGAAATGGCTTTCAGAGATGGCTGAAGGGTTAAGAATACTGGCTGCTCTTCCAGAGGACCTGGGTAACAGCTCACAACCATCTGTAACCCCAGTTCTAGAGGAATCTACCCTCATCTGGCCACAGAGGCACCAGGCACAAACATGATGTACAGACATACATAAAGACAAAATGCTCATAAACATATAATAATTAATAATAATAACTAATAATAATTTTTAAAGATTTATTTAAAAGTTGGAGTTAAAATACTACTTTATAAATATTGAAGAATTAAAATGCTTATGAATTAATTACCATAATATGTCTATACATATTACTTAAAAGACTAAAAACTATAATCAACACCAAGAGAAATTTAAGAAGGCCTTCGAGACAGAGAACTAGAAAAACCAGATTTATTGATTACAAGACTTGGAGCGTATCATCACTTCCCAAATTGACTAGCATAGTTCCAGTGAAATTCCAACTGTAATGTCAATAGTCTCTTTTTAAAATACAGAAAAACAAGTGGATTCTAAATTTGTAAGAAAATATAAAAAAAAACTGTAAAAGTCAAATTAATTTTTAAGAGAAAGAATATGATGTGTTTCCTGTATGCAGCAAAATGCTGGGTCCTGTTTCCATATCTAGTCCGTTAGTCTATATCTTTTTATTGGAGGAATTGAGTCCACTGATGTTAAGAGATAATAAGGACCAATGATTGTTGCTTCCTGTTATTTTTGTTCTTAGAGGTGAAATTATGTGAGGCAGGAGTGAGTGGGTATGGGAACTTTCTCGTAGGAGCACAGGAGAGGGGGAAATGGGAAAAGAGAGTTGCAAAGGGAGTGAGAACTGGGAAGTGAGATAACATTTGAAAGTAAATAAATAACATAACCAATAAAAAAAAGAAAAAAAATAACACACACACACTGGGGTGGGGGGAATTACGCAGGCTGGAGAGTTGGCTCTGTGTTAAACAGTGGTTGTGGCTATTGCAGAGGAACCCGGATTCAGGTCCTAACACTTATGTGGTAGCTCAAAATGGTTTGTAACTCCAGTACCAGCGAATCTGGCACCCTCTTCTGGCAACTACTGACGTCAGGCCTACCTAGGCATACATGTGGTGCCCAGACACACATGCTGGCCAAACGCTAATTATACATAAAATAAAAATAAATACTTTTTAAAAAGAATGAACAACAGTGACAACATACCAAGTGATTTAAAAATCTACTGTAAACCAAAGTAAACAATACCAGGTAATGCTGATGATTACAGAGCAGAAACACTAATGCAGTGGAAAAAAGTTAGTAAGGCCAGGGTCTTACATTACACTATTGCATAAACCAACTGAGTGGATTGTAAATAGACACATAGATGTAAAACCTATGAAATGGCTAGAAGAAAATGGGAAAAGGTCTCTAAAATCTGAGGATGTCTTTTTTTTTTTTTTTTTTTTTTTTTTTTTTTTTTTTAGAATTATTTATTTTTACCTCTGCTTAAGACTCAGGCTTGTGGAGGAGTTTAGATTTATGACAGAAACTGTAAGGTTTCGAGGAGGACTTTGTGGCTGCTGTTTTGGCAGTAGGAAGGCATTCTTTGGGGGTATATCATTTGTAGTACTTAGGGTGTCCATCTGAAACTCTTCTTTCTAGGCAGGCCTACTCCAGCAGAAGCAAAGAAAGTATATACACCGTGCATCCTTTTGGCTTTGTGTCCTGGCATCTGGAACAGTGCCCGCTTTTTTTCACTAACCATCACTTATTGCAGGCCCCTTGTGGATAGTCACTGAGAGACACCTGGCCTCTTGGTCACATTTTGCACTCATTTTTTTAACAACAAGTAAACATTTGCTTCTGTCTTAACCGAGATCCAAGGCTCATTCAGCACTCTGGCCTTTGACTAGGAACCCCCAAGGGACTGTGCACTTTAGGCACTATGAAAGGGCAAATTTTCAAGTATGTTAGGTCAGAGAGTTTCAAAAGTTTGTCGCAGTCTTTACATCAGTGCATCCAAGTGTTCCAGCTGGTGGTTTTACAGATGTTTATCCTGGGACACACTCAAATCCAAGGATGGAGATGGGAGAACTTTAAAAAGAAAAAGGAAAAGAAAGAAAGAAAGAAAGAAAGAAAGAAAGAAAGAAAGAAAGAAAGAGAAAAGAAAGAAAGAGAAAAGAAAAAAAGAAAGAAAAGAAAGAAACCCACCAAAAATCTCTGCTCAATTTGCATAGGCTCTTGCCAGGTTGTTTTTGTTCAGGTTGGTTTTGCCCATTTTAGAGTCCTCGGGGGTGATGTGCCTTCAGCTGAACATGGAGTCATTGTTTTTGTTGTTAATAACCTTCTTTATGTGTCATGACAGAAAACAAAACAAAAACATTATTCTTGGGTAAAGAAAGACTAATGGTTTGCTCTTTCTTTTTTCCTTGCTGCTCCTCTCTCATTAGGCCCCAGACAGATTTTAGTAACAAGCAAAACAAGGCCTTCCCCCAGAAGGCCTTGGATGTCTGTCAGGAACCTTTGGGCACTAAATTGCAACACTGATCTTTGCTAAAGAAGCCGCCACATTTTCTACATTGTGTCTGGTATTTTGAAGCTAGGGATACTTTTTATAAAGCCCAGGATAAAGGCCATCGTGGTTCGGATGGTACTTGACCCTAGGGAGGAACAGCTACAATGGCCCCACTAGTGTTTCAGCCTGTACAGAAACCCAAACATTTCCCCTACCCTTACACTTCCTAATGCACATGGCCATGAGCAGTCTTGGGATGCTACAGACTGATGAGGACACTGAGATGGAAATGGCTGAGATGGAGACAGTTATTCCACACAACCAAGCACAGGCAAAGTGCCCGGCATAAAGCTGGTGCTTCATATCTATACAGTCCAGCGAATACTATTTTGTTTAATTATGTTATCTTGCACATTTTCTAACCACAGTTTATACTTTTACAGACTACAGCATTATTAAGTCAAATCAACCACACCAAAGGCATCCTTGCTCCAGAGGAGAGTCTGGGGTTTGAGATATATTGCACAAAGTCTTTTTTGGTCACTAGGAAGCCTGTTATTGAAAAACAGGACAGCCTGTCTATACCACATTGCTTTACTCTGTAATCATGGCTCACGGTAGTGTTGTTGACACATGAGGGACAGAGAGTCAAATAGTTCAGCTAGCTAGATGTTAACCCTTTGCATTGTGGAAGATTGTGAGGACTACTGCTTGAACTTGTGCCTAAGTTGGAAGCTGGAAGCAACTGGTAGTTAGTTAATGAGCATTGGACTTCCCCAACTCTCTTGCCTGACCATTTTCTCAAAATGCACAGGCAGGTGGTACAAGGAGCTTGAGAAGCCCGGTAGAAACCTATCCATCCTTTCTCTGTGCTTTGTAGCCACTGTAGCCAACCTTTCTGGATCCTAAGTCACGAATCTCTCAGTGACTACAGCTCACTGGAACACATGGGTAAGTCCGGACTCCGAGAGAACAGTGAAGCAAGCCTAGAAATGGGACTTCAAGCCGGGGCATCTCCTTCTTTCCTTTCCGAGAGTTTGAAAAGGAGTATGGGCCCTGGAAGGGTTCACCTGCAGAGCCTGGCATGCAGCCCGCTGTCTGCCCCACATTCCACAGGCCATCAAATTCCACAGGCCCTCGGAGATGTTTATTTTTGTGTTCTGTAGACTCTGCTCACTGCTTGAACCACAGCGGGTCACACAGAGGACAAGGTGTAACAGAGATCGACAGCGAAGCGCTGTAACTCCTATCCTTTCGCAACTCCTGCACCCTGAAACCCAGAACCTGCATTTCTTTATTGAAATGAGAAAGTTACAAATAATTTTAAAATAACTTTTTTTTGAGATTTTTCTTACTTTCTTCCCTGTTCTTGTAAGATCAGTGAGACATGAACCAGTTGATTCCACCTTCTAGTTTTAAGCTGTGACAACAAACATCTCAAAACTAGGTCCCAACTTTTTTTTGCATGTGAGTAGGAGCCATATATTCAAAACTGTGCTCTTAGTCAAGCTGGAAATAGTCATTGTTATTATTATTAACATTAATTACCTGATAGAATATATAAAAACATCAGATAAAATGAACTTCATATTTTCAAATAAATTCCATTTCATAGCTCACTGAGACATTTCTACAGATTTGAAAATCAAGCTGATGTGTAGTACGTTCCACCAACTGGTAAACCTGCCCATATGTGCAGCTGTGCAGTCCCTGGAGTTGTCTGGTTGTCTCCCAGGCCTGAGGCTCCCGGAAAGAAGCCCCTCTCTTTACAGAGGAAAGTACTGGCACCTGGGAGATTCTGGTTTCCTACCAGTTAGCAACATGTAAGAACCAACAGGAACTAGGAAGTAGGGGGAAATCTTTCAACAATAGCACACAAAGTATGGGCAGTGTTATCCAATAAGAAGGATAGTAAAAAAACCAACATAATCTATCATCACGTGATGCCTGAGAAGGCTCTGGGAGAGAGCAGCTACCTTGGTGTGTCTCTTGCTGTAAAAGGTCGTGGGGAAAGGGAAGCAACTACTCTATACAACACGACAGTGAGCCAGTGAAGGAAATATATCTGTGCACCATCTCAGGCTCCTCCTGCCTTCAGAGTGGTGCGGCTTCCTGAAGCCAGCTGATGCTGTCCATGCTGACAGCTTCCAGAACAGAGAGCAGGGAAGGCCTAGAATGGGGAGGGAACTGGAAGAAACCAATGGAAATGGCTACACAGTAGCATCGCCCAGAGGCTGGCTTGTCTTGCATGTACTCCAGCTCTGATCAATCCTGGAGCTGGTACTCAGCCTCACACTTACTGAGTGGGATGTCTCAGTGTTTCAAATACAAAACTTACTTGTGAAACTGGCCCCCTTTTTCTCCATGAGATGAAAGCACTCCCTGGGATTCAGCCAGCTGTCACCTTCAAATGCATGATGCAAAATTATAATCTCTGCTTCTCATCTTTCTGCCAAGTTGCAGGTTTTTATTAACCAGTAAGGTACCTTTAATTTAACACATGTCCAGAAAAGCACTAGCTAAGCATTTCTGGAAATACTTTAAAGTTTTAAAATTAACTTGGTTCTTCTACAGTTTTATAGATGTTTATAATATATTCTAATTCATCTCTCCCTACATCCTCTCTCATCTCTCCCATACCCATCATCCCCCTCGGCTTCCTCCTTGCTAGTTCCTTTCCCAGATTTATGATTTCTAAAACAAAAAAGAAGATTGCATTCCTCTAAACAAAATTCTTCTTGCTGAAAATTTCTAAAGATCCCTAACCTCAGTCTCAGTTATAAAACTGTTCAGTGAGGCTTCTAAACCCATATCGTGTGTGTGTGTGTGTGTGTGTGTGTGTGTGTGTGTGTGTGTGTGACATATGTGTGTATATGTGTTATATGTCTACACACACAAATATGTGTATAAGTAACTTGTGTATATACATACACATGATGTCACACTTACTTAATCTTTATGGAAGTGTATGTGTGTAGACACACACACTCCACGGTGCGAGTGTTCAGGTCAGAGAACACTTTGCAGGAGGGAATTCTCTATTCACCACCTAGAGCCCAGGATTGAACTCAGGTCTGCAGCCTTGCTGCCAAGCTCCTTTAACCCCTGCAACCCCCGAGCCAACTCCTTTTACACCACATGGAGCATTGCCCTGGCATGAGGTTAGCCATGCATGCCTCTGCAACACAACTCAGGGACTAGTTAGAAAGCCATCACGTGACTTTCCAAAACTCTCCTGCCACACACCTTAAGATGAAAAGTTCCTCTTTAAAGGGCTTGAACTCCAGGTATATTCATGAAAAAGCACATGATGAAAAGTATTCATATATTAACAGTGACTGATTTCTGTCCCTGTGGTGTCAGTGGATACAGTCTCATCTTTATTTAATCAGTCATTTTCCAATTTAGAAGTAATAGATGCTGACACACAGAGTCATTCGTTGTGTAGGTGCTCAACTAGAATCGGAGGGTGTAGCTCAGTGGTAGAGTACGTGACCAGCATGCACAGTACCTTGGGCTTGGTAGCCATGCACTGTCACACACACACACACACACACACACACACACACACACACACACCTCAAATAAGTGACTATATCAAATACTAGCATGTTAAGAAAATTACTAGTAAGTAGGTATCTTAATTTGGAAATATTTATTAGAAATATAACTGAAAATATACATGATGTATATTCTCAAAAGGAAAAACTGTCAGTAGACCCCCAACATCTTTGCCCACTGTTGATTTTTACTTATTGAGATAAAACAAAAGGGTCAAACACTAAGGGAGGAAACAAGAAGACTACACATCCAGTAATAATACATCCCTCCAACGTTTAAAGTGATTTTTCACTTCAGTACTGCAACATAGCTGCTTCTCATGTGAACCACATACAAACATTCTTTACAGAAAAATTCTATTGAATTCATGCACTTACACCTCTTTCATTGTGATGACTTTTCCTAAGTGTTGTAAAGACAGCATGTGTACCCATCAACTAGAATAAAGCCTTACAAATTACAGTTCTGAGGACCATAATAGCACCCCAAAAAGCACATAGTGGGTTCGACTCGAAAAGAGATCACAGAATCAAAAAGAGATCACAGAATGTATGTACTATGAACATACATGTGTAAATACATGAGCAAAAGAAAGAAAGAGGGGGTGGTCCTATGAGTGAGGAATTTTAAGACTGTGAATGGGCTATTCCTACATTTTCTGACTCTCAGAACATATTATTCTCTTTTGAATTATGTACCTTGTATTTTTTCATGCAACATCAATCCACACGTGCTTTTTTCTGTTTGTCACTGTCGGTGTTTGCCATATTACGTGTTTATCACATTCACGTTAACCTTCTTTGGTCAAACACACCAAGACTTGAATGGTAGAAGTGTTTGCAGTGCTTTAGTAAAGAGACGGTCACGTGCAGATTAAAGGTGTCCTCTGTATTTTTTATCTTCCCAACAAGACAACAACCAAGATCCTCCTTGTGGAGGCAGATATTATGGAACTTACCTTGAACCTATCACTCTGAAGCTGAGGAATTGTGAGTTCACTCCAATCTTTTAGTTTCTTAGTGAGACTTTGTCTCAAAAACCAAAACAAACTAATTTGTTCCTAGCCACCCAGCGAGCACGGGACCCTCACTGTCCCTGTGCCTCCAGTTCACACCTGCCACCCAGCTTGCCCTGGGTGGTGATAGTGGGCAATTTGTCAACAGCAACTTCAACATGTGCAAAGCTAGCATTTTGTGTGTGTGTGTGTGTGTCAGTGCTCCCTTTAAGCCAGCTTTCCCTCTATCATGAGTCACTTGTAGCACCAGGGCGTGATGGTGGGCATGGGCCAGGAGGACTCATACATGGGCAACAAGGCCTAGAACAAGAGAGGCACCCTGACCCTGAAGTGCTAGATGGAGCCCAGCTTGTCACCAACTGGAAGAGGAGAAGATCTGGCACCAGACCTACAATGCCTGGGAAAAGCAAAAACCTCACCCTCCAACCCAAATGAAAAGATGGCCCAGATCATCTTTGAGACCTTCAGCATCCCAGGCATATACATAAATCATGGCAGCAGTGTCTCTGTTTCCTACCACTGGCATCACTATATACCATAGCAACAGAGTCGTCCACACTGCCCATCTAAAAAGGTTTCCCTCTGCATCCTTGCATCCGAACCTGGTTGGCAATGACCTGACAGACTACCTCATAAAGATACTGATCACCCGTGGCTACAGCCTCACTACCATGGCTAAGTGAAAATTGCACATGAGATCAAGAGGCTTGCTAAGTCACCCTGGACTTTGAGCAGGAGACCACCTGGCTCTGCAACCTCTCCCAGAGAAGAGCTACAAGTCGAAGGACCGCCAGGTCATCACCATGGCAACGAGCAATCTGCCATTGCAGGCATTCTTTCAGCCTTTCTTTCTGGGTTTGGAATCCTGTCACTCACAAACTATCTTCAATTCCATAATGAAATGTGACATCACATTCCCAAGTATCTAGATCCCAGTGTAATGTTGCTGGATGGTACTGCTGTCTCCCTAGGCTTTTCCACCAGGGCGCAAAGGAATCCACTGCCTTGGATCCCAGCACAAGGAAAATCATGACCATGACTCTGCTTGGGTTCTCTATATGGATGGTGACTCCAACCTGATCCTGTTGGCCATCTTACAGCAAACATGGATCCGCACCCAGAAGGTATCACAAGCCCCACCCCTCTGTCATGCTCGGCATATGCTTCCAACTGTTCTGTGGGGGAGGTGCTTTACAAATTTTCTTGACCGTACCTAACACACACAAAAAACAAGATGTTGCCATGCTATTTACTAGTATTTTAATCTTTGTGGGTTTTTATTGTTGTTGTTGATTTAGTGTCTTTGACTCAGGGTTGAAAAATTGTAACCGGAAAGGGGATAACATTTGGTTGGCTCAAGCATCCTCAAAGAAAGAAAGACTGTCTAAAATAACAGTCATATAAATAAAAAGGGCCAGTGGTAGTTGGTTCTGTGGGTGAAGGCATTTGCCACACACATCTGACCTCTTGAATTTAATTCGTGATAATGCAAATGACCAAGTCCCACAAGTTGTCTTCTGACTCCATATGCATGCTTTGGCACACATGAGCTTCCCTCCTACACACACACACACACACACACACACACTCACACACACACTAATAAATACAAGTTCAAATTTTAAAAAATCAGCTTGTGATTTGCTACAACGCATGTGGCAGGGATACATATGTACATAGGTAGACATGTGTGTGCGTGTGTGTATGAATAAAATAGAAGGTTTAACCCAGCCTGGCTTTTCACTGGAATCTTTCAAAGTGCTTTCCTCTTCCAAAGTGATGCAATATTTGATAAATAAATAACACAGAGGACATGTCCACTTGAGGACAGCTGCCCCTCGCAGATCGAGAAGGCTGTTCCCTTAGCATTCTAGGTTCCCATGAGGAAACCACTTTGGTTTCTTTGATGAACCTCCTCAGAAAATGTCGAGAGTGAACAACTGGACTGACTGGGGGGCTAGGGGGTAAGACCAAGTTAACATTCGTGAGATATAAATTAGTAAGGCTTGAATTATGCCCAATAGCTCTCAGATTTGTTGTTAGCTTTGTGTGTACAGCAGTCCTCCTGTCTCTTCCAAGTGCCTCAGCAGGCTTAGAATCTTTAGACAAGATAATCTGAGGAGAGTGACCATTTTGATTTCTGGCAAATAACCATCTGCAAGACTGAAAAATTCAGTTCAGGCTCTAGCCACTCCTGTCCTCAGTCTCACTCCACATCCAGAAACGGCCCTCAAGTTATGCAAATTTAGTTGACTGAGTCTCTTGCCTCAAGATTGACACCAACTAAAACAGTTCAACAAAGGAGGGAGAATGGCTGCTTCCAATTCTGCCCATCCCGTCCTCTTTTCTCTCAGGAACTATGGGCACTATGACTAGTGCCCAGTGACTTTTCCTCTGGATTCCATGCTAACAAATTTGGTCTTATGGGTTCTAACCCGAACTAACATGTGATCAACCTGTCACAATAGAGAACATCACAGGCAAACCTATAACCAAGTATGAGAAGCCCTAGTTAAGACTAACAGTAGAGAATACAAGTCAAAAAGGAAAAAGGAAAAATAAAGACCCAGAAAATTTAACAGCTTGAACCCACCCTTTCTAGAAGGAAACACATCAGTGTACTTCCTTGGCCTGAATGCCAAGCTGGGCTGCAGGTGTGACTGGGTCTACAATTAATCCACTAAGTCTGCTTTAAAAAAATACCACATACTGGAAGGCTAGAGACAAATGAAACTTATTTTCTTACAATTCTGGAGTGCAGAGGTCCATGACTAAAGTTCCAGACAACTCGGCTTCTCTTTCTGGTTTAGAGATGGTGCCTTCTTATTTACCTGGTCTTCCTTGAAGCATATGCCTGGGCAAAAGGAGAAATTTGAGTTCCCCCAGTGTCTCTTCTTACAAAGTGCAACGGTTTGAACATAGATTTTCCTTTGACACTCATGCTGAAATGTAATCCCCATTAGGAGCTATTAAAAAATAGAGCCAGTTGAGATCTTTGAGAAGCAATTAGGACTCTGCCTTCAGGAATGGATCCACCCAGTAATGCCATTAATGGCTTAATGCGGACGTGGATTACTTCTGGAGTGTGTTTCCCATAGAGCCGGTTAAGTTAGGTCTTTCTTACACTTTCTATTTCTCATTATGTAGCACCTTATACTGCATCAACAAACAAGGAGGCCATCGTTAAAATGTAGGTCCTCCATCTTGGACCAGAACCATAAGCCAAAACAAACCTCATTTTTTAGATAATATATTGTGCAGGTTAGTTTTAATTACCAACTTGACACAATCAAAAATCACCTGGGAAGACAGTCTTAATTAGGAATTATCTAGATTAAATTGGTCCATGGATGTGCTAATGTAGGGTTGTTTTGAGCTTTAATTGATGTAGAGACCAAGCTCATAGTGGGCAGCACCATCCCCTAGTCAGGAATCAAGACCCAGCTCATAGTGGGCAGCACCATTCCCTAGGTAGGGGTCCTGAATGATGTAGAAGAGGGGAAAGCTAGCAAGAGCAAGCTTATTCTCTCTTTGTTCTTAGCTGTGACTATAATGTGACTAGCTGTTTGAATTTCTGCCATGACTCTCACAAAATGATGAGCTTAGAACTGTAAATCTAAACCCTTTTTCCACCCCTATGTTGCTTTTGGTCACAGTGTTTTTCACACCAATATCAACGAAGCTAGGACACTTCTTAGACACTGTGTTTTTGGCAAGAAAAAACAAACTAAGACAGACATAAGAAAACTAATTCTATTAGACCCAGAGCCACCCTTAAGACCTCATTTAGCCGTGATGACTTCCTCTCAGGCACCATCTGCAGATAAGGTCATATTGAGGGTTAGGGATTTAGCGTGTGGGTTTTAGGAGACTCAGCCATGCAGCCTGTGACAAATTCCTTCAGCTCACTCATGGAGAAGTTTGCTGAGTCCCTGCTGGCTGTAGCTTAGAGGCATAGAACATTCATGGCCACATGCTTACTGCTGCAGAATGGCTTAGGATCATGATGGTTATTGAGGTCAGCCTGCCCTAAAGACAGGAAGCCGCAGCTTAATGAAGTGAGTAAATCACTGTACTGCTGATGGGAACGCAATAAATCACAGCAATTTTCAAAAGCAGAAGGGCATACTAGTTATCAGTGATTAAATGGCACTCACCACCTGCCCTGCTCTGGTTTCTACACGTTGTGTTGCTCTACACATCAGCTCACTGAGTTCTCACTACAACTGGTTTTGACACTGTGGCTGAGAGTACAGTTCTCAGACATCCAAATCCCTGCATTTAATCTCAACCATGTGCATTCCTCTGTGTGTGTGTGTGTGTGTGTGTGTGTGTGTGTGTGTGTGTGTGTCTGTGTGTGTGTGTGTGTGTGATAATGTGTGAGACCTAAACTATTGAGAAATTGTATCCACTTCCCAGTAGAACATGCTTACATTTTACTGTAGAATGATTTGTTGCCTTGTTACAGGGTATTGCTATGTGTCAAAAATCCTGCTTCACAAGTGATAACAACATTCTTAGTCCTAACAATCCCAGATGTTTAGACTCATCTGAGATGAGATATAAGGTAACCAATACATATAAAATCATGCTGTGGCACAGGCAAAAAAAATACACACATCTCAACTCCTGGTATTATTGCTTTTATTATTACTGTATTTTTGAAGATGAGAAAACTTGTGACAAAGAGACTCCAACTAGTATTTTTTTTTAAACCACCAGCTGGAATGTGGCACAGGAATCGTGAACTCTAAAGACTGTGCCCTCAACACCTGCTTTGCTATCTCTACACGTAATAAAGAATCCATTTAAATAAAACATAGTCTGTCTAAAAAGGCTTTTAAAAGTGATTTAGGGCCTGGCATGATGGTGTACACCTTTAATCCCAGCATCCAGAAGGCAGAGAGCTCCATGAGTTGGAGGATAGCCTGCTCTAGAAAACAATTTCTAGGCCAGCCAGAGCTACAGTGAAACCCTGTTTCAAAGAAATAAAAACAAAAATTATAATAGAATATTTTTAGATTTTTTTTCCCACATCAATTGGAAACATTATGTGCCTTAATGGAAAACAAGCTGAACTTTGAGGGAAATTTAAAACGAACCTTGCCCCCAAAAAACATCTCTGCCTGTGTGTTTTGCTTCGTGCTGGGCACTTCCAAACTCTGTTCATCAGACCAGGAGAACATCTCATTCCAAAAAATTGAATTAGGCTGGAGCTGAAAGATGCTGACAGCCACATTTTGCTGGAAAAAGAATTAATCTCTCTCTGTCTCTGTCTCTGTCTCTGTCTCTCTCTCTCTCTCTCTCTCTCTCTCTCTCTCTCTCTCTCTCACACACACACACACACACACACACACACACACACACACCAGTTCTCAAGTAGGGGTAATTTGATTCTCAGAGAATATTTGGCAAACTGTAGAGGCAAATTTGGTTGTCATAAATGAGTCAGAGTAAAACATGAGTCAGAGAACAGAAACCCCAATAAGCACAATATGTCTTTATACATACCCTATGTATGCATATTTTACCTATTGTATGGTATACAGAGGCCTCAGTAGACATTTCAAATACAGTTAGGAGATATCTTTGTATCTAGTAGACAGAAGGCAAGAATGCTGACAAATATCCTACAATACACAGGACATTCCTGGAAAAAACAAGTCAAAAGAACTCCATGACCCCAAGTGTCAATAAGAACATGGTTATGAAACTGAGCTAGACCCAGAACTCATGCAACATCAAAGAGAGGGAGAGATGGGGAAATCCCTTCTGTTGGCTCCAGTGCCTCCCCGGGCCCAGATTCTATCTGCTCACTGTGTCTACTGGCTCTTGCTGCCCTAGGTTCTTCAAAATACTTTAAGCTCTTTGTTCTTCATGTATGTGAGCCATTCTACAAAACTTCTCTTCTTCCTAATGCCAGCTAAAGAGATGATGTTACCTACATCCAAACATGCTTGAGACAGGCCTTAGGGAGATGAGCTCAGAAGGCAGAAAGAACATTTCACGCAGATTCAGGGAGAAGTGAGGGCAGATGTAAATATACTGATTGAGAAGGAAAATGGAGAGATGCAGAGAGGAAGATGGAGAACAATGAACCGAGGGGAAGAAAATTTGTCAGGGCAAAGAAGTCCCATTAAGCACAATATATTTGTGGGCAGGAAAAAAGAAAAAGAGAAGCCTAAACAGACCATAGAGATGAATAGCAGAAAGGTCAAAATAAACTTGAAAGATGTACCATGACTTGAAGTGGTAAAACAGACTTGCATGTATGTGATTATACTAAGCCTAATTCATCCTTTAACTAATTAAACGGGAAATCAAGAAAATGCATAAGACTTTCCTCCTGGACAACCTAATAGATAAAGAAGGAGCCACTTCTTTTCTGAATTAATTGCTACTTCTGGTTTGGCTTGGTGGCACATGCTTTTAATCGCAGCCCTCAGGAAAGCAGGAGCATTTTCCTGATTAGTCATTTACATGGAAGGGCTCAGACCACTGGGTGGTACCATCTTTAGACAGGTAGCCCTAGGTTGTTTTAAAAAGCAGTCTAGTCAAGCCATGTAGAACCAGCCAGTGAGCAACCTCCCTGGATAGGTTTTGCTTCTTCAGTTCCTGCTTTCAGATTCCTGCCTCAAGTTCCTGCCTTAACTTCCTGCCATGATGAGCTATAAGCTGTAAGATGAAAACCAAAATAAAACACACCAAAACCTTTCCTCGCTACGTTGCTTTTGGTCATAGTGTGTTTAACACAACCATAAAAAGCTAAGACATTATCTTTTCACTGTTTTATAGGCCTAAAGAAATGCATTTTTAATCCCCTTTTGCTCCAATATGTAAGTAATCAGCTGAATCAGAAGTCATGGCAGAAGCAGGATGAAGATGAAAATGAGTTTACAGAATAAAACAGACAAATGTAGGGTACTTCCTAAAGTCATTGAGTCGAGACAGACTATAACAACACCATGGGTTCCTGCAATGCTAAAGCTTCTGGTACAACGTAAGATTAGCATCCAACTGTGAAAATGTACGGTTCCAAGCCACAGAGTTCAGCAAAGCAAACCCAGACTCAACTCACTGTCCTGGCTCCATTTCTGTCGAGCAAACTAATTAAATGCACAACACACAATTTTCTCAAAGAATTACAAACCAGTAATGTTTAACATTGAATTTTTTGGTTAGCCATGTGAAAGTCTACTGGGATTAGTAAATGGGAGTGTTTTAAGTTCAGCAATTAAACCCATCAGTCCAGCAACACAGAGGACCTGAAACCAATTATTAACAAAGAGGTGTATTATCTCATCTATACTGTTGATAGGAATATTAATTGGTTCATTATTTGTGAAGATCGTGGTAGTATTTAAAAGCAAATAACTTCAAACCCAGCTCTTTCGCATTTGGAAATTTGTCATCAGTAACTCTCTCACAAATATTGTGATGTTTGTGCAGAAGAGTCCATCAGCATAACCTGGAACTAAATTGCCATTACCAGAGAATCAGTGTGGTTAGCTGTGATGGGTCCAGCAGAGTGAACACACCCAAGTCTGCTTCCTCCTAATGTGCCACTGACAATGATAAACCAGAAAGGACTAAGCCAAGGGATAAAGAGAACAGGAGGTGAGGTGATGGCAAATAAGAGATGCCCGACAAATGCTGGAAGCTGGGAAGAGAGTGAACAGATGGGATCTGACTTAGCAGCACAGGGACCAGAGGTCTAAACAGATGCATCTTAACCCCCACCCCAAATCCTTTTTAAGCTTTAAATTTGCTAGTACCTGAGGCTGGCTTTGAACTTCTGATCCTCCTGCTTCTTCTAATCCTGACATTTCCTTCTAATACCTGGCATTTCCAGGTATTTTTCTATCACAGATAGACCCATTTTTAAAATTCCTCTTTGGACAAACAAGCAGTAGCAGATAGGCCACAATGCATGATAGAAGTGACCGATTTGTAGGACCTACCAAAAAAGATCAATAATGGAAGAACAGAGACTCTCTAAAGTATACTGAGAATGAGATGGGCTAAAAATAAAATTGGTGGGAAGTGAGTAAAAGTGCCAGCCCTGTCCCTTGACAATTAGCCTTCTCTTTTGGGAGAAAACTGGTTCTGAGTGCATTTATTCTGTAGAAATGCCACAGACTTCTTTTGGAAGGAGCAGACAGCTGGGTCTTGTGGGAAAAGTGAAATACCAAAGCAAATGGGTTATCGTGCTGGTCAAGTCCCCTATCCCTAAAGCCTACCATATGTGACTCCAGCCTGGACAGTAGCTTCCAAAGCAAAGATCCAAATATGTTTGCTGACTCTGACCAAGCTAAGGGAGCAGATCCTGGCATTTGGAAGCTGTGAGCAGTCACTGTGTGGAAGGCTGCTTACTCAACAGCAAAACTTGCCAACCACCTTGCCTTCTAAATCAGCTTGTCAGTGACTCATTCTGAGATGAACAGACAGCCACAGATCATCGAATAATTAAGGATTTACTTATTAACATTATTAAGAATTATATTAATCATTAATATGGAATTAGAGAGAAGAATCATGAAAGAAAGACGTGAACTTAGGGAAGCAAGCATACTTCCAAGCATGAAAGGACAGGCAAGCACATGAAAGAAAAACATTTAAAGCATCCTATGTTAATAAGTCCAGCAGGTGGGTGCAATGCTGGCTTCGGGGTCGAAGGCCTGTGTTACTCTTGCAGCTGGTCAGTTCCCAGCACTTACACTGTTGCTCTGAACTGTTCATAAGTCCAGGTCTAAGGATTCAACATGCTCCTCTGATCTCCATGGTCACTGGGCACACATGTGGGTGCACGTATACTGGCAAAATACATATCCACATAAAGTAAAATCAATAAATCTAAACAAAAATTAACAATAAATAAATCAGAAGAGACAAGTGGACGGCACGTAAATGAGACAAGGATAGAAACAAATAAAGAAAGAGACAGCAAGCCATTCAGGCAGCTTAGCAGGGAAGATCACATCCCACACAAGCCTGGCTACCTGAGTTTAACTCTGTCAATCCACAGTCGCAAGAGAGAATCAGCTACCTTATGTTGTCTTCTGACCTCCACATACATGCCCTGGTATGTACGTGCCTACATACAGGTACACACATACAGACATATGCATGAAAATACACATGAGTGTACAAGCCACATGTATGATGACAATAAAACAAAATTTTTTAAAGAAGGAAAAACATTTGAAAGCTATTAAAAAGAACCTTTTGAGCTTAAAATATAATTAAAATGTAAATTTTAATTTAACTGAAAACAAAATTGATAAACCACTGCACAAAATATGCAGGGGGCACAAAGACATATGCAATATTTTAAAGAGTAAAAAAATTCATAAATTATTAATTCAGGAAACTCAACGTCCAAGTGACAGTATTCACAGAAACGAGAAGAAAATAAACAATGAAATAAGTACAATCAAAATCCTATCCGACTCCTCAGGTCTATTAAAATTAATATAAAGGCCCACAGCCCTCCATCTCACACCACCAGCCAAAGTCAAATGAATATGTAAGTCAAAAGCAGCACAAGCATAATGCAACAAGGCTCCTTGCCCATCATCTTGCCTTTAACAATCTGTTACCCTTATCAACCACGCCCCCTAAACGTTAATTTAAAATCCCAGAAATAAACGTTTTATAAATCTTCAGTTGCCATCTCCAGGGAGCACAATAAAGGTCCACACTGCTCTTTCCTGTCCCACCCAGAGCAATTCATCCCCATACATGTGACCTACCTGTGACAGTGCAGAAAGACCACATCCATACTGCTTTTAATTGTTGTATATTGTTAGAATTTCTCTGTTTTATTAAATTGGCCTGTATTCTTGACCTCTTATTTGCCTCATCTATAAATTCAACTTCATCGGGTGTATATGTATGAAAGAAAAGCATAAAATTCAGAGTTTAGCACTATTTTTAGTTTTAGGTATCCACTAGAAGCTTTGAAAATTATCCCATGGGGCTGTGGGTGAAGGGGGATTGCTGGATCTCTAGCAGTTAAATGGAATGAGGAGAATTCTAAAACAGAAATAGAAAAGCTCCAACTGTAAAAGAGACAGCTGTTATATTTGACTACATTGAGGTCAATTACTATGTTCACCAGAGAACATGTTTTTTAGAAACAAGTTCTTGTATACCCCAGGCTGCCCTTAAATTTGCTGTGTAGCTAAGGATAACCTGAATTTTATAATCCTCCTGCCTCTACCTTTCAATTGTCTTTGTTAGATGTGAGCACCACCACACTCAGTACTGGGGATCAATCCCAAGGTTTTGTACAAGCTAGACAAGGAATTTGTCAACTGAGCTACATCCCCAGCTCTTGAGGGATGTGAGGACAGAGAGTGGGAGGATGCATCTGCAAGGTATGTAACCAGCAAAGGGCTTCTGCCAGGAATATAGCAGGAATACCACTGAGCAGCACAAGGTCTGGTACAGAAATACAAACCAAAGGCAGCCAAGGGATCCTACAGAATTAACCACATGAAGACAGCTTCATGAGAAGACCGCATTTGTAATCACAGGATACAAGTTGGAAATATGAGAGAGACAGGCACCCTGGTGTATGAAAGCATTCGGAAGCTAAGGAAAGGTGATTGAGAAGTTCATCTCAGCTTGGGTGCTTTAGCCAGGCTCTGCCTCTGAAATAAACAATACAATCTAACACAAGGAACTACAGCACAATGCAACACAACACAACACAATGAAGTTTATTCTGTAATGTAAATAAAGTGTGTTTGGACTATCTGCTGTAGTTAGTAGTGTATCATTATTGGTTCATCAAATCATAACAATTTGTCACACTAATGTAGAGTGTTCGTAACAGAGGTAAGTGCGGGCCAGCACAGGGAGTCTATGGGAACTCTATCTTCCAACTGGTCAATGGTAGAATAATGCTGTGCTCAGATTAAGTGGCCGTGAGAGCTTATCAACATCCCCACTCCAAGGCTCAAAGAACACGGAGGAAGAGAAGACAGAAAGAATGAGGCAGAGGATGTGGAGGAGTGCTTTGAAGTGCTGTCTTCTTACACATCCTGGGCATTGCACTTAATGACAGTGCTATTTTCCTTGAGGAAGAGAGATTCACTCTTCTTTGGGGCTGTGGTTACTGGTAAGTTGCCCATGCCGCAGTGGATGTGTGTCCATACACAAAGCCAACATTAATTGGACTTAATGGATTGTTCAAAAGAAAGAGAAGGAAGAGAAAGAGGTGCCCATGGTGGGAGGCAGCATGAAGCTGAAAGAGATGTGTTCGGAAGGATCCAGGGGCAGTTAGGGGGGAAAATAGGGGCAGATATGAAGATCTTTCATTGTAAACATGTGCTAAAGACTCAAAGAATGAAAAATATTAAATATAAATAATTAGCAACAGCATCCTTAAAGCGATAAAGTCTATTAATTAAATGCTAATGCTCAGAAAAGGACAACCCTTTTCCCAATCACATCGGATTGACAAACAGTAATTCTGAAGATTAGCAACAGTAAACGTTGGGAATGGTGTGAAGGCGGGACATTCATACGCCATTTTGGAAGTGAAACTTTGTGAAATAAAGACAGGCATTCCACACAATCTCTGCTATGCCAGAAGAGATGAAGACAAATATTAACTGACCGTGAGTGCTCATTAACATCCCCACTCCAAGTCTCAGAGAACATGGAGGAAGAGAAACGTAGAAGCACAGATGTGAGAAACGGAGAAGAAACCCTTGAAATTTCTAGTGCCGTTAAACATCTGGCACTCAAACAAAGGCCATTGTACACATGGGGAAACAGACACACAGGCCAGCAACTCACCCAAGGCCACACGGATGTTAGACTCTGTGGGTGACTAGGCACAGTGTCTCTACGAATACCACTGACGTTGGAATTTGCACAGAGCACCTTCTTCCCCCATTCCGCATAGAGAAACTGTGACTTACAATTCATGTCCCAACAACATTCCTAGAACAGGTTTGGTGACAAAGACATAAAGACAGGGAGAAGGCAGCACTGAATTTGGACAGTACATAACTGCTTAAAACTTTAATCACTTCGTCCTTGTCCTGAGAAGAGCACCTAGTCTCTTTACAGTGTGAGTACCTTGAATGACCTGGTCTCCTTCAGAGCTTCAGCCATCACCTGTCACTGTCCCCCACCTACACTACACAGCTTTCCGGACATTCATTCCATTCTCACAATATGCCAACCTCATTTCTGCCTCAGGCTCTCATAGTCTCTCTTCCTCTGTAGTACTTTCTCCCTGTCTTCACAGAGCCAGCCGTCTCTTGCCAGGTATCTCTCTGTTCACGTGTCTCTTTCTGGGCCACCGAGATGACTCAGTGGGTATTGCTGCACAAACTTGATGACCTGAGTTTGATTCTCAGAACCGAAGGAAAGCTGGAAACAGAAAAGAGCAGCCACAAAACTGTCTTCTGACAACATTCAAGCTGGGACATCCACGTCATTCACGCATACACGTCATGCACGCATACACGTCATGCATGCAAACACACAGAACAAGAACGGTAATAGTAGTAACGTAAAAACAAAGCAAAACAATTTTAAGTCTCTTTCTGAGACTCCACACAATAATGATTATGTAGCACCTCTGTCTCTAACCCCTTTGTCACCCTGAATTAAATGAAGCTTCTCACTCTCCTGGCCACACACCTGGCAATATTTGTGTCATTCACTAATTTGTTTACTGTTACTCTTCAGACCGGTAAGCAAACCCAAGAAGGAAGAAATTTCCTCCAAGGGAATAAAGTAACGCTTCTTTCATATAGGATGAATTCTAATGAATTGTATAATAAATGCATCAAAACACTTATTTTTTTTGCATGTAATTGGCTTCTATATTTTTAATTATTTTCATTTATTTTAAAAATGCCCCATTAAACTAAAGAGCTTTCAACAAGCATCATTATGTAAATACAGGCTTGTTTGATCTTGGAAAAGTAAAAAAAAAGAAGAAGGGGCTGGAGAGATGGCTCAGCAGTTAATGGCACTAACTGCTCTTCTAGAGGTCCCGAGTTCAATTCCCGGCAACCACATGGTAGCTCACAACCAACGGGGATCTGATGTTTTCTTCTGGTGTGTGTCTGAAGATGGTGACAGCATACTCACATGCATGAAATAAATAAATAAATAAATAAATAAATAAATAAGAAAGAGAAGAAGGAGAGGGAGAAGGAGACAGAGGAGAAAGAGAAGAAGAAAGAAGAAGAAGAAGAAGAAGAAGAAGAAGAAGAAGAAGAAGAAGAAGAAGAAGAGGAGGAGGAGGAGGAGGAGGAGGAGGAGGAGGAGGAGGAGGAGGAAGAGGAGGAAGAGGAAGAAGAAGAAGGGAGAAAAGAAGGGGCAGGGGGTGGCAGGAGCAAGAAGAAGAAGAAGAAGAAGAGGAGGAAAAGGAAGAGGAAGAAGAAGAAGAACTTACAGGTTAATGCCATCTAAGCCACAGTAACTATTCCAATCCCACTCCCACTATAAAAGGCCCCTGTAACCACCCTGCCTGCACTGGCCTGTAAGACTGCTTTCTTTGAGGCTTTTTGCTTCCTATGTGCACACTTAGCTTGGAGACAAAGCATGAAATGATTATTCATTATAGGGTGAAGGAAACAGGAAAGGTCTAGTAGGAACATGTCGATGTACATTCCTAACTTTACATAGAGACCAGACCACTTGTCAGACGTAATAACTTAAAGAAAACCTAGTAGGCCAGGTAGGTCAAGAAACGTGTGTTCCTCCACATATGAGGATATAAACCCACACATTCTGAAAATATCCTTAAGTCAAAGGGTTGGAGGTATAGTTCAGTGGCAAAATTCTTCCTAGCACACAAAAGGAGATGCAAAGACAAGAAGGAAGATAGAGAAAAGGGAGACAGGGGTGGAGAGGATGGACAGAGAGCAGATAATATCACAAAACCTCTAATATACCTAACCTATGAAATAGCATGGCTTAGCCTAGACTACCTCACACTCAGAATATTTAGCCTAGAGCCTGGAAAAATAATCTAGCAATAGAGTCTACTTCATAATCAAGTGTCCAATGTTTCTTATGTAACACATAGGTATTGTGTGTGCCAGCAACACAGGAACCCAGCATACTGTGGAGTATGGATTACTCTTCCTCATGATCATGTGGCTGACTGAGAGCTGTGTCTCACTGTTACTGTCCAGCATAAGAGTGTCTAACTGAATACTGCTAGCCTAAAACAAAATTAAAATTCAAAATTTGAACTATGGTTTCTACCAAATGTATATCACTTTAAAGATATTCCAAAGTTTAAAAGTAATCATAAGTTGTCTTAAGTTTATTTTCTGTTGTCATGTTAAAATACTCTGACAAAAGCAACTTACGGGAGAAGGGGTTTGGTTCAGCTCACAGTTCTAAGGGACAGTCCATCCCAGTGGAGACATCAAAGCACCAAGAACTTAAAGTAGATGATCACAGTGTGTCCACAGTCAGAAGAGGGTGACAAACGCAGGACAGTGCTAAGCTCACTTTCTCGAGGCTTATATTGTTTGGGATCTCCTGCTTCCAGAATGGTGCCATCTACAGTGGTGGGTCTTCCCATTCTAATTAGCATAATCAAGACAGTTTCCCACTGATGATCTCAGAGGCTCACCTCCCAGGTGATTTTAGATTTTGCAAGTTGTCAATCATCACTAACCATCACATAAGTCAAACATTTTCATAAATGAAGGTCCCTCTGTAGTTGATGAGCAAAACTCCACAGTAAGATTGACAAGAATGCAGTCACGATGTTTGCACTGTCCCCATCACATCTGGATCACTAAGACTTGCATTAGCCAAGACTATTGCAAAGGGAAGAAACAGGATGCCTGGAAAGAGCCATGGAGCTGGTTAAGCCATTGTGTCAGAAAGCTGGAAGCAAGGAAGGAAGGAGACAGAGAGCCAAGCACTGCAGGCATCAGCTGTTTCTGCATGGAAAGTCTGAAAAAATCTGAACCCAGGGAAGAAATGCTGAGGAGAAAGAAGCAGAGACATTGTTGCTTAGGTGTAAAATGATGAGAAAAAAAATAGAGATAAACTTGACTTTCTCATTCCAATACTGAGCTGACCTTCTGTATCAGCTCCTTCCCTGAAATCAGTCATCAGCTCACACTTCCTCCCTTATCTGAACAAAGGCATCATCACAGGGTTTCTCACAGGCCAGGCTCAGGGAGCTTCATACTTGTGGTCCTCAGAGCCAGCCAGAACTGTATCTCAGCTACAGTAAGAAAAGCAAACACACATTCCAGAAAATGACATTGAAGATCAATTAAAATGGTAACTCTCATACAGTCTCTTAATTGGTTATAACATAGCCCTTGGCCAGTTGTTTCTGATATCGGGTCCATCAAACTCACTAGTGGAAAAATACAAAACAAAACTTTCTGATCCACCTGCTCATGATCTAGCCCAACAGTCATTGGGCTACAAAAAACCCTGAATTATATTATGAATGGGATAGTCTTTACTTCTTTAAAAGGTAGTAATTAACTCCATAAAAATATTTCTTGTACCTTTTTTCCCTTCAAATCGCTATATTGTGGCTGCTGTTTAAGCTGAGACAAGCATTTGCTTTAAAACTTACTGGAAAATTACACAACACGCAGTTTCACTGAACAGGAAGCATGCTTCCCTTCCTCTTGCGGTCAACTAAGGTGACCTGACAAACCGTGGTAAGAGAACAAACGGGAAAGGAGAGGTCTGTGATCTCCATGATAAAGACAGAGAAGCAGTGGAGGTGTCAGGGCCACAGAGAGGCAAGACTGGGGAGCTGATCTGTATGTCAGTGGCCTAATCTACTGCCAGGGAGCTCTGGCTCTCCTTCACTGATCAGAGAAACACATGGTGGCAGGACCTCAAGCACGAGAGCAACTGAGGCTAGCCTTGGCATGCACAATGTCTTGAGCAGCATAAATAAAATGCAGGTTGGGCCATGTAAAAGTGTTCCTGTTAGAGCAAAGGAGAATGATCATCAACTTTGGAAAGGAAGCAGCTAGACTCCCAATTCAGAACAGTTTCCATGGCCATGTTATAGTCATATTATATGTCTAAGGCAGGGCTAGGAGAAAATGCAGTAAAAAGACAATAACAACAATAAACTGGTAAATTGTCACTATTTGTAGGAAATATTTCAGAAATTTTATTTACTTATTTATTTATATACACATGTATGTTTAAATATAACTTTTAGAGGAAAAATTATAACTCCACGTGCATTACAATGGTTACTGTAAGAGCAAAAGAAAATGATGCTTTGGCAAGGGTGTAGAGGAATTGTAACTCTAGTGTCTTTCTAGTAAGGTTGTAAAATGGTCTGGTCTCTGTGGAAAACACCATGGTGCATCTTCAAGATGTTATAAAGAGAATTGCCATAGAATCCAGCAATCCCCCTCCAATAATTAGAATCAGGCCCTCAAACCATCATGTGGACACCAGTGTTTCACCTTACCACTATTCCTCATTGCCCCTGAGTGGAAGCTACCCAAACCAAATGTCTATTGATATGTGACTGAGTGGACAGAATCTGTTCTCTACACAATGTGTGCCCAGCTTTAAAGGGAAGGAAATGCTGACAGATGCTGCAGAACAAGTGACCCGTAGCAGATGGTGCTAGGAGAAAGGGCTGCATGGTTCCAGGGGTGGTGTGTCTGGAACAGTCCAAGTCATACATACAGAAAGTAAAACAGAGGTTGCCAAAAGCTGGAGGGAGAGAGAGAAAGGGGAATGGGGCCAGTATGTGGAGTTTCAGTTTGGAAACCGAAAAAGGCTCTAGAGATGGATGCTGATAAGGAATACATAACAGTATGAATCTGTTCTTGACATAAGAAGACTATACTTGGTCCCTGCTCTGGTTTCCTGGCACACAGCTCTTCAAACACTTGACATTTTAAGAAAACAAAGATCTTGGAAACCATAAGCTCTTGCATGCTAATGAGGTGACTGTTGGTTGGGGACTCCTGGGGGGCCTCCAAATGGAACTGGCTGCCAGAAGAATTGTCCATGTGATTGGAAGGCTGCTATATGTTTTGACACTCCACCCTTAACCTTGGAAAGAGAGAGGGTCTGAAGAATGACTTAATGATCAGACAGTAATGATTTAATCGACCATGTCTAAGTAGTCATGCCTCTATAAAACTAGAAAGACAGCATCTGGGGAGGAGGAGACACAAAAGTGCATCCACACACTAATAGAGTGTGTAACCCCACATCTCTCAGGAGCAGTCCTGCTCATCCTGAGCTCCTGACTATACCCTGCCCTATCTTTTCAACTGGATGCTGTTCTGTATCCTCAAACGTATCCTTTAGAGTAAACACTTCACATAGTCAAGTAAACCGTATTCCTACATCCTGTGAATTGTTTAGCATACAAGCAAAGGCAAGAATCTTTGGACCCTCTGACTTGCAGCCAGACTGCTCAAAGTAACGACACAAAGCTGAACACAAAGGGATGCCACACGAAGCTGTTATAGCAGTTTCCTCTGAGTTTAAAATTTTCATCTCCAAGGGAAACTGAAGATACCAGGTGTTACAAAGGAAGTGAAACAAAAGAATGTTCTCGGGGGAAGTAACGTTTTTCATTCTGCTGGGAAGTTTGTTAAGCTCAGGAAGTAAGCAACTCAAAGGCTTTAGGAAGTCCATGAAACTGACCAGATTCACTAGACTCTTTCTTCTGTTACACAAACTGTATATGAACTGTAAAAATTGCTCTTAGACTCTCAGATAAACTAGATGCCTAGAAGAGACAGGTGGATTTACCAGAAAGAAATAGATCAGCCAAGCTGCCTTGGGGGTAGGGGTGGGGTGGGGGTGGGTAACAGAGGCCAGTTGAGCTGCCTGAAGACACTCAGACCAGCTGGACTCCCTAGAAAGGATGCTTCAACCTGTTGAACCTCCTGCAGGCTGTGCAGTTTGCTGCAGGTTTCCAGATTTTATGAGTTGTCACTCATACTGGGGTGGGCTTTTGCTGAAGCCACTGTCTGAGTCATTTCTGCTCCTAATACTAACCCTTTACTTATTCTCCTGTAAGTAACACTCTACCCCACAACCCCCCCAAAAAAGGACTCGTTGGTTCACCAAGGTGGACTTTGATGAGATCTGTACTTTGGTTTGTGTTGTTTTCTTCTCTGGAGTGAGTAGACTCTTGATCACATCTCCCTAGGAATAGTGCCACACAACAGCATTGGACATGTGTAAATCTGTGGAGCTGAGAACTAGTTCTGTGTGAACCTTACTATGTCTGTGTAGAGTTAAAAATTATTGTAGGATACTAGTAGGCAGGTACAGGAACTCCTTAGAGTTCAGAAATCTGCCAACAAGGCCTTTCACCAAAATCAGGCCCCTGGCTGTGGACCAGAAGCATGATCCCCAATCATCATCTTTCCCTTGAAAGTTACTCAGTCTGGGGCACTGTGTTATAAGCAATAGGGGAATACACTAGCATAAACAGATCATATGAATAAGTTATGCTAATTCTGTCTTTTAAAGTAAACAATCAGAACACTTTGTTAGATAAACTGAACTCTATCTCAAGAGCGAGACGGAATCCAGATGCTATGACTTGCCTCTAAAAGGTTCATGTGCTAAGAACTTGGAAACTGGTGCTGTAGTATTGGCAGTTGGTACCATTATAATATGAAGCCTGGTGGAAGACAATTAGGTCATGGGACACCCCACTACCTTCATAAGAGGTTAATTCTCATGTCATGGGAGTTGGTTAAGTCCCATAAAACTACACTAGTGTAGGAGGAGCTAAGGTGGGAGGAGTAAGGAGAGGAAGAGGAGGAGTAAGGAGAGGAAGAGGAAAAGGAAGAGGAGGAGCTAGGGAGAGAGAGATGTAGGAGCAATGGAGAGCCATGCAGGTATAGAGAGCAGTCATGGGTAACAACTTTTATTTAGGTTAGTTAATTGGGAAGCAACTCTCTTTGTATGGGCATACTGTCATTGAGCATTACTAAATATATAAAGCCTTTGATTAATATTTAAGCATTAGAGTCTCATTTTCTTACTGGGCCCACGTGGATGGTGGGATGGTTAGGGCAATGCCCAGTCTTGCAGAGACAGTGTGGAAGATTGGCAGAGCCGTCTCCCACGCTGGCATCTCGCAGGTGGCAGGACTGGTGTTTCTGGCTGGTCGTTTCTAGCTGCAATGTGCACATGGCCTCTGGCCACAGAACATGGCGGTTGAGCTAGGCAGAGCCACTGCAGATTAGATAGTCACCTCTACCGGTGGCCATTTTTAAATAATTACTGCAGCACACTACTTATCCTAGGAGAGGTTTGTATAAAATGAGGCCACCCATACATTCAGCCTCTTCAGTGCTCCTTCTCTTTGCACTTCTGCTCTGTGTTGTACTGCAGCCTGAGATAGCCTACCAGACCCCAATCTTATACCACTTCCTTTATAAATCTTCCATTCCTGGGTATTTTGTTAGAGTAACAACAAAACACTTGGAGGTTGGAGCATGGCTGGTCATAGAAATTCTGAACAGGGCTTGTTTGACATCCACTAAAGGACACCTCAGATTTGGAGGCTCTGAATTAGGGTTAGGGTTAGGGTTAGGGTTAGGGTTAGGGTTAGGGTTAGG
>JANHMN010000003.1:160670037-160744693 GCA_030674055.1 Rhabdomys pumilio
TAGGGTTAGGGTTAGGGTTAGGGTTAGGGTTAGGGTTAGGGTTAGGGGTTAGGGGTTAGGGTTAGGGTCAGGGTCAGGGTCAGGGTCAGGGTCAGGGTCAGGGTCAAGGTTAGGGTCAGGGTCAGGGTCAGGGTCAGGGTCAGGGTCAGGGTCAGGGTTAGGGGTTAGGGTCAGGGTCAGGGTCAGGGTCAGGGTCAGGGTCAGGGTCAGGTTTAGGGTCATATGGAATCACTGGTCCTCCAGTTCCACATCAATAAGAAAAACTCAGTTGTTCATGTGACTTTTTTTAAAAACTCACACAAGATGAGTTTAGATATGTTAAAAAGAAGTAACTCTGAGCCAGGCACCGAGGCATGCATGCTTGTAGTCCCAGCTTTTGGGCATAGAAGAAGGAGGATCTTGAGTTTGGACCCAGCCTGGATGACAAAGCATGATTTTTGTCTGCAAACAAAAATCAGAAACTGAACCATACCTTGGTGTTTGAAAAGCCAGTGAGAGGCCCTGGGTTTGATCCTGCACTCAATAAGAAATCATGTGAAGGTGTAATGTTCAGACAACCAAATTGTTCTTGGCTCTGGTTCTGCTTTCTATAGAAAACCATCCTCAGTGGCTGGTTCATCTGAATGCACATTCTGTTTTATGGAATGAGATTCTGTCTGACTGGAGAGTCACAGATGAAGCCAATTAAGATGCGTCACCCAAATTTATTTTCAATTTGACCTTTGACAGTAGGTAGGACTTAAACACAAGTTTGTGGAGAAAGTTTATAATAGTGTCCCCCTGAGCTCTGTGAAGATATAAAGACATACACTAAGCATCCAATAGAAGCTTGGAAGCAATTTCAAGGGATTAGGGCACATGGATACCCTAAGGCCATTCCTGTAGCATATATCACGTCCATGCCTCTCATCTCTCAACAGTGGAAAGTCCTCACACTAAGTAGTGGGTCTTTGGTCTGGAAAATGCATGCATTCCAGGAACACATCTTAAAAAGCTCTTGGCATAGGAGCCCAAGTGACGAATATCCACACCTTTACTACAGACTTTCTAGAAACATGAAAACCTTCCAGGATATGGAGAACTGAGTCAGGAATATCAGAGATAGTCAGTCCACATGAGCCACCTCTGTCAATACTGCTCAATATGACATCCCTCTACAACCAAGCAGAATTCCCACTCATGGAAGAAGAAGACAAATAAAGCCACCTGTGCTCTGTGTCCCCATTTTCCTACAAGGAGCTCACAGAACTATACTTCTTCTAGGCTCACACCCCAAAGATTATTGCGAAGATCTCATCAGTACCCTGTTGTAGAAAGTCCTGCCTGAACACTTTTGACTTTAAGCCTCCTTGGTTTTCATTCTCTACTTACATAGAACAGAGTCATAAAGCACAGTATTCTTTTGCCACCTTCCCCATGGCCTGGACATGCTTTGTAGTCCATGCCGCTGTGCCTCTTCTTGACAGGAGTAGTCCTGTTCTTTTCTCTTTCTTTTGCCATATCTAACATGTTGGGTGTTTAAAAGATAAGTGGATGTCACATTATAAGCAGTGTGGTCCCATGTCTGACTTTTATAAAAAATCTATTTAGGAAACTGTAGTGATAGCTCAGGAATTAAAGTGTTTCCCAACCTTGATCTCCGGAACTCACATTTTAAGCAACAAAAAGCTAGCAGTGGAGAGGTGGAGATAGTTCATGCCTAGTGCTCACTGGCTAGCCCACTTCATCATTTCCAGGCCATGAGACGCCCTGTCTCAAAAGGCAAGGCAGAGAACACTGAGAAAAGACAGTTGAGGCTGCCCTCTGGCCTTACAAACATGTGCACACACACATGCATGCACATGTGCACCTGCATACTCACAAACATGTGCTCTCACAATTACCTAGGAATAATGGCAGAACCTATGGCTGGTTTTCCATTATTACAAAGCTTTCTCAACAACATTTCTTGAGGTGGGGATGTAGGAAGAATTAGTGAGGTACTCCAGAAACTGCTGAAGGGATTTTATGGTACATCGAGTCATGCAAATGGAAGTCTTTAGCCTCTATCCCAGCTCCAAAACAAATATCCCATATACATATTTGGTCAGTAAAAACTTGAAATCTCCCACTTCATATTTCCCATCAAATTACTCACTAATGGTTTCAGAATATAGCAAGGGACCCAGTGTGAGAGCCAGGGCAATGAATGAAAAGCAGATGTGTCTGTAAGACAAGCCTCCAGGGAGTCTGCAAGCATAGACCCAGAGCCCCAGAAGGAACTCACAGTAAGGGAAGGGTGAGTCAAGACACAATTTTAGCTTCTTCCTAGAATTTGAAAGATTAATGGGAAGGAGTTGATGTGGGTCATGTTTCCTTAAAGTCTAAAGCATACTGAGCCCTTAACCAACCAACTAAACAAACAAACAAAAATCCACAAAAAAATTATTATAAATACTGGAGATAAAAGGTAGGTTTTATGGTATCAGAACAACTCAAATTTTCTGGAAATATTTTTGATCACAGTAATATAAAAACTTCATGAACACGAAAAAGGCATAGTCCAACTATAACATTATTGATGTATGGTGTTATTCAGTTAAAGTCACTCATGCACCACATGGTCATGAGGAAAACAAGTAAGCCCTTTGACCTAACTATTTTTATGGAAAGACAGTCTTAAGCATATAAACCAAATATAGAACAGATTTACATCGCAATGGCACTAAAGCAATGTAAACAAAACAGCTGTTGCTCATTTCCTAACTTCATACCTCATTGATGGCTCCTCTGTTACTAAGTCAACTACGTGACTTCTTTATGAAGTTCAAAAAGAAAGAGACACACAAAAAGGAGGGTAAGGCTACAAGCCCTCAACCCTGGACACACAGGCAGAAAGGAGTGCTGGGGGTGGAGAAACAGTCTTATCCAGAGAAGAGCCACCACTTGGGTATCCAACACCAAATGGTCAGCCCAGAAAAATGTACAAATACCATTATGTGGGCTGAGAAGTTCGTGATTATATATTTGGGTATATACAGAGAAAGAGAGAAAAGGGGAAGAAGGAAATAATAGTGTGACTATAATCTCAAAAATTGAAAAATTATTTAAAAATGAACAGGCAAATATTTAACTGATTGTAAATCTCTCATCTACTCCAAAAGCATAAATATGGGAAAAGTTAATATTTGAGGTGATTAAAGGAACAATGTAAAAGCATTCACACTAATACACAGACATACACACATGGAGACACACATACAAACATACACCCATACAGATCCACTATATACATACACACATATGTCACTCACATATGACATGCACACAAATATAGACACACATAGATATATACAGATACATACACAAACGTATACATAAATACACATGCACACACACACACACACACACACACACACAAATATATACACACTCAGAGAGAGAGATACACACACATACACATGGCTCATAGGCCCAGACCTTCTGGATTTCCCAACACAAGAAGGAACGGAAGGTAGGCCAAACCCAGGTTCCTATTATTTGCATCCCCAAACATCCCACCTGACAATATTTTCTGTTCATGTCACTCAGGTTGATGACAGACCTGGTCCATAGTGTGTACCTATATGTCTGTTCCACAGCCTCTCATGTGGGATTACTCACAATTAGCTCAAACCAAACTCCAGTATTTCAGAGTCCCACTTGGGCAGAGCAGAAGGGGCATAGTATGTCCAGCTGTACAAATGCAGCACATACTTCTGATTTCCCACCACACGGCTAACTATAGAAGCAGAGGACACCACACTGCGTGACACTGAAGCTTCTGGCCCTTCTCCCATGACCCCTGCCTCCACATGTCATAACAGCCCCACAGCTGGAAACTAGACAGTCTTCAGCTGCTTCTCTCGGCCCAGAGGATATCATGCTGCACATTTTCAGGAGAAAAAAAAAAGTATGGCAAAGAGAAAAGATGGGAGATTTCTTCAGAGTACAGTCTTCCCTTAGAACAACGAAAATGTTTGACTAAAGCACCCCAAGTTGTTTGTGCAATGTGTTGTTTTGCCAAGTCAATACTTCCAGATCGTTGTCAAAAATTTGATGCCAAGATGCAAGCTACTGAACTGTTCTTCAACAAGAGGCTAGATAATCTGTGCATCCTTCCTGAGAGCTACACATGACTGAATTGCAGCATTCTCAAGTCCAGACCATCCTTGAGGGCTATTTAGAATCATCCTTCAGTGACAAAGACACTCCACTTATCATCCATCCTGTATCTCTGAGGTCACATCTTAGCTGTGTCCCACAAGCTTTTTCTGCAGCCCATCTCAGCCATGCATTAGTAAGTCATACTGTCAACCAATTGTCACAGATACCAACCCTCCTTAAATCTAGGGTTGTTATGAGCATTAAGCATCCCTCTCAGACCTTTTATTCTCAACTCCCAAGCTAGGTAATTCCCACTACATTTGACTTTCAACTTGCTTAAGTTCATAAGTCCCTTCCCTACCATTCTTCCTCCTACCCTCCTAGCTGGCCCTGTTCTCTCTTTCGTCTCCTTAAGCAGTGGTTCTCAACCTTTCTAATGCTGCAACCCTTTAATACAGTTTGTAAGGAGCAGGCCCTTAACAGGACCAACTCCATCTTGTAATAGGAAAGAAAACAAGTTTTGAAGTGGAAGTTGTTCTGAAGTGCTGTGATAACCAGAGGTTGACTTGAAACCTTATGAATCAAAATATTTGTGCACAAAAACAAGTTGTTTTGACTAAGTGTGATAACCAGCTGTAATGAAGGCAGAGTCCAGAGATAACCAGACTCAAATGGTTATTGGCTGTACACGTCAGCAGTGATGTCAAATCAAGCATAAAAAGAGGAGCCCGACCGGAGCACATTGTCATACACTGGTAGCTATGACTGCCTAATGTGATCCTCTGACCAAGTCTCCTCCACCTTCACGGTCAAGCACAGACTTTGCAGTCAAGCACCCTATGAGGTCAAATTAGCTGGAAGCCACAGTCCACAACCACCTTCCCGGACTCTGGACCTGAACCCAAAACCATCATAAGGACTCGGGTCATATAACCCATGAATGAATGATGTACTTATTGCTATACTTATTTCTTTGATAATTAGCAATTTATTATTTGTGTTTGATAAAGACGATGCATGGAATGAACAAGAAATGTGGCAATACCTTGTTGTGGCAATAGCCTTAGCATTGGCGATAATATATTGTTTGCTGTGCATCATTAAGGAGCAATTGAATGTCAAACCCTTTGTCTCTGGTGTAACTCTCTTTCCTCTCAGCAGAGCTGATAATCTCACGGTCAAGCCAGCATACGATCCCTGAGTGGAGAAGGATCTGTCGCTCCTCTCCCCGTGAAGATACTAAAACCTCGCCGACCTGCTCGTGACACGGTTTCTCTCCCACTACTATGCGTCATTTTTCTCTCTCTGAGCCTAGCCTCTTTTGTAGCTGTCCACAGCCTCTCCCTACCCCTTCTTCCTCCCACCTCTGTGGAATGGCCTTTGCCTCTTTCCACCACTAAATGCCACTCAAGCTGGTTTTAGCATTACCACCAATGACCCTTCATGTCCGCTGGTTAATCTGTGTTCTTCACCAATTGACATTTCTGTAGTGTTGTACCTGTCTCTCTTTCTGTTGAAACTGCTCTTTTGGATTTCATGACAGGAGTCTCTCATATTTACCCTTCCTCCCTACAGAGTCAAGTTTCTTCCTTTCTTGTGCTAAAGTCTCTTCTTCTGACTACTTACTATATGTTATTTTAGTTATTCAACAGAGACATAACATTTAACCATAATGCAAGGAACTAAGCCTGTTTTCTATTGCTGTAAGACAGTGCACAGACTAAGAGAGTTATAAAGAAAGAAAGTCATATTTGGCTCACAGCTTTGGTCCAAGGTCAGAGAACTGCATTTGGTGATGGCTTCTTTTATGGCAGAGCTCTAAAGCAGTTAAGGACATCACATGATAAGACAAATTATGGTAAGAGACCTAGCCCAATTAGATTATATAGCAGACCCATCCTAGAGACAACCTATACATCCATTAATTTATTAATTACATAATAGATTGACCACTTCATAAAGGCAGAGTGTTAACTACTTCCTGGAGATTCCATGTGGTCCACTCCTCTGTATCTCATAACAGGAGTGACCTTAGCATTGGTTTTTGGGGACAAGCCATATTCAAGCCATTGCACGTACCATGACAGTTATTAAAGCTGGTGAGGTAGGAACCACTGAAATTCTCCTCAGAGTGACACTATTCATTACATGTACATGGCACACATCTACAAAAATTTCCCTCCGAAGTTCTACAGTGACACTATAAGTAAGATAGGGTCTCTGCCCTGCCCCACTCTTAGCTCAGTGGTCAACATATGGTCAGGCTATTTCCTTTAAAGTGTAGTGGCCAAGACATGGCCTAGGTACAGTAGGGGTTATTCTTTTCCATTCTCTCTTGTAATTTTCCCAGCTAATTACAACCAGGATGTGATTTCAACTGACTGTATTAGTGCTCAGAATTTGGCTTCCTTGTTCAGAATATCAAGCTGCCTATTGACATCTCTACTAAATGTCCTGCAGAACACTGAGCATCAAGAAACAGTACTGTGAATCATTAACCTTCGTTCCTCTCTTCTCGGGTTCAACAGACACCTACTTCATTACCCTAATGGGCTTCTCTAAAAACCTCATTCAGTTCTCTGTCCGAAACATGAGCTAATTTTTTCACTCCACATCTGTTAAGAAACAACCAAAAAAAAAAAAAAGCTGGACATGATGTATCCTTTAATCCCAGAATTCAAGAGGCAGATGCAGGTAGATCTCTGAAGGTTGAAGGGCAAGCCTGGTCTACATAGTGAGTTCCAGGACAGTATAAAGATCCTGTAAGAGAAGAGGAGGAGACTGAGGAGAAGAGGAAGAGGAGGAGGGAGAGGAAGAGAAGGAGGAAGAGAAAAAGAAGAAAAGAAGTAGCAAAGGAAGAGGAAGTGGAAGAGGAAGTGGAAGAGGAGGAGAAGAAAGAGGAGAAAGAGGAAGATGGCAGCCAAGAGGAGGAAGAGATACAAAGAGATTACCAAAGCAAAATTGAAAGATTATGATATGCAAGACCCTAACGAGGGTCCTGCCTGTTTAGGGTCCTGCCTGTTCACTAGAACCCTAGCTATGTGCCCTGCATGTGACCCTTCCAGCATCACTTTGAAGAACTAGATGCACTTTCACTCAGCCTGTGCTTTTCCAGCTCAGTGCTTTTGTACCCGCTACCCTGCATGCCTAGAATATTTCCCTCTGACATCTACATGTCCTTAATGGCTTGACTCAAAAGCCTATCTGAAGAGCCCTGGGCCCTGAACACCCACACAAGGCTGGTGAGTCATGCAGGTTGCTAAACCTGGTTGTTCCTAAGGTAGAGGCCTGCGGGCCATCGACATGAGCAAAGAACCCGAGCTTGCTGGGTAGGCAGCCGGCATCTACCTAGTGAGGAGAGAGCTCATTCAGCTATTTGAACGGTTGGATCATAATATTTTACTAGAAGATTGAGTTTTCACCTGAAATATTAGTAGGACCTTCATCTCTAAAAAACCAAGAATATAGAGTTGTCTGAATCGGGACTTTCATCTCTAAAAACTTAGAATATAGAGTTGTCTGAATTGTATCTTTTTCTGAATGGAGAAGAAAGAGATGCCAGCCTGAAGAAGCACAAAGGAATGCACGGCACTTAATTTTGGTACAGTGGTCAGTCCTTTATTAGTGGGACACTAAAACTGCTAAGTAAAGCTGCTGTGTGTGGGTTATTGATAGAGCTTATTCTAACCTTGGTGGTTAGGCTTTTTCTAAAATATGCATAAATTTTTGTTTTATTTCTGTTTTTGAGGTTGGACTTCACTATGGAGCCCCAGCTGGCCTAGAACTCGCTATATAGACCAGAATGTCCTCTAAACTCAGGAAGATCTGTCTGCCTCTGCATCCTGTCCAGCTCATTGTCCACAAGTTTTTAAGTTAACGAAGTGATGGCTGGTGATCTTTGCAGCTAAATTTCAAGCAGGCTGTAAACCCCAATGTGTCTGGGTCAATGAAACACAACAAATCACAGACACACAGAGAATGGGGTATCCCAGAACCCTGTGAGACCACACCCCAGATCCAGCAGACACCATTCCATTAGGGTGATTTTAAATGCAGGGGTAATGGATAAAGCATACTACGGCTTAACTTCATCTTATATGAAAGCTGAAATATGACAATGTCCATGCCTGTGTCTCATTCTGCCATTCTGCATGCCGATGGACATTAAGAAGAAGTCCTAGAGACTTTCCCAGAGTTCACAGTTTTCATGTCCTTGCCTTTGACACACATTAGCATTCATGGTAGCATCCAGCTTTTGGCAGTTATATACACATATATGTTGGAGAAATAAAATAATCTATGAGCTGAGTGTGGTGACTTATGCTAGTGTAATCCCTGTACTGAGGAGGCTGAAACATGAGGATTGGCAGTGTGAGGCTGACCAGGGCTACACAGGGTTCTAGGGCATCCTGGGCTATACTGTAAGACCCTGTGGCTAACTTTTAATTAAAATTAAAAGTGAGTTTTGTTGACCAAACTTTTGCATTAAGTTAACATGATGTCTGAGAAGGGTACCCAGCTTAGCCTAGCTATTACCCAGAATTTTATGTTTGAACCATCTCATTTCTGTCTGTAAACACTCTCTCATAAGATATTTGTCTTGGACAGAACCTCTATACTTATCAGTCAGAATTTATACTTATTGTCCTGAATACCCAACTGACTACTGGTGCCTTTCCCCGCGGATTCCAATTTACAGTCACTAATACTAAAGTCTCCCTGACACGTTTCAACACAGGTGCACATTAGTACCTAGAAGTAGAGTCTGTCAGAATCTAAACCAAACTGGATAGATACACACACAAAAACCCTGAAACGTAGAAACATGGCCCAGTTAATGAAAACTCATTTTAGCTGAGAAACTGCTTGTTCAAGAAACATCTTGCTCAGAAGCTGAGTCTGTGAAAAATCTAAAAAATGTTCTTTCATGGGGGGAGGAGGAGGCTGTAAGGTGACCCCAGAAAGAGGCCTAAGGCCCCAGGAATCCTTCAAGATCCCAGAAATCTACAAACGGCTGTTCAAAACCACCAGTCAAGATCCATGAAGATACTACTTTTTTACATTTTATTTATTCACACATGGAAGTCAGAAGACAACCTTTAAGGAGTTAATTCTCTGAATCCACCACGTGGATCAAAGCAGAACTTCAGGCCTGGGACAGCAAGGGCTTTTACTGGCTGAGTCATCTTATGCCCCAAGATGTACATTACCTTTCAATTCAAGGAAACAAAGAAACAAAAACAGGTATTCTTGGTTTACCATTCTTTTGTTTTGTTTTTGCTGCTGTTCTTTGTTTCCTTTTGGTATCGAGGATCAAGGCCTGGGCCTCAGCACCTCTGAGCAAACACTCTGCCACTGGTGGTTAGTTCTAAGTAGTTCAATTAGCAAGTTTTTGATTGTTTGTTGTTCATTTTCCAGGGTCTGTGTTAATCACTTTACCACACTTTCTCAAAGATGTAAAGCCTAAGGACGAGCACAACCTAAAATTAATTGTGTTAGTCACATAGGCCAGCATTATACTTTCCTATGCAAGCCCAACATACCTTTCTTACATATAAGTCCTATATTTTGAAAATAATAATAATAAGCCCTTTTTTCTTTATGAAGTATCCAGCCTCGGTCATTTTGTAGCAATAGAAAAGCAGATTTGGAGAGTTAACTTGTTGTTTGGATCTTACATAAAAATTAGCTTAGTGAATGCCACAGAAGAGAAAAATGCATTCCACCACTGAGCAAGGCTTCTCACATACTGAAAAGACACTGTACAATAAAAAGAATTTTTTTTAAGTAAAAGAAAATTTTTACTTAATTTTTTATCAGACGTGTTTTAAAAATACCCCCAAAAAGACATGTTTAGAAACTATCATAGCAACTATTTGTTTCAATAATTTTTTTCTGTAGTAGAAAATTATTAAATATATAGATCCATAGCCCTGTTTACATAGGAGTTTTATAAACTCCTGATGCCCTGACCTTACCTCAGAGCTACTTATTGGGAAAATTTTAGGTAGGGACATTTATCTTTTTGCCCCTTCTGTTGATTGTAATGTATAGACAGCACTGAGGATCAGTGTCACAGAGATTTGAATGGAAACACAGATATAAAGGTGTCACGAGTCAACCAGAACAAACGACTGTAATATCAATTAGTTACGCCTGTGACTTTGAATTTCCCATTTGTAAAAACTGAATCCTGACCATTAAGACTGGACGTGATGGTTGTCTACCTGAAGTTCTCTTTCTTAAAGCCATTTGGATTGTTGTGAGGGCAAGTTTATTCATCTTGGTGGGTTCCTCCATGTGCCACTATATGACTGTTTTGAGATTCCAGATTTAGAGAGCTGAAATTGCTATTTCGAGAAATACAGCTGTTTTCAATAGATAAATATGATCTCATTTCCATGGAAAGTATTTCACTGAGTGAAGCAGAGTTGCTCAAACAATACTTGGTTTTCCCAAAATAAGTAGTTGCGCTCTCAGTTTGTACTGTGGCAGATAATCCAGGAACTGCTAAACTGCGTTCAAGAATATATTGAAGAATCACGGTGTATGATGGTTTGGGGTGGTGAGTTTTAAGGGTTGGCATAGTTAATATATTATGCTTATGTTCTATGTCCACACTCAAATAAGGGGGTTACCACCCAGGGTTTGGAGAGAAACACATTGCTGGCTTTTATAGTGATTTAGAAGTCTGAAAACTGGGTTCAGGGTTCCCATATAATCTTGAGTGCATAATTCTGTATCCTTGAGAGGCCAATAAACAGGAAAGCTCATGCAGATGCCAGTGAGCTATTCTCAGAATATACAAAGAAAGCTCAGAATCTGACAGTACAGATTCTCTCGATGGAAACCAGACTAGAACTAAGTAGAAAAGCTGATATGATATATTTTCAGCTTCTTATTCAGCTTTTAGATGAGTGAATTTAAATTAATTTGCCAGCCTTTGTATATGGAGTTGACTTGTGTTCTATGTGCAGTTGGTTAAACCAAATCCACATTTCTTGGTTCTGTTTCTTTCAAAAGTGAAGTGGGACCTTAAAGAAATTGTTTTTAAAAATTAGCTGAGCACAAAATCCTACATATTTTTACTCTACTTCTACTTATCTTATAGCTGGCCATTCTGTGTCTAAATTGTAGTTTTTCATGTTGACCTGCTTAAACTTTATGATGTTTCATTGTATGTGCGTGTTCATGTATGTGCAGGTGCACATGTGTGGGGGTGTGGAGGCCAGACAACAACTTAGGGTGCCATTTCTCAGGTTCATTGGATATTTTTTTAGACAAGTCTCTCACTGATCTAGCACTCACCAAGTATAAAGATTGGATGGTCAGTGAGCTATTTTTAACTCTCCAGCACTTGGACTGTATTATGTACTACCATAGGCAGAATGATTGACATCAGTTATGGCGATTTGTGTTGTAACACATGTTTCCAAACCAAGTGCTTTACCAATCAAAATATCTCCCCTCCTCTATTTTTAAATTGGGATAGAATCAACCTAGCAGGAACTCCAACTTGATCATCTTCTATCTTCGTTTTCTCATGGCACCAAAGCTTGAGCCCAGACCCTTAGTCATGCCAAGTTATGCCAAGCAAATATTCTAACACTAAACTGCATGCCTGATTCCAGCTTAGCCATGTTAAAGTATTCAATCCATTCCCTTTAGTATAATTATAACCTGTCCAACCAGCTTCACCATCAAATTAAGACCCAAGGCATCATCCTAAAAAACCCTGCACCATCTCCAGTCTCTGCCCATTCCTCCCACCTCCATTACCTGGATACTACCAATCCAATTTTTAATTCACAAATTTGTTTCTCTGAACATCTGGGGTCATGCACTGGGTGTCACACATCTTGTAACTTGATCTAGTGTTCTCAAGGATTGTGCACTGAAGCTTTGTTAGTTTGTCTGAGTTTCTTGGGTGTTATAATCTTATTGTTGATCAACCCCACAAAGGTCTATGCATTAAAGGTTTGATCTCTAAAGTAATACTAATAGAAGATTCCAGAACAATCGACAAGTGGGGTCTTATAGGTTATCTTGAGGTTACTAGAGATGTGTTCTGAGGAGCATTGTGAAACTCTACCTTTTCTTTATTTTGCTTCTATAAAGTGAACAGTTTTCTTTGCCAGGTACTCCCTGTCAGCTACCATGCACACCAGCATTAAGACATTTATCAATGGGTCTACTCCATTTTGGACTATAATCTCCAAAATTTGTAAACCAAAATAAACCTTTCTCTTTATAAGTTAATTTTCTCAGGTAGTACATTACAATAACTTGAAGGTGGTCATCCACCCTCTTTGTCTCCTACAATCTTTCTGCCTCTGCTTTTGCCTTTTCTGAGACGTCCCATGGGTCTTTGGAGAAAGAATATAGTATAGATATCCCATTTGGGGCTGAATACTGTACAAGATCAAACTAACAAAATTTCGAAATGACGCGGAGATGTGGACATGAAGTCGCATCAACATTTGGGGATCTATTGTTAATTGATAGCTGTCAAAAGAAAGAGAATTGGCTTTCTTTAATAGTGTATCCCCAGGTAGGCTGACTACCTACCCTTCTAATGAATGGTTGCATACTCAAGACTATATAGACACAAATTGAATTTCATAGGTTTTGTGTGTGTGTGTGTGTTTGTGTGTGTGTGTGTGTGTGTACAAAGTTGAGCAGGTATGGAATAGGGGTTGGATCTGAGAGAAGTTGGGAAAGGGGTGAATATAATCAAAATATAATATATGAAATCCTCAAATTAACTTTTTTTTTAAGTACAAGAAAGAAAGGAGTAATTCAGTCATTGGATGTTTGCACAGTAAGCAAGGCATGGGGTTTAATCTCAGTACTACAAAATAAAAGGGAAACAAAGCCTTACCATACTATTGACATTTCATGGAGCCACCCAGACGTGTCCACATTTCTGTTAAAGTCTTCCCCAGCCTTTAACTCCACACAGCCTACACACAGGCTCCTCCCTCTCCATTCCCAAGCTGCCTATCTCTCAGGATAGCACCAATAGGCCTTCGGTGTCATTTCTTCAAAGCCAGACTGTAACCTACTTCAGCCTTCAGCTGTGTATTCAGTCTTTACAGCCCCTCCCACCACCAGCAAAATACAGTCTTTACCCAAGTTATTACTAAGTAGTCCAATAAATATCTATTAAGTCAACAGATTAATGTACTTATGGAATAATTGATGACATGCAATATCCTATCTGACTACAACAGCTCACTCCCCTGGACCATCTGTGACGGAGCAAATAGAAGTGAATAGAGAAAACAGCCAGCATAGTGTGACGCACACCTTTAATCTCTGCACTTGGGAGGCGATAGGCAGATCTCTGTAAGTTTGAAGCTATCCTGGTCTACAGGGTAGCCATGGCTACATAGTGAGACCATGTCTAAAAAGAAAAGAAAAAGAAAGGTAGAAACAGTGTAGCAAACACCAGAAATTGTGACCTTACCTAAGTATTTCATAAAGGACACTTGAAATAGTGCCCTGTTAGATAATGATTTCCTGATATCCTTTGATGTAGAGGAAATTAAAAATAGAAACAAGGAGACAGGGGAGAGGGCTCAGTGGGTAAAGTCCTTACCACTAAAACATGAGGCTCTTGAGTTGGGGACCCCAACACCAAAGTAAAAGCAGACTGTGACAGTACTTGTTGCTACTCTCGTTGATAGGCAGCAGAGACAGGAAGACGTGTAGGGCTTACTGGCCAGTCCTCTGGCCCTGAGGGCGAGCTCCAAGTCATGTGAGAAGACCTGCTTCAAGCAAATCACTCACTCACTCAAGCAATCAGGTAAAGAAAAGAAGAGAGTGAGGAAGGCATTCCAATACTACCAGTCTCTGGTCTCCACTCACAGTTGCATGGGCAAGCTTACCTGTGCAAACCTAAACCCTCTAAACACACCACACACACACACACACAGAGAGAGAGAGAGAGAGAGAGAGAGAGAGAGAGAGAACCTTTGTTCTGCTCAAATCCTCCAAAACTTTCAACTGTGATTTGACTTTTCTCAGTTAAATCTTAGCATAGCAGTGAATGAGTTTTTAGACAGGCATGAAAGGTACTCACAAGAAAATACCTTCCAGTTTGGTAACTAAAAAAAAAAAAAACTAAGGATTAAATGAAGAATGCAAAAACAGCCCAAACACTGCACTGACCACTTTTTTTTGGGGGGGGGGGGATCGGGATGGATTTATATGACCAAAAACCTGCCAGGTTCCTTTAGTTCATTTTGATAAGTCACTATTAACAAGAACAGACATGCCTGAGCCTGCAAACTGTGTTGTTTGAAGAAAATGCAGCTGAGAGGATGAGAGAATGTTAAATCTGGAATGTGTGTAATTTAGAGAGAAAAATTACCATGGTGACAGGTTTACCAATAAGTCACATGACTGTGTAGCCCAAGTCAGTTCGTGAACACCAAAGCAACTTTGAGAGTTGTTCCTTTCCCATGATCGTAAGATCAGCAAGGGGACTGAAGACAGAACATTTGCATTTGTTTCCCTTCTGCACATAAAACTGAAATTCCCTTCTACCCGGCTAACAGAATCCCAGGGGAATTTCGATTAATGAACTTCAAGTTGAGCTCTTCAGAGCCAAAATCCTTCGTTTTGTTCACTGACACCTATGAAATGGTCAGAACAGCACTGAGCACACAGGTGGCACTGTATGCTCAATAAATAGCTGTTACATTGAATTAAATTGAAAAAAAAAAAAGAAAAGAAGACATGAAATATGCTGCAGCGGTCTTAGCCAAGTGAGTCCATGGTTTTAAAATTTAAGCCACGACTCCTGTTCCAGATCACTGAGTTACTCATGACCAACCTCCGGGCCATGCTTCTTTTGCAACAGCTCAGCACTGCAAATCAGTCAGATCACGTCTTCATCACTAGCCCACTAGTCACCAGAGGGAGCACAGAATCAGGACTCCAGAGCCAGGAGAGGAACCCCACTCCAACTCATCCTTGCCTTTTCTGGGAGTTCATTAGGGAAGTATCAGCATATTCATCTTGATATGGGAAGAATTTTAAACATTACTCAGATGTGAGGATCCCTTCCTTCCTGGTTTCTATCCATTTGTCCCTTCTTTTCTTCCTGTCATCCTCTCTTCCCTCTGGTTTTGTTTTGTTTTGTTGTTGTTGTTGTTGTTTTTTGAGTTAGGGTCTTCCTATGTAGCCTTCACTAGCCTGACAGTCACTATGTAGCTCAGGCTGACCTTGAACTCCCAAGAATCCTCTGCCTCCATCTCTGATGTGCTGGAATTACAGTCGTATATCATCATACCAGGCTTAAGGTTTCCCACTTTTAACAATTACACAACAAAGGCGGTTTGACTGAACCTACCTCTCATCTAGTTCAGAACTCTCTCAGGTTAAAAGCAGATGAGTAAAAAAAAACCAAGGATAGGAAAATTATATGCTTAGGCTCATATAGTGCCGGGGTTGTTATTAAAATGCATAGAGGTAAAATGTCCTGAACACTGACCAGGAGGCAGAGAGAAAGCCTGAATTTCAATATTGGTCCCATCTACAGTTAAAAGTATGAGTTTTGACAATGCTCGCAGACATAGCTCTGAACTTCCCCAGCTATTCAACAGAAGGGTTTGAATCTAATAGATCCTCTAAAACTCTTTTCAATTCTAAGACCCTGTAAGTAATAAGTGATCGGGTCCAGTCACTCAGTAACTGATCCAACGCTCATGCTTTCTACAGTCATAGGCCAGGCATCACGGGTGGCTAGCACACCATAAGCCGTAGCTTCGTGTGACTTTGCGAGGGGAAGACAAATTACACAGCCAGCAGCTGCAGATTTCAGAAGCTAGTAAGCTCAGATACCTGAAGCCACAGGGTCTTCCTGAACTTGACAAGCCTGGAGACTTTTCCTTCTGGGCTAGGTCAGCAGAGCCGCCTGAATGCCCACAAGGCTGGGAAGAACTAACCAGCGGCCAGACAAAATACAAGCCAGTGGCTCAGAAAGCTGATTCACCAGTTTGCACTAAACATATAGGGCTGCTTTGGGGTAAGGAGCGACTGGAGAAATTAAGTTTAAGCCATTTCAAACTGGAAGGCTGAGGTGCTCTGAAGAGATCACATAAGGATCATAAAGGTTGCGTGAGTAGGAGGGGGTTAAAAAGCAAGAACACTGACAACCCAGGGGGAAAGGCGGTCTGTCTTGCTTGGGAAAAGTGCATCTGGAAACCACAGGACACAGATCAAAGCCACTCTCTCCAGCCACCTGCCCAGAAACCCAGCCAGACACTTCAGGATACAGGACCAAGTGGGCACGTGCTTCCATTCTAAACCCAACAGGTGGCCAGACTTAGGGTCTAGACACAGCTGAGCTCCGACATAGATGTAGAATGGAGTGCCTGTGTTCTTCCCGAGGTCTAGGTCCAGCTCTGCCGCCCTACCGGGATTCCTTGCCACCTGTTCTACAGAGTTGAAAAACCTTAAGGACAGGAGGAGAGGGGCCGGGACAGCGCCGGAATAGGCGCGCGCTCCGCAGTCCTCTGTCCGGTCCCCGCCCGCCCGCATCCCGGGGCCCACCGGTCCTCACCTCGCAGGGACAGCTGCAGTGCTGGCGACGGCGAGCCCACATACCCCCTGCGCGGCGGCCCCTTCCCACGGCCCCTGGAGTCCTGTTCCGGCCCAGGGGCGGGGAGCGCACGGGGCGGAGGCGCCGTAGGGGCCGGGGCCGCAGGCAGCGCCCGCCGGACACTGTCACTGGGGAGATCCCACCGCCCCGCCCCGGAGAAGCAAAGCTCTCAGTTACGCCAGACCCGAGGGTGACTCTACCCTGCTGGCGGACTGGCCGTATCCCCGGATCCGCTCTGTGCTGGGGGTTCGGCCACTGGTGAGGGGCGTGGGAGGAGGGGCGCCTCCAGGTTATGTAATGCTCTGGCCCCGCAGAGTCGCAAGCCAGCTCGCTGGTGACTGCAGGGCTCTCTCTGGAACAGTCTTGTGTGCCTGGGACCTACACTAAAGGAGTGCCTGAGTGTTCTCAAAAAGAATTATGTCCCTGCATGATCAAAGAGTAGAAGCTGTACAAAGTCTCCTGCAAGTGCATCTGGCTAGCACCAGGACCCTGGTCAGACTATTGCACAGATCAGTCAGTCCTAAGGACTTGAGTTCAGTGCCCGCAAAGTCCATGAGTTTGGGCAGTCAACTTCTGTACTGGAATTATAGTAGTATACCGTCATACCGGGCTTAAAGGGTCCCTACTTTTAACAATTACACAACAAAGGGCAGAGTTGAGTCTCAGTTTCTCTATAAAATAAAAAACAACGTTTGCTTCACTCTTGCTGAGAAGAGAAAATGGGATGGGTGTCAGACCCCAGTAATGTTCATTAACAGTAGAGGCTAAATGGTGTTTGGCCCGCCTTCCAGGAGACAGTGTGTGCTGCAGGTTCCCGGCTAGCCTTAGGCATTCTTCTAGGCCATAGCAAAGTCTCTGAAAGGACACAGTCAGACTCCAGCTCATAGAATTTATATATTCCTGCAGCCCAGAATGGTCCTTTGGACGGACACAAACTAGGAACTGGTTAGAAATGCAAACCTCTAAATGGTTTCCATTCATAAAAAAGTCCCCTGTGATTCTGACAAACTGAAAAGTTTGAAAAGAAAATGAAAAGTTTTCAGGAAAATTTGAGAGGAACGCGAACTCGCTGGTCAATAATAGGCAATATTCTGCTTCGGGTTTGTTGTTGCTGGGCATGAAGGTTCTGTGTTTGAAGGTTAGAGGTTTGCATTTCTAACCAGTTCCTAGTTTGTGTCCGTCCAAAGGACCATTCTGGGCTGCAGGAATATATAAATTCTATGAGCTGGAGTCTGACTGTTGTCCAGGCTGGCCTTCAACTCCCAATCCTCCCAAGGTCAGTGCCCTGGTGCTGGCATTTTAAAAACAATTGAGTAGGGTGAGGAAGTGCTCCATCCTTGAGTTTTAAACTGATAGTTCTGAAGCTCTGAGTTCCATCCCCAGCACTGCACAAACAAAACCCCAGCCTAGTAAGGACCATTCTCGTTTTGCCCATTTTGTTTATGTTTGACATTCCTACACATTAACCAAAAATCTGAATTTAAGGACTATTTTCACTTGTATGAAACTAGTTTAGATCTAAGGGATTGGTAAATGTGTGTTTAAAACACATACAAAAAGGAGAATTCATTTGCATTAATCATAAGCTCATAAATGCAAGGTCAGCCCTGAGCCCTGAGCCCTGAGCCCTGAGCCCTGAGCTATGAAGGTCTTTAGGTCAAAGGCTTGGGAACTCTGTCTTTAAGAAAAATAATTCTGCCAGTTAAATACTGTTCTTACTAGCAAATCAGTCTTGTCTTCTATTTCCATAACATAGGACAACCAGTTCTTTTTAGAAGTTCTGGAGAATAAGATGACTCTTCAAATTTCCTTCAAAGTCATCACTATGAAAGCCCAGAGCTATTTTATTGGTTTAAGAACTGTGTCTCTGTTGTTTTATTCTTGATGGTATTCAGATTTTGTTTACCTCTCTTACTGCTCCCAGGCAGAAGGAGTTTTTAACCTTTGGGACTTTAGCGATTGGTGGTATGTACATGGCAAGAATTCCCACATTCTGGAGGCTGAGGCATGGGGATGGTGAATTTGAGTGCAGTCTGGGCTATATAACAAGACGTTTGACTTTAAAAAGACAAAACAAGAGCCAGCAAGATAGCAACAGGTAACGTTGAATTAATTCCTGGGAAGTGTATGATGAAAGAAAGGAATAGTTTATTGTTTCACGTTGTTCTCTGACCTCTACAAAATACACATGAAATAAATAAATATATAAAAATAATAATTTTCTTAAAGCCAAGCTGGGATGTAGCTCACTTGATTGAATGCTCTTTAGCATACACAAAGCCCTGGGTTCAATCCAAGCACCAAATAAGTCAGGTGAGATTGTGCCACATGCTCAAATTCTTTGCATGTGTGAGACAGAAGCAGGAAGATCAGACATTAAAGGACATCTTTGGCCTACTGGTGAATGCTAGCCTGGGCTGCACAAAAGCTTAGCTCAAATAAATAAATAAACTGCAGTCTTAGGAATGTGCTCCATTTAATAGGCTGTTCTCAAATCAAATCATTTAGCAGAAAATCTACAACGTTTCTACTTAGAACCCAGCCTTGTACTGTGCACTAAGAATAAGGCATAGACCAAGGACAGCATCTTTGCTCTCATTTAGCCTATTTCTAGACTAGAAGGCAAGGCCTGTTGAAATACACAATGCCATATAGAAGGTGATAAGCGCTCTGGGATAAATAAAGCAAGGTGTGAGATTGGAAGACTGACAGGTGATTACTTAGATGATGAGTGCAAAGAGGTCTCACATAAGTGGTGACCTTTGACCCCACACTTGAATAATTATGTGAGACATGGATATCTGGAATGCAATGTTGGCAAACACGAGTAGTGCAAAGCCCCTGTCCTGTCATTATAGTGCTGCCTTTGACATCATAGCCCTCCACTGTGACATCACAATGTTGCATTTTACATAACAAGGTTGTATTGTGACATCACGATGCAACACTTTACTATCACAGTACCCCTCACTGTGCCATCACAATGCTCCGTTATGAGATCACACTGCTCTGCTGTAATATAACAATGCTGTAGTGTGAAATTACAATGTTGTGTGTGCGTTATAATACTCCACTGGGACATCATAACACTCAATTATGAGCTCACAGTGCTCCACTGTGGCAGAACAGTGTTATATCATGTCATCCAGATGATCCGTTGTGACATCACAGTTCTCTACTTGAGAAGACTGCACTCTATTATGAGAACACAGTGATTGTCATGTCATACATACTATGACACAAGACAGTGTACCATTGTGACATCATAGTACATGGTTATCAGATCACAGTGTTCCATTATGACATCACAGTATTCCATTAGGACATCACAATGTTCCATTAGGACATCACAATGTTCCATTATGACATCACAGTATTCCATTATGACATCACAATGTTCCATTATGACATCACAATGTTCCATTGGGACATCACAATGTTCCATTGGGACATCACAATGTTCCATTGGGACATCACAATGTTCCATTGGGACATCACAATGTTCCATTGGGACATCACAATGTTCCATTAGGACATCACAATGTTTCATTAGGAAAGCACAATGTTCTGTAGAGATTGCAGTTCTCTATTATGAGATCACAATAACCGTCATGTCATACTGTGACATACGACAATGTCCCCTGTAACATGACAGTGCTCCATTGTGACATCATAGTACTCCATTATGAGGTCACGGGGGCCCATTGTCATATGACAATTCTCCATTAAGCTAACACAGTGCTATCTTGTAACATAACCATTCAATTGTGTCATTATAGTGTTCCACGGTAAGACCACAGTGTTTCGCTGTGACATCATGTGCTCTCTTGCACTAACACAGAGCTTTCCTTCACTATGATGATGCTACGGGTGACATCACAATGTTCCATTGTAACATCTCCATGGTCCCTGGCAATAAATAAAGTAAAAAGTGTTGAGTAATTGTGGGTTGCCCATAAGTGTAACAGGAATAGGCAGAGCCCATATAGAAAGGCCACTTCCTAAGGGCTCCCCTTTCAGGCTGTTGAAGCTGCTGCTTCTATGGGTGTAAGCCACATGGCAGGGAACGTGGACAGGTGGAAGAAATCTCTTTTCTGTTAAGTCGAAGAGTTGGAGTTGCTGGAAGTGGGAGGGAAGCCCATCTGCTCATGCTCCTTGGAAGGAAAGCATAGGTGAGCACCTAGAATCCAAGCAGGGAAGGAAGCAGTGCCGTAGGGTGGAGCTCTCTACAGTGTAAAAATGTTCTAAATTCACACTGATCTACAGCACTCCAAACTGTGGCCTGTTTTTACATATATTTTAAGTGAGAGAGACTAATTAAATTTGGGTTACGCATACTATTTGTTTTAGCACTAGTCTGTTTTGCGGGCTACCGTTTCAAGGGCTCCAGACCAACCTGTGTCCTGTGTTTCCCATGACGGTCAGCAACAAAACACAGCAGGCTCTTTAGTCAGTGACGTTTACAGGCTCGGGTTTAAGTGAAGAGGTTAGATCAGAAATGGTGTTTTCCTGAGACCAGCCTCCTGTTTAATGGCAGAGCAGAGTGGTAACAGGCCTTGTGAGGTTTTAAATGGCAAAATACGGAGAATTCACTTAGTGGAATATCTTGGCAACAGTAAGCATGTAAAAATTCTTGACCCATATTGCACTTGTGATTGACAAAGATTTTTTTGCTGAGCTAATTCTGAACCTCCTCATCGGTAAGGCAAGAATCCCTGCTCCGTCACATCTGATCTCCCTCCAAATCTAACATCTTCCACCACTGCTCCAGGTAATATCTGGTCACTCTGCCAGTCTTCAACAGGAATCAGGGTGGTTTTAGCTAAAATCTCCTTTATCCCGGATGTTTCCTTTCAGCAGTTTTCTATTATCTGACCTCTGTTGTGAATGAGCCTGGGGCTGTTTGTATTTTAATGCTAATTCCGCTCTCCTTGGAGGGCTACAAAGAGTGAGTTCTTGTGAACCAATCCCCTAATGAATAAAGGAGCCAATCATTGGGCCAGGAGGAGGCGGGACTTCCGGAATGGAGCAGGCGAGAGGTGAGAGGTGGTTCCGACAGGATAACATAGGGCAAGATGTAGCCACTAGTGCCTCTCGCTTTGTGACAAATCCACCAGATTCACCACCAGAGGATTTAGATTTAATATGGCTTACAGGATTAACATTCTAGTTGTTGCGCCCAGAGACTGAGTTACCATTGTTTCTGAAATGAGTTTGTGTGGTGTTTTTCTCACAGTGACTCTACTGAGTTCCAGAGAGAAGGGTATGGTGGCAAAGCGTGGTTTTGCCTGATGTGCACCACAAAGGCCATGGGGTATTTGAAACACGGGGCTGGCATGGTAGTGACCCACCAGAGGGAAATTAGGGAGTCAGGTGGAGATGTCCTGGGGGCCCTGGATCAGATGGTCTGCTGAGATGAGAACACCCTGCCAGGGCCATGTGGCCCACTGGTGCTGGCAGTAGGACGGGAAGTCTGTCGGTCCTTCTCAATTTTATACTTCCCACAAGAGACCTCCACCCTACGCCCTTGGCTATCAAATCTGACTTGCCCATAGTGTATTGAAATGTATGCTGTAATCTATTTCTTCCCTTGTGATACCCTGTCACAGTAGTCCCTCAACCAGTTAATATGCCTGACAAAATTCTTCCTTATGATGATATCATTAGATAATGTTTTCTGTTAACAGGAGGCATGGTACTATAGTCACATAGGTACCAGTTAAGCAATCTTGCACTATTATAATCAGCTGACCAGAACACGCAACGGCTCTTCCTCTTCCACTCCAGCACTGCACACTGCCTGTGCCCTTCCAATCTGGAAGCTCAACATATCTGCTAAAGCCCTACCATTGATGACCAATAAGTAACAAGTGTGTTTGTTAATGAAAATTAAACTATACATAGGTCAGAGCAGTGGTTCTTAACCTGTGGGTCACGACCCTTGGCATCAAAGGACCCCTTCCCAGTTGTTGTCTAAGAACATGGGACAACGCAGATATAATTCATAATTCATTCACATTATGATTCATAACAGTAGCAAAATTACTTTGCTATGGTTGGGGGTCACCATAACATGAAGGACTCTATTAAAGGGCCACAGCATGAGGAAGGCTGAGAGCCCCTGGCTTAGTGCAGTTAATCTGCAGAGGAGATTCTGAGAAACATGACACCTCCAGTACATCCATTATGAAAAGTGTATTTGTTCCTGTTACTTAGTCAAACAGAACATGTGGATTCAGCAGAGTCGAATGAGAACATGAGCCCCAAACAAGGAACGTGCATGGTGTCTGCATCAGAAAGCTACCAGAAGGCTGGACATGGGAGTATAACATTGAGGCTTTTGCCTGAATAAAATTTGAAATGTTATTTTCAAGGCTAATAAACATGTTAAGGATAACTATAAACATCCTACATACAATGAAAAAAATATGCCATCAATTACATAGAATTGAAATTGGTAAGAGAAAATTGTGAAATTCTTCTGTGGACTCTAATAAATGTGTTTTTGAATATTATCTTGTCAAGAGCCTATTCGTCTGGCTTTAAAAATGATATTATGACCCTTGGACCTTTTCCAGATCCCATTTATTGTATTCATTAATTCCATTTCTACTCTTTGCTTCTATTCTTATAAGCCTTTTCCTAGAAACCAACTTCTATTTTCCTGTGCTCCTGTCCTGTCACATCTCAGGCCCCTTTTCATTACTGTGGCTAAAACCTGCTGTCAGCAGCATGACACTTACAGTCCTGACCTCCCCCTGAACTCCAGTTCTTGTCACCGAACACCCACTAGACATTTCCACTTGCAGTCTCCCCACTCCACCACGTCAAGTTTTAAAATACTTATCACTGCAATGCCTCTTAGCTTCCCAACAGCTCTCAGGTTTTTCCCTTCCATCACTTCTGTCTTAGTCTCTGGCACCGTTTTTTTTTTTGTTTTGTTTTGTTTTGTTTTGTATTTGTTTTTGTTTTTTGTTTTTTGTTTTTTGTTTTGTTTTGTTTTGTTTTACCAGAACTAGAAACTATGGAATAACTTCAATCTTTTTATCTTCTTATCTTCTTCCTGGAGTCGTGGTATAACAGAAAAACATTAACTTTGGAATAAATCTGTTTCTGTCACATTTTAGCAGTACAAACAGGAAACATCATAACCTACATCCTTCAGATTTCTCATCTATAAAATGGTATAATCAGTACCACATAAAAGAAAACGAGAAGGAGGAGGAAGAAGGAAGAGGAGAAGAAAGAGGGAGGAAGAGGAGGAGGAGTAGGGGAGGAGGAAGAGAAGGGGAACAACAACAACAACAAGAACAAGAAGGGAGAAAAGAGAAGAAAGAAGAAAAGAGAAATATTTACCATCCTCTATTAATTGAGTGAGATTCTAACTTTCTACACTGTGGGTGTTCCATCCTAATCTATAAAGACACATTGTGCCTTATAGAATATTCAACAACATATCTGGCCTTTGACTATTAGATGCCAATAGAAATTCTCCTATTCATAATGTCCAAAACTGTATTAGAAACTTCCAGACACCCTCATGAGGTCAGAGGAAGGCTGGAAGGAGCCATGGTATCTTACTGTCTAGATGCTTCCCACATCACTTGAGGTGATGACTGGAGAGTGGCTGGTGCAGTTCTTGACCAGGGCCACTATTTACAAAAATGGATGTCTACTCATCTATGAAGTTCCATCAAGGTAAGGTGTTCTCTAAAAATTATAAAAAGACACCTCATGAACCTCTTTAAGGAAGAAAGTTAAATCATGTTGACCCAAATTACACATAAGTAAATATTTTGTTGGAATTCAAACAACACTAAAAGAAATTTCTTATATTCTCTTGCTATGACCTGAATGTGAAATGTCCCTCAGTAAGGCTCACTGAAACACTTGGTCTCTGCTGGTTGTGCTATTGGAGAAAGTTCTGGAATAGTTAGGAGGTGGAGCTTTGCTGGAAGAAATGGATTAGTGTGGAGGGGCCTTAAGGTTTTAAGGTTAGCCCCACTTCCTGTTTACTCTCAGCTGCCAGGGTGTTAACCCAACACTACCACTAGCCTCCTGCTCCTGCCTCCATTCCTTCCCCTGCCTGCTGCCTTCCCTTCTCAGACATGATGGACTGTGACACCTCAGGAACTGTGAGCTAAAATAAACCCTGTCTTCTTTAAGTTACTTTTGTCAGAGAATTTTCCTCTGACAAAACAGGAAATGAGATGAGTCTCCATCTTGGTGATTTTATATCTTTGCTGTCACTGCACTTCAGGGGTCACTAGAGCTGCTTTCCTTCCTTTACTTCAGTCTCTCACTGCCCAACTCATACAACCAGCCTTCTTCACAGTGCTGGCATCCAACATCCTTTCTAACACAAACCATTTCACCATCTGCCCCATCTCATTCCCTTCCCTCCCTCTCTCTGCCTCTCTAAAAGTGCCTCTGTCTCTGTGTATGTCTGTGTCTTTTGGTTTTGCCTTTTGATACAGGATCTCACAATATAACTAACCTTGAACTCACAATCCTCCTGCCCCAGCCTCCTGAGTACTAAGAGTATAGGCATGTGTCATCTCACTGATCCTATTTTCTGTATCCAGATGACCCTCATTTGCCAGTTAGCAAAGTGTCTTCCACTCACCCTTCAAAACTATGCTCCTAAAATGTCACCCTTTGTCAAAATTTGAGCCTCCCCCTCTCTGAACCTAGAGCCTTTCATACTCCACCAGTGAGCCTCCTCCTCAATCTTGTCATTACCTTCTTGTCCTATGAGATCGCCATGATCTATCTCTCTTGCTCCCTCACCCCACTGTTCTTGAAAATGTCTCGGGGCTGGCCCTTCCCCCCACTTTCTTTGGCCTACAGAGATCTGACAGCACTCTTCACAGTGCAGTTGGAATATCAACTTCTGTTGATGCTTGAAACTTCTTTGGAAAGCCATCAGAATGGGAAACAAGGATGGCTAATGGTTAGAGCGGGGTACTGTCAAACAGACATAAAATAAACCACATTCAGTAAAATAGTAATTTAGAATCTACATACTAACCTATAGATACAGTGTAATATTTTCATTTTTTTGTTTCAAACTGTCAAATAGTTAACTAATAAGTAAATAATAAGAATAAACTGAAATTAAAAGTAAGCATCCCAATTCTTCTGCAAAGCCTCCACCACCCCAAATCTAGTATAGTCATTAAGAAACCAAGTATAGATATCAGACAGATCTGAGTTCAAAGCCCAGGTCCACTGTTTGTCTGTTGGGTGACCTTGGGCAAGTGACATGCCAACTTCAAACTTTTGTTTCTTCATAAATTTGTCTTCCCCATAAGACTGCTGTGAAGGTTAAATGGCAAATAGACCTGTGAAGTTCTTGGCACAGTAACTGAAGCTAGTACTAAATACATTTTAGCTAAAATTAAACACAAACCTTCCTCCTGTGAATACCTACAGCATACGATGGTTGAGTGGAAACAGTTGCTCTGGCCCACTGGCCATTCCTCAGTTGCCTACAGATTTATTTTTTTATTCTTCACTCATACAATACATCCCACTGCAGTTTCCCCTCCCTCCCCTTCTCCCAGTCCCTCCCCACTTACCTTCCCTCTCTCCCAGATTCACCCCTCCTCTGTTTCTCTTCAGAAAAAAAGTAGGCCTCCCAAGGATATGACCTAACAAATTACAATAAGACCTGGCACAAACCCTCAGATTAGCACTGGGAGAAGCAACCCAGTAGGAGGAAAGGGGTCCCAAGAACAGGCAAAAGAGTCAGAGACACTCCCACTCCTACTGTTAGGAGTCTCACAAAACACCAAGCTAACAACTATAGATTATTTAAGGGGACCTAGCACCTTTGCAGGCTCTATGAGCCCCTGGGAGCCTTGATTTCATGGGCCAACTTCTCCTGGTCTCCTCAACCTCTCTTGGCTTCTACAATTCTTCCTCACCCTCTTCCTAGATTTCCCAAAGCTACAAGGGGAGGGACCTGATGGAGATCTCCAACTTAGGTTTCCTCTCAGCTTAACGTTTGGCTGAGGCTAACAGAGTATGGATTTAATTAATCTCTACAGAGTGAGTTGTACAAGTGAATGCTAGTTACAAATCATTTCTCCTGATGACCTCTGATGCTGCTCGGCAGATGCATTCCACTAGGATTTGTGAAGCCGCTACTACACACATCTGCAACCCTGTGTAGAGCCCTGAAGGGCTAAACAAGGATAAACCGCTCCTGATGATAATTCTAAACTGAAAATATGTTTGTCTGTAGCGTTGTCCTCAAATCAAATATGGAAGTAATGAAACCAATTCCCCAAGGCCTGAACCATGGACTTTGAGGTCTTTTTCTTGACCTCACTAGATTCACACCCAGACTTTGTATCAATACAAGTGTCAGTGACATTGGGTTTAGCTTTCCCAGTACTACGCTCACAATCATTCAATATGTCATTTCTTCTTTTCTCCAAATGTGTGTCTTATTTTAGTATTTTGTTCCTCGCGTTTTATTTAAATAAGGTTATTTAATTTCCTTAGTGTCAAGAACACCCCTTTAAAGGTAGACTTGTGAGATATTTATTAATACTAGTGTTGACTTCCTGTGATGTCCCATGCTTTGCGTATATGTTATTTTAGTCAATTGTCACCATAACTGTTTGCTATTGATAAAAAGTAACTCCAAGTAGTTAGAGAAATCATACAAGATTGCATGGCTGGTAAACAGTGATATTCTGTGAAATGAGTCTAACTCTGGCGTAATCAATTGCAAAGACAGCTGAGTTCTCTCCACTGTCTTTACTTCCATACCCTTTGTAGCTCCTCCAAACAAGAGATGGTAACTATTTCCATGACCCTTACATACTGGCTAATCTTGTGATTGTGTTAGCAAATAAGGACAAGACATGACAGTGGAGCTGACCTATTGGACTATTAGAGGTCACGTGGGGCTAGCTTGAGTCAGCCTAGTGGGTTCATTCCAAGGCCCAGACACTGAGCCCAGCCAAGAACATGTTGTTCTGTAGCAGACAGCAGATACATGAGTGAGCCCACCAAGACCAGATCAGAACTACAGAATTGCCTAGCTGACCACCTATTCATGTAAAGAATCAGTAGCCACTGAGATATGGCTGTTTGCCGTATGACACTATTGATTCACAAAATGGAAAACATACATTGCACAGCTTCAGGCAGTAAATATACCTTACATCAGTACAAAACAACAAACAAAACAAAACAAAACAAAAACCTTTATAAACCCATTTATCAGATTTTCTTTCATGTTTCTTTTTTCAATTTTTTTTATTATTCTCATTTATTTATTCAGAGGCATGTCAGGGGACACATATAGAGGTCAGAGGACATCTTGCATAGGTCAGTCTCTCCTTTCACTATGTGGTTCCTGAGGATTGAACGCAGGTTCTCAAGACTGGAAGCAAGGGTCTTCACTCACTGAGCCATCTTGCCAACCCTCTTTCATCTTTCAAGCATGCTCTTATATTCTTCTCAATTACTCTAGAGGAAAATAAAACATCCTACGAGTGATATCTTAGAAGAAAATGGATTTGTCTCTAATGAACCAATTTAATGTGTGACAAACTTACAAACTGAACTACAGCACATGGCGCTCTGTTTCTACCACTGTGAACCCAGAGCAAACAAACCAGCCAGTATTCTGGAGCATCTAGTCTCTTCAGCACCTCGCACACAGTAAGAGTGTTTTAAGGCATGGTTCATTCCTCAAGAAATTTATCATCTGTTTGGAAAGATCAACAGTTGTGCAATATAAGAGAAGGTAAATGATAATAAAACATTTTAAAAAGAAAACCCCTCAAATAAAAAGGAGACGATGATCATTTTGTTTCAAAAGAAGAGATATTTGATTATTTTGGTACAGCAAGTCAACTCTTGATGGGAGAATTCAGAGAAATACCATGAATTCAGAACAAAGTCTGTAAGATGGAGGCTGGTTTGTTGAAATACTTCAGTAAAGTGGGCAAGAAAGCAATCTTCGTTCCTGAAACCGGGGATGATGATACTTGCAGTGGCAAAGTGCAAGGTATATTCGGGAGTGAGCAAACAGGCCATTTGGTGAGAACAGAAAAAGTCGATAGAACCAAGTTACGGAAACAGACACAGAGCGGAAGCAGCAGGTGACGCAAGCAGGAGCGTGTTGATCATTAACCACCTGTGAACTGTTTAATATTGAGCATGTGGAGCTTGGGGTAGGAGTTAGCAGTTGGAGATTCAGGCCAGCGTCCAGGGGAAAAAGTCCAGGTTTCAGGTATGGCTGGAAAATCTTCAGTGTCGTGAGAGGTGAGATGAAGCTAAGGCAGAGGGGAGAGGCTGGCCTTGGGGAATGCCAACAATGTCTAGTGGAGAAGATAAGGGAAGTGTACAGCGGACAGCTAAGCAGGACGGAGCCGGCGCCCATGTGAGTTCCATAGTGTGGTAACCACGCAGAGAAGGGAGGGGCGTGTGCCAGCAGAGAGGAAACATGCTCTTTCAAGAGAAGCCTGAATGATAATGAGGAAGACCTGTTCCAGCAATGCCAGATGCCTTTTTAAGTCTTTGGATGGTTCCCACGGGGCTACTCACGAAAGAAACAGTGGAGACTGATTGGACCTGTTTGGAAAACGGACACAGCCATCTTTGTCTGGGACTAATTTAGCCTTCCAGATTCTCTGTGGTCATTTTAATGAATTAATTCCTCTTTCTTCATTTCATACATTTAGAAAGTACACATGAGGGAAACAAAATCTCTGATGCTGGGGATAAAGCTCAGAAACATTGAACACAAACCCCTGGGATCAAGGCCGAGCACCACGAGAGTATCCAGTTAAATGAACAATGGCCAAACCCCCTTAGCTTCTGCGCCATTAGTACATCTTTTTATAAAGATTTGTTTATTTTTAGTGGGTTTTTTTTTTTTTTTTTACTATATGTAGGGTGGACTGTGTGAGTGTATGTGGGTGCCCATAGAGATCAAGAGAGAATATTGGATTCTCTGGAACTAGAGTTAACAGGCCGTTGTGAGGGGCAGCCAGATGTGGGTATGGGGAACTGCATTCTAGAAAGACAAAGAATGATCTTAACCACTGAGCCATCTCTCCAAGCCCCTATAAGTATTTCTTAAGTCACCCAAATGACACAATCAGGGCATTGGTTTAGTATTATTATTTATTGATTTTCATTATTTTAAAACAGCAAATTACTGTTCCCTGTTGTGCTGGCTTCCTGACACAGAATATATTATTATACATAATAATGCATAGAATTAATTCTTATGACTTTCAATAATATTATGTAAATAAACAGAATAGCCACTCAGAGTGTTCCTAAATATATTTTTCAACATATATATCACATATGTACATATATATATGTGTATATATATATATATATATATATATATATATATATATATGATAGCTGTCATTTATATTTTGGTTTCAGTGGAACATGACAACATGAAAATATACTACTTTGTTTTCAGTCCCTTCTGATACCGAACACAGTCATGTTGGCCATTCTGGTCCCGTGTGGCCCAATACTCCACTGCAGGATCACTTCATCAGGAACCTACATCTTACAAACTTTCCCAGTGACTCATCGGGCACAACACAATCTGAAACTGTGATCTAGGTGCTCTGCAGGGAAGCAGGGGCTTATAGAAGGAAGAGGGGCCCTATTAGACCCAGGCTTCTCCTCTCCCATTCTCTCTTTGAGAGTCGACCCTGACTTCACACATCAAACCCATCAGCTAGTCAGCCCAATTATCTCATGAAACTAAACATACAGTCAGCCTTCCTCTCAATTAGCTCTGTTGCCCACCTTCAATCCACTGCCATGTCCTCTGCCCCAGCGCGGCCGTCACCTCCTACCAGACCCACTTCCTTCTGTACTTAGTTTCTGCTATCCTTAGGATGTTCTCAAAACACCACTTGGATGACTTTGCCTTCCTGGGATGACAACTGAATTCTACTCTGTTCCCAGTGCTCTGTGACAGTCTGCACTCCCCTGACGTGCTGATGTGCCAGTGGGTGTCTCTCTAAGGTCTCTGTTCCTCAGATGCCAGGATTCTTGTCTTGCCACGTGGCATTTCACTCAACACCAGGTAAGGAGTGCAGGGGACAGGAAGGACTCCTCCATTTGCCTAAGACAGTCTTCATCCTTGTTACAAAGCCTCATTATTAATATCCCTTTCCTGGAGGATTATTTAACCCCATTCTTTTATGCTCAGGCCTCCTCTCTCCATTCCCCTCCACATCAGAGCCCTTCTTATTTCCTTCATACTGTCAATCGCAATGGAACTAAAAGAAAAAGAACATTTACTCATTTGATTGGGAGCTACATATGTGTGCCATGTTCTGAGTGCGGCATTCTAAGGACATCATTTGGGAGGGTTCTCACATTCCATCATGTAGGTTCCTGAGATCAAACTTGTCAGCCTCGGCTTGTCCTAGAATTTTTTCCCGTTGTTTGCCCTCAGGCACATCCAACCTTTTGATATTACGATGGGAGGTTATCATCTACAAAATTCACATACAACAACCACATTATGGAGTTATCAAAAAACATTATCACCCAGTTGGAGACATGGCTCAGTGTCTAGGGACCAGAGTTGTGTTCCCATAACCCACTGCACAGGTCGCAAGCACCTTTGTAGCTCTACTTCCAGGAGATCTAATGCCCTGTTCTGGCCTCTGAAGGCTTCTCCATATATAAATCATTCACGCACACAGCCACATACATACATGTAAGTAAATAAATACACATAAATAAAAATAACACAAAATTTTAAAATGTTGAAGTCACCAAAAAACCCAACAGGATATTTTAAGTAAACTTATAATTTTGTGCATGGCATCATTCATACCTATCCTGATGTCCATGTGAGCTTCAGGCCACAGGTTGAGCCTGCAAGCAAAACCTCAAGAATAACAAGAATAGTGCCAATTGTGGTTTCCATTGTGTTTCCAAAACCTAGGATGATGCCCAGTATCCTTACGGACTGAATGGTTAAGTGAATGAATGAAAGGACCCGATATTCTCACGGTGCTCAAGTCCCTGAAATGGACAAGGTAGACACTTCATCTCTACATGATAAGTTTATGCATTCTAGAATTAAACATCTTTCCAGGGCTACAGAAAGTGACTGGGGAACTAACCTGGAGTCCACTGCTCTACTGATCCAGTAGAGATGGATCGCAGTGCTATTGAGAAGTTTCTATGGTGATCAGAGTTTGCTTTGCCTCCTTTGGAAAGGATATATCAATGCACTTATCTATGTGGGAAAATATCTCAGCAAGGAAGAAGTTGTTTTTTTGTTTTGTTTTGTTTTGTTTTGTTGTTGTTTTTTCGAGACAGGGTTTCTCTGTGTAGCCCTGGCTGTCCTGGAACTCACTCAGTAGACCAGGCTGACCTCGAACTCAGAAATCCGCCTGCCTCTGCCTCCCTAGTGCTGGAATTAAAGACGTGCACCACCACGGCACGGCTAGGAAGAAGGGTTTTAATCATATGGAAGACTGCCAGCTGACTATATAAAGCAAACGTCATTAATTATTGTGGTTTTCTGAAAACATTGTTCAGTGAATCCATGTAACCTCATTTTCAAAATATAGACTTAAGGCCTTCAATATTCTGGCAATCTATTTTGAAGTTAGGAAAGAAACCAAAGTATTTCTCCCCCAAGTATAAAGAGGGAGATGAGGACGATCAAAGCACAAGGAAATTCCGTGTTCATCCAGAAGCCAGACAGAGCTGCAAAGACTGGATAGAGGACTCTGCTCACACCCAAATGTCGCATGTAAGTGCTTCCCAAGGCTCACTCACCAGCCAAGAGACAGCAACACCAACTTGTGTGTGAGCAAACATCTTCCTGTGACAGTTCTGCCTCTAGAGACTAAAATGGTTTTTAGTTTTTCCCTCTGCTTTTTAAAAACATACTGTGCTTTATTAAACTGTAACTTTATCCAGGACCCCAACTACCCCACTGCCTTGAGTTGCTCCACCCCTACTGTGTGTTTATTGTGAATGTTTATAAGTCTGACCCTCTCACCCCTGCCAGGCCAGGATGGTCTTGAACTCCTGAATAATAGGATTATAGATAGCTGCCACTCCACCTGGCTTGTGGTTTTTCTTTCTTGTGAATCTACCTTTCATTACAGGAATCTGTGTCGGTTACAAACTAATGATGTTGAGGGAAATTACATCTTCTTCCTCTTCAGAATTATCTGCAAACAGTCGAGAGTAGTGGGGCTGAGTTAGACCAACTGTGCCAGAGAGCATATGAAAGCGGAGAAGGGAGGGGTATCAAATTAGGAAGAACAGGGGTGGGTAGATGATGAAAACTAGCTTTCAGGTCCCGTTGAATTGTTTCTGGTTCTTCCATCCCATCTAAGTCAAGCTAACCCACCTACACAGTTATCCGGAGCTTTCTGAGAGCCAGGAAGAAAGTTGAAAGCACGCCAGTGAGCAAGCTGGACATTAACTCCACTTTAACAAAATCAAAAGCCAGCAAAATGAAGAGGAAGCAAGATTAAGCTAGATTAGATGGGAAAGTCTGCACGTGGTTTTCCCGCCTCACCATCAGCTTGACATTTATGTGTATTAGCCGTGTAATAAACTTAAGGAAAGAAGATTCAAAGAGATATGGCTTTTAAAACGTTACCAACTCGGTTACTCCCTGGTTCCGTGAAGTAACTGTCAGATTCAGGAATAAGCTCGCACATTCGCTGCCCATCATCTGCCCATCCACAGCTACATGTATATTGAATTTCCTATGTGATATTGCACTGCTTTTTTCTTAATTTAATAGTAGGGTTCATATGCACTCCTTTTATTAGATTTACGAAATAGAATTTTTGGCTTGCCCAGTACTTCTTGCGACGTCATCTGATAGCTGTTTTCCAGTTGACTGTCATCTCTGGAGTTATGTGTGTTTGACAGAACCATCACAATGTCTGCATAAGGTCCAGCTACTGTAGCACATCTTTTGCTTTCTAATTAGCTCCTCTGAGATAATCATCATTTTCCACATTAAGTACCACTGTACTTATTGTTTGTTTAAATCACATACTTCCAAATTATTGCCCAGTTGCCTGGAAATCCTTGTCCATCTTCGGCTGGTTGCAGTTAACAGTAGTTGTCGCCATGTTTGTTGAATACATTCCTGCATTTTGCCGCTATCATGTTTTTAAGTGGGGAAAAAATAGATTTTTATAATTATGTAGAGTAAGGGCATCAAATTTCCTGAGTCTGGGACCTCGTCTGTACTAGGCCTACATGTTAACAGTGATAATTTTGTAGAGAGAAGCAGAGGTAGATCTCTGTGCATTCTCAAGACTAGCCAGCTAGGGCTATACAGTAGAAACTTGTCTCAAAAATATATATTAAAAAATAATCCCATCCACTGATAACTCTGCTACCTTTTAAAAAAATGGGAAAGCATCCACAAAACTCCAGATTTCCTTTGAAAAGTAAAAAATCTAAGTACTCTGGGTAAACTTGGTATTTGTTCTTTCTCTTTGTCCCTCCTCTTCCTTTCCCCCTCTATTCTTTCCTTCTCAATTTTCTTTCTGAAATGCTTTTCCAAAGAACACAGGCTGGCCTGGTTTAGCAGATCTCTGTCTCAGCCTTGGGAGAGATGGAATTCTTTTAGGTTATCTGATGGCATTTCTTTTTCAAAAAAAAAAATTTATTATTTAATCTTTGAGAATTTCATACATGGATGCATGTATTTGAGCTTACACACACACACACACACACACACACACACACACACACACACACACATTTTCCCTACAATCCACTAAGTCCCACCAACTCTCCAGAGTTCTATGCTTTCTTTTATTTTTTTAAATTTTGCTTTTTGGTTAGGTTATTTTTTTCTTGTTTTGCTTTGGGTTTTTTGTTTTGTTTTGTTTTTTATTTTGTTGTTGTTTTTTCGAGACAGGGTTTCTTTGTATAGCCCTGGCTGTCCTGGAACTCACTCTGTAGACCAGGCTGGCCTCGAAGTCAGAAACCCACTTGCCTCTGCCTCCCAGTTGCTGGGATTAAAGGTGTGTGCCAACACTGCCCGGCTATGCTTTCCTTTTTATTATTTACTTTTATTATTTCTTATTATACCCCCATCAGTCCAATTGGTACCCATGCAGTGGGGCCATCCACTGTGGCATGGGCATCCTATCCGAGGCTAGGTCTGCAACGAAGACTGACTCTTCCTCAACAGCCGTCCATCATCTGCAGTTTGTCAGCTGGGCTGGGACCTTAGGTGCCTCTCTTCTTCCTATGCTGGGATTTTGACCATCTTCCTCGTATACAAGCCTTTACTTCTCTCTTTTCATTTAGTTAAAACTGCTTCCTCTCCCCTCCCTTCCACTTGTCTCCTCTTGCTCCTTCTGCTTCCTTTGTCCCTGTTGTATTTTTTTCTCTATCAATCGAGTACTGACCAATAGTCATAGTATGATTTTTAAAGCTTTCTACACATACTCACAATAACTAATACATTATTGAACAGAGAACTATCAGTCTTCCTTTACTTCTGAAAATGATTGGCACTTAAGAGGTGAGTGTTTTTATTTAACTGTTATTATATGTCATATGAGGCCTACGTCTTGACAGTGATAATTTTGTAGACAATATTCTACTCTTGAAGGAGTACCAGCGGTTGAGACTAGAGCTGAAACAGTAATCTAGTAGAGGAAAATTATGTGTCAACTCTATTATAGACTATTCTCTTCTAAATGTTGACCTTTTCTAAAGTCATGAACGTGAGCTTTTAAAAACTAACCAATTACTAATCCTCGATATTCAAAAATCAATGATGCAAAACCACAAGAAATATTAAAAAACAAAGCAATGTGATTTCCTAAATATCAAAACTTTCATAGTAAGGATCTTCAATGAAAGTGAATTAAATGTCCTAGGCAATGAATTCAAAAGAATAATTTTTGGCTTTTCAAAGAAATCTAAGAAGATACATATAAACTCGTGAATGAATTCCAAGAGAACACAACTAGCAGAATGAAATAAAAGAAGTAAATATAGTATATGAATGTGAAATTGAATAAAGAAAAAGAAATACTAAAAGTACTTTGGAAATTAAAAATTCTATAAGTCAAATGAAAGCTCCACAAAAATCCTCACTAACAGAATAGATCAAGAGGAAGACAGACTACCAGGCCTTAATGATATAGTAAAGGAATTGGGTCATTCAGAAAATGATAAAGATAAATTGACAAGAAGAGATCAAAGACTCATTGTCCATGGGACACTATGAAAAGAAGAGTGACATAGAAAGATATGAATTTCGTAATAAAAGCATAAAAACCAGTACATGTCTACTATACCGAGCAAAGCTATCTGTCATAGTTAATAAAGAACTGATTTCTAAGATTAAAATATCACAACCACCAAGCCAGCTTTGCAGAAGATACACAAAAGAACCTTTCATTCATAAGAGCAAGAGAAATATATCTGGGAAGCTGCAGGAAAGAATAAACCACAACAGAGCATGAGTTAAGCAAACAAGGAATATAAAAAAATAACAAAATGCTGAAAATTAATATATACCTAATAGAATAATCATAAATGATAATAGCTTTGATTTCCCTCATCAGAAGACACAGATTATTATATTGCATTTAAAAATGACCCATTTGTTGACTTATTTGCACCTGACCACCAAAGACACAGGAAACCTTAAGATTAAAGGAAAAGGTATTCTAGGCAAACAAACTAGCAAACAGGCAGGTGTCACTGTTCTAATATTGTATGAAATAGACTTTAAGCTAAAATTGGGAGAGATAAAGAAAATCAACTCATAATTAATTAAAAGGAGAATCATGACGAAGATGATATAACCTTAAACATATGCAGCAAATGCAGATGAATCAGACTTCATAAATCAACATAGTAAAGTCTGTGTGTGGTATGCCTGTGACCGGTACTACATACTAAAAGAAGAACTCAAAGGATTTTCACTAAAATTGGGAACAGGGCAAGGTGCTCAATTTCTGTAATTTATTCAGTATAGTGCTTGAAATGTTAACTAAAGAAATAAGACAAGAGGAAAGAATTAAAAGGAATAAAAACAGAAGGAAAAGTCAAAGAATTTTATCTGCATATGATAAGATTTAAATGCATGAGACTCTGAAGACTAATGTAAAACTACTAGAGCTGATTAATATTTTCAGCAAAATTGCAGGATACAAAGTTAGTACAGAATTAGTAGTTTCTTATATATTAATGACAAAAATTACTTTAATTCATATCTTGTAACATATATTGTACAAAACTAGATTAATTTATGTATTTCTGCATCAATAACAAAAATTACATCAAATAATTACATTAACAGTTGCCTCAAAAAATATTTTGGAATAAATCTCACCAAGAAAGTAAAAGACTTCTATAGTAAAGATTTGTAAACACGGAAGAAAGAAATTGAAGAAGACACTAGGAGAAGAAAACCTCCCATGGTCATGGATTGCTGATCTAACATTATAAGCGTGGCATTACTACCAAAAGCAATGTACAGACTCCATGCAGTTCCATCAAAATTCTAATTTCAGTCTTTACTCATATAAGGAAAACTATCTTAAAATTTATATGGATGTAGAAAAGACTCAGATATTGACATCAACATGGGTAAAGACTGCTGAATAGGACTCCAGTCATCCAGGCAATAATATCAATGACTGCTAAATGAGCCCCCATAAAAGCAAGAGGCTTCTACGGGCCAGAGAGATGGCTCCTTAGATAAAGGCCACTGAAATCGTCCCTAGAAGTTCCCTTCCTGGAACTCACATGGTAGAAGGTGACAGTCGACTCCTACAAATCACCCTCTGACAAACACATGTGTAACCTCGATGTGTTGTTTTGACACACAACAAAGAAATACATGTAATTTTTTGGCAAACTGTGAAAGCTTCTTACAGCAGAGGTAACAGCTGGGTAAAGATACAACTTGCTGAACTCAGTTATTTCGGAGATGCTCACACATCAATGCTTATTGTATTTCTTGAAACAAGGTTTTATGTATGTCACAAACACTCTCACTATGTAGGCAAAGAAGGCCCTGAACTCCTGATCCTCCTGTCTCCCTCTCCCAAGTCTCCTGTCTCTACCTGTCAAGTCCTGGTATTACAGGCATGTGCCAGTAAGCCTTGTTTTGGTGGTGCTGAGCTCATGGTCCAGGTTTTCTGAATGTGAGACTATGGTTATGGGACTAACCTAAGGTGCCCCCCAAAAAAGAATAATGGGAAAAGAAAATATGATATATGTACACACTGGAAATTTCGTCAGCCGTAAAAAACAAAGCTATGGCGTTTTCAGAAAAACAGATGCAGCTGGAGATGACTTCATTCAGTGAGTTAAAGCACTTTCAGAAAGACAAACATTACCATTTTTTTTTATTTCTCTCGTTTGTGGTTCTTACATTTTGTATTTATACACAGAACTGTGTATGTGAGATTTGAGAGTAGAAGTAGAGCTATCTAGAGTAATTAACGGGCCTGTTCCATTCACAAAACCACACTGCTTTCTAAAAGTGTGTTGCTTGCATTGGGGGCAAATTTAGGCCATTTGAGCCATTTGTAAGCAGCTGTGTACAGTACTTGTCAAATGCTCACTACTTCTCGGGTGACTTTAACTGAGCATCTAAATCAACTAGAGGAGAATACATAGCTTTGAAATAGGCTGATAATAATTTCAAAATATAGTTTAGACTTTTAAAAACTCAATATTATGTATTTAATGGTAATATACTTGTCAATTTACCTGTGGATCCAAGAAACACTTCCTATATTAGTTTTTTGAGGTTCAAGAAGATAAACAATGACAATTTGTATAGTGTAACCTGAAGAAAATGATATTTCCGTGTGAGTTTACCTATGTACTTTAAAGTTCTCCCAGTGTCAAATTCTGTATTGACACTAAGTGTATAAAGAGACTATGAACTGTGAACATCAAACAGCAGAAGTATGGGTTGTTTGCCTAAAAACAGGAACTTCCAGTAGCTGCTCCACTGAAGAAAACGACTCCTTCTCCTCCAACAATCGGTAGCCCTCAAGGAGGAGCAGGACTGTAAAGCTCCTCCCCTTTCCATGACGACATGTTGGCATGCTGAATCTGTGCAAGTCTTATGCAGGAAACCACAGCTGCAGCGAGTTCATGAGACCAGACTCCGTGTCATGTCCAGAAGAATGTTTTTGCCTCATCCCCTTCTTCCTGCCTCTCTTCCATGATATCCCCCAAGCCTTCGATGGGTGATAGAGATGTCCCATTTAGAGGCATGCACGCCACTATTCCCTATTTCTGGCACTTCAGTTTTGAATCTTTGCATTGATTGTTGGCTGATACAACAAGGAACTGCTCTGGAGAAGATTGACAGTAGCACTAATCTATGGATAGGCGCATGACTATTTAGAAGGTAGTTCGGCCACATGACCATTTAGCAAAATGACAGTAGTAGCCCTCCCACTCCACTCCTACCAGGACCTGTGACTTTTGACCAAGTTTATAGTACCAGGCATGAATTCTCTCCAGTGAACGAGGCATCTGATCCAAAATGAAAAAAGTTAGTCGTCTCTATAAGATTCTATAAAATTCATGCCACTATTGCAATCTTTGCCTGGCATGTTGGTGGTATAGGAAGCCGTGTTAACAGCTTGAATAAGACTGTTGATGACTGTTCTCTTCCAGTAAGCTGCCTAGCACCTTCCAGCACTATGAGAACTACCCAGTTGGAGAAACTTGTAGCCTTATTCCTAATGGATTTCTCTGTGTCCTGTAACTTAAGTGTATAGTGTCTTCAGCAATAGGGCCTTACCACCAAGTTCTTGTTGGCAACCAAGAGCAATGCCAGTGAACTCTATTGTTTGGAGGCCTCTAAAGCCACCCTGACACATAAGGAGCTACCCTACATTTGACAGCGTGATTTCTGTTTATAACCTATGGCTTCTGGGTGAAGCATTACTCACTCAACTGGGATGTCTCCATTCAGACTGTTTTTAAATTATGCTTTTAATAAACTTATAAAATAATGGATATCCATATGACTTTTTCACGATTTTTAAGGTTAGTTATCCATCCTCCACACCCTCCTCCATCCTCTTTTCCCATGCCCCTCAACAAAATGTTTGCACCCCCAGCAATCTCTCTTTCCACATTCATGTCTTCTACCTCACAAGAATTCAAACTCCCTTCTCCAGTGATGGTCTGAGGAAGATGTTCAAACTGTCATTTTGTTTCAGGTCATAAAATTTATGATATGTCTATATATCATATAATTTGTGATACGACTTAATTATACAGAGTACACTACACTAATGTACAAATACCAAGATGAGTGTGAGTTTTTAAAATGCCCAGGGAGCAGGGGTTCCCACATCACATGCCTTCTCCCATACACTATTTCATTTGATGAAAACACCCCCAGAAAGTTACCTGTTTTCAGCCCTTTGTGGGAAATTAGTGAGGGGCTGGAGAGATGGCTCAGTGGTTAAGAGCACTTGCTGCTCTTGTATGAGACTTGAGTTCAGTTCCCAGTATATCTGTAATTCATAATTGCCTACAACCCCTGTTATAATGCCCTCTTCTGGCCCCTGTGAGCACCAGGCATGCACATGGTTCATATGCATACAGGAAAACATCAATATACATAAAATAAAAATAAATACATGTTTTTAAGAACAATAAAAGAAAGAGAGCCTAGTGAGACTATGTTGCCTAAAGTCCTTTAGGTGGTGGCAGATCCAGGTTTTCTAGGCCAGGTCTTATACAGATTTCACCATGGCATCGGGAAGCATTACAGAATACCCAATAGATTGTTTATTCCAGTCTTGATAGAAATTATTCGTTGACAGGTTTCTAAAAAAAAATCATAGTACAATGATTCTTTCAATGTCAATGAGAGAAATATTTTAAGTATATAAGACACTATTACCTTTAGCCCCCATATATAATAACTATATCCACAACGTGTGCTGTGTGCTAGGGTGTCAATGTGCCTACAGTGACTAATCTTTAAGGTAGGCCTCAGTCAGCTTTGCAGTGAAAGCAGTTCTTGAGTCAACCAAACTTCACTTTTGTTTGTGGTGGTTTCACTGACTAGCCTGAGGGAAAACAGAAAATTCCTAGGAAAGTGCTGCCATCTAGTGGTGAAACTAGCCAGAGGCAACGTCCTTGCAACATAAAATGCACTTACAAGTGATGTCTGGAACAGGTAAATGCATGGGGAGAGATGCTGGCTTGGCAGGGGCTCAGAGCGGAGAGTGTCGTGAGCATGACTCTTTCGTCTGATAAAAATGTCCTAGAACTAGATCCTCTACAAGTTTCTAGCTACTGTTCAGTGTTGCGTTCTAGGTCTTAGAAAAACACGAAAGTGTAAAAGCCAGCTTCTGTGCTTAAAAATTAAGCTTCAGTGGCAAAGAGTCCTACATCTAGCTAGCAATAGTAGAAGACAGGATGTGATCCGGGCACAGGGATACAAAAGATCCTTCCTCCGGTCAACTGGAACAAGGAGTTGGCACTTCTTAGTGGGGGTCTTGTCGAGCATTGCACAGAAAAACATCTGGAGAATGGAACCATAAGGGAACCAACACTCTGCAGAACTCATTTCAACTCAACTCATTTCAGAAGCCCCTATATGTCCCTGGGTTCACTGGTTGGTGAAGTTGGGGAAACACCATAGAAGGCTCTGTTGTGACTCACTGCCATCATATCTAAGTCAGGGTCTTAGGAACTGGAAGTCCCAAGGAGTTGGAAAGCTGCCAGTGCTCTTCTTCAGAGTGCTGAGCTTCAAAGGGATTGATGGGCATCCCAGGAGCTATTTGAAGCAATGGGGACCCTCACTGACCGTGTGGTAATCAGATTCCAAACACCAAGAGATGCAGAGGCTTTGGGTTTGTCATGTACGCCATTGTGGAGGATGTAAATGCAGCTATGAATATAACGGCCACACAAGGTAAAGGAGGAACTGAAGAGAGCTGTGTCAAGAGATTTTCAAAAGCCAGATGTTGCCCCACGTCTGATAAGATCTTAGTCAGTCAGAGAAGACACTGAAAATCCAGCATGATTTTGAACACTATGGAGAAACTGAAGTGATTGAAATCATGACTGACAAAGAACGACTTTTCTTTTGTCCCCTTTGATGATCAGAACTCTGTGGGTAAGACTGCCATTCAGAAACACCACACTGTGAATGGCCACAACTTATGAAGCAAAACTCACCTCGTGGAAGCAGGAGATGTCTAGTACTTCATCCAGACAAAGAGATCCAGGTGTTTCCTGGATCACTGGTGGTGGTCCTGAGGGTGGTAATAGTCATCAGGGGTTGAGGAAACCTGGGTAGTCATGGTGGCTTTGGTGGCAGCCATGTGGTTGTGCATGTGGCAGCAGTGAAGATGGCTAGAATGGATTTGGTAGTGATGGTTGTTATAGAGAAGGTGACCTTGGTTACTTGAGAGGAAGCAGAGTCTCTGGAAGTGGTGAGCAGGAAACCAGTTATGGAAACCAGAACAGTGGCTACGGCAAGAATGGCAGCTATGACAGCAATAGAGGAGGTGGAGGATTTTGGAGGTGGTAGTGGAGACGACTTTGGAGGTGGTGGAAGCTCCAGTGATTTTGGCAACAACAATCAGTCTTCAAATTTTGGACCAATGAATAGTGTGGGGTGGGAGGTGAGGGGCAGAAACTCCAGTCCTGATGGTGGGGAAGGATGGTACTTTGTTAAACCCACAAAGCCAAGGTGGATGTCATAGTTCCAGCAGCATCGGTAGCTACGGTAGTGGCATGAGTTCTAATCACTGCCAGGAAACAAAACTCAGCAAGAGACAGGAAAGCCACAGGTTACAGATGATTTGTGACCTCAGCCAAGCACAGGTGGCAGGGCCTAGCCACTACAAAGAAGACATGTTTTAGTCAGCATTCATGTATATGGACCAAAAAAAACCCCTCAGGACTGTGTTTGTGACTGATTATAGAGCAAGTTATTTTTGCTCCTGTTCTGTGCAAAGATATAAAGCTTTCTGACAAAAGGTTTTCATGTAACAGTGTTTTGTCTGCATGTTGGTTGCCTGACTAATGCCTGCCTTGGTGGCACATTCTATCATAGCAGATGCTAATGTATACCAGCTTTGTCTACAAAGAGACTCAGTGCAACTTCTCACTTGCTGAAAAGGTCAAAGCCTTCTCTATTGATCCATACCTGTAGCTGTCATTTCTGAGTCTTCTGCCAACACAGCTGCTCCTGTAGCCCCAGCCAAAACTAGAGTCAAGGACTAGTCAGAGAATTCAGAAGATATGGGATTTGTTCTCTGATTAATCTCTCACAATCAACCACTCAGTCAGCTTTGTTTGGGAAACATGGAAACAAAGGTCTACTTCTCTTTCAAAAAGTAGAGGTTGGATGCTAGAGAGATGGTTCAATGGCTAAGAACACAAGAATCCCCTGGGGACCCAGTGCTCATTTCCAGACTCCTAAATCACCCGTTCATATGCACAAACCCACACACAGGAACACAATGTGTAGACACATAATTTTAAAATAATAAAAATAAATCTTAAAAACAAATGAAATAAAAAATATTTGTCTAGGCAAAACTGATTTTTTTACTTCTTACCATTTTTTTTTCAATATTAGAAATCGAACCCAAGACTTGAACATGCTAAGCCAAGCTAAACACTACCACTTAGCTAGATCACCATGCCTCATTTTATCGCTTGTTTTGAGACAGGGTCTTGAAGTGGACATTTCTGATACAGCCTTCTCTCATCAACCATCCTCAGTATAGTGACTTCATCTTTAAACCCTGTGTGGCATTCCCTGACACACTTCCATGATACTCCTGGAAAAAATTTGGAGACTCAGTTGTGTCATATGATGTTTTTCTGGAAACTGTTTTATGAGAGGATGTTTTGCTGAAACAGACACACAGGAGGGTGTTTTGCTGAGAACAGACACAGTGTGATGTTTTGCAGTGGATACTTGAGGGGACATGTGATGTCTGAAACGTGTGTAAGTATGACCCAAACAGACAGGGACAATGCTGTGGCATTGGTTCACCTTGCCGTCTTTGCTGATCATCGTTGTTGTAACTTCATACAGAGAAAGATTCCGGTGGCTTTGTGCTGCTACTGCAGACTCAGGCTGATGGGCAGAACCTCACTGTTTCTTCTGGATTGAATTGCTGTTGCTGATTCATGACAACAAAGATGGGAGTCGCCCAAAAGAACTATTTCTAAACATTTCCTTTGGCCCTATTAACCTTTCCTTTTCTCTACCTCTGGTAGTTGGAGGGATAAAAGAGAGGTTAAACTGTCTAACAACTCTTATTAAAGTAGATTTTGAAAAATTTAAACCTACAGAGTCTTATCACAGTGCCCAAGCTGGCCTTGATATCACTGTGTAGCCTAAGCCTATCCTGAACTTTCAATCTGCCTGCCTCAACTTCAAGAACAATCGGATTCTAGAACAGCAACCAGGGTCAGCTTAATTCTCAGCGTTTGCAGGCCTCTTCCGCTCATCTTCTAACCTTTTCTTCATCTCATAGGCTTCTCTTTAATGACTTGATTACAATTACACATTTAATTTATATTTCTAATGAATGTGGGTATTTGCAATTAAGCTATGGTGTTAAAATTTTGTATTTCCATAAATACCTGTAAACTCAAGTACACAGGGGAAAAAAAGAAAAAAAATACATTAAATTAACCCAAGGGCTTACCTCAGGAAGGAAAGAGAGATGGAGAAAGAGAAGTTAGAGTAAGCAGAATCTTCATCTGGCATGTTACTGTTATTACAAGATGATTGTGTTGCTTTCATAACTAAAATTGAGTGGAAATGAAATATTATTTTAATCACATGGTCTTTCTGCTCAGAAAAAGAAAACATAATTGGTATTCTTCACTTCCCACAATACCCTGCAGCCAGTAGCTCTCATTATCTCTTTATCAATGCCAAAATCTTAAGCGTGCTAGTTCTTAGTGTTCCTTCCGGCCCATTAATCAAGTGGCTTCATGCTGGACCACACATTAGAATCACTTAGTGAGATGGTTAAGTGCTGGACATTTGGCCTCAATCACAGTAAATTCATTGGAACCTCTTGAAGATGGGGATATAAAACAAAAACACAAAACACAAAAACAAAAAAAAAAACACTGCATTGTCTTTGCTTCTTAACAACTATATCGTACACCAAAAGTTTAAGTAGACTTGCCACATGATAGAAGGCATCTGAATAGCCGTGGCTTCCTTAAGAAAGTGAGTATCCAGGGCTGTGGGGAAGTGAGTATCCAGGGCTGTGGGGAAGATACTGAGTGTCATACAGAAAATGATGATTAGACCAAGGCAAGGATTCCAGTGAAGGGACTGGGTTGCATTAAATTGAGATGTTGGCCAAGGGGGTCCCATGGGAATCCCCAAAGAACCCAAGCTGATTCTAAGACAAAAGTTATCTTTCAAAAACTGACAGGGGTCGGGGACCAAGAGCAACATCAACTCAACTCATTGAACTTGGAGAAGTCGATCTGATGCCTTCACCCCATGTTCTAGTGTCTTTGGTGCAGGAAATACTCTGCAAGCTACCCAAAAAAAAATGTTGACACGGAGCCAGCCAGAAAGCCTTTAATCTGTCCTACCTACAAAATATGCTAGGGCGATGATGGCACAGAACTTGTGGGAGTAACCAACTCATGTCTTGTTTGACTTAAGGCCCACTCCATGAGAAGACTTGACACCAGTTGGGCAACAAAGAACCAGAGACTAGATAGCCCAGTCACCTGGGATCAAAGGAAAAAAACCTCAGGAAATTTGTAGGAAGAGATGGCAGAAAGATTGGGAGAGCCAGAGGGGATAGGACACCAGGAGAACACAGCCCTCTGAACCAACTAAGCAAGGTACATGTGAGCTCACAGAGACTGAAGCAACCACAGAGCCTACATGGGTCTACACCAGTTCCTCTGCATATATACTACAGTAGTGTTTTTATGGCACTCTTGACTCTGAGAACAAGTGGGTCTCTGACTCCTGTTCCTGCTCTTGGGACTCTTCTCTTCCCGATAGATTGCTGTCAATATGGTAGTTTTTGTTTCATATTATTATATTTTAATTTGTTGTGTTTGGTAGTTATCTCTTTAAAGCCTGTCCCTTTCTAATTATAGACAGAAAAGGAGTGAAACTGAAAGGGTGGGGAGGCGGGAAGGAACTAGGAGGAGTAGAGGGGGGAAACTGCAATCAGAATATATTGTGTGAGAAAAGAATCTATTTTCAACTTTAAAAGTGAAAAGAAAATTTTTATTGGAAATTTTCATGCTTATAAGTTTTTAACTTTATTAATTTCTATGTCTGGTGAGGGTGCCCACGACCCACATGTAGAGGTTAGACGGGAAATTTGGCTTTCCACCTTATGTGACATAAGATCTCTCTTGTGTCTGCCTCTGTGTTGTGTGCAGAGCCAAGCTTTGAGCTTCAAGTCATTCTCCTGTCCTCACGTCTCATCACTCTGTAGGAGTACTGGGATTGTGAGTGCACTGAAATCAGACCTTTTCCCCCTAATGCGAGTTCCATGGATCTGAACCCAGATTGTCAGGCATTCTTGTCACTTTTATTTACTGAGCCATATTCCTGGGCCAAAATAAAAATATGTTTTTTTGTGATACAGATCTGTGAGCAGAATGGCACCACAACCTTATAATCCCAGCACTCAGGAGGTGAAGGCAGGAGGGCCTATAGTTCTAGGCTAGCCTAGGCTACATAGTAAGACACTGTCTCAAAAGCAAAACAAAATAATAATAGCAAAGAGAGAGAGAGAGAAAGGGAGAGAGAGAGAGAGAGAGGGAGAGAGAGAGAGAGAGAAAGAGAGAGAGAGGGGAATCAAATGTCTAGATGAAATAATTGTTAAGTCATTTGTATTGCAGGGGGTATTTAGTGGGTTCTCATTACCATTTATGGCATTCATAAGTACATGAACAAATATATTAACCTAGGAAACTTCACACAAGTGAAACATAAATTTCTTTTAAGGTTTATTGAAATCTGTCAGGAAAGCTGTTGTACCTCTGTAGTCCCAGCACTCCAGAAGCTGAGGCAGGAGGATCATGTGTTTGAGGCCAGCCTGGCACTTTATAGCAGTGAGATATAGTCCAGCATGGACTAAAGTGAAAACCTGTTTCAAAACAAAACCAGAAAAGATTTCCTGAGTACCCACCATGTAACTGGATCTGCTAAATCCCAGAGTTGTTAATTTTTGGCCTAGAAACAGGGCTTGGGAGCTAAATATATACAGGAATGGGAATATAACTACAATTACCTAGCATGCATGGAGCTTGGGCTTCAACTCCCAGTACCACATAAACAAGGTTGTGGCTGGCACATGCCTGTAATCCCAGAACCTTGGAGGTGGAAGATCAGAAGGCCAAAGTCATACTTGGTACATAGCAAATTTGAGACCAACCTGGGATGCATAAGCCTCTGTCTCAAATAAATAAATGAATAAATAAATAAATGATAACATGTACATATTTACATGCATAGACAAACATGTAGATACATGTTTATTTATACATTTATCTATATATACATAAATTTTATATATGTATAAATATATTTATGTATGTATAAATGTATATTTATGTAAATATATTTATACATATACATATGTATTTATATGTATAAATGCATAATACATTATGTATAGGTATATAAATACATATGTACACATATACATATATAATTTATTATGTATTTATTATGAATATGTCATATATATGTATACATGTATATGTATATAAGTGTATATGTATATATATGTATATGCATATATGTGTGTATGCATATATGTATTGTAATGTATATTATATATACATATGTGTGTATGTATATTTATATGTGTGTATATATATGTATACATTTAAGTTTTTTTAAAAATTGCATACATACATGTGTCTATATGGCGATATGTATATGTGAGTGGCCAGAAGAGTCTATCAGATGCCCTGGAATTGAGTTCCAGTTTATTACAATCTACCCAACATGAGCAATGGGAACCAAATTCAGGTCCTCTGGACGAGCAGCACACATTCCTTACCTCTGAGACATTTTTGAGAGTTCCATAAACTTGTATTAGTTGTAGTATCTTGTGCAATTATGAATTGTTAAATCTTCCATGTACTTAAAGAATCCACATGGGTATACAAAAATCTCCCAATGATCTTGATGTCTGAACCAGTCAAATCACTAGAAGCAAGATTTGCCATTCTTTAAAGTCACAGTCTTTTCCCAAATAGAAAGTCATTGAGCAGAGGTGGTTCTTAGGAAATATGGAGAATACAGTTTCATCACAGAGTTCTTACCGTTCTCAATATTTTTTATTTTCTTGAAGATACCCATAGGGGAAGTGGAGTAGAAAAGAGAGAGCACTTCTTTCACAAGTTAAGTCTAGAATTCAGATAAACAGAAGGCAGGAGCCTGAAGACAATTCTGCTAGTCAGACCACACACCCATTGGTGTTTAAATCAAGCCAGGGAGAAGAAGTGGTTGGAACAGACTGAGACAGACAGGGCCGAAAAAGAGACAGCTGGTGTGATAACAAAAGGACAGTGTTCTGTTTTCAGTGAGGAAACAAACTAGGAAAGCAATTGACCTTTTTGTTCTATTCTGCTTCAAAACGTCTCCTGCACCATGTGTACCGATACAGCCTCAACAATCCACAAGCTGAAGCAGGAGCATTGTCATAAGTTTGAACCCAAACAAACAAAAAAAGGTTTTCTACCCATAAAACAAAATAAAACTTTACACTTGGGTTACAGATTGGATTTGGAAATAATCTGACTTAAAAATATGCTATTAGCCAAATTTCTTTTTGCCATCTGATTCAAATATTTCCTGAAGAATATATACTTACAGCACTCATTCTTTAACCCAGATGACAGGCTATACTGATACTGTATGAATGCCAAGAGCAGTTTTTAAATTGTTATAAAATGTTGTTGCTTAGAAGCTTGAGGGACTTCAGTGTAATTTACCCTTTTCTTAGGAGCATGCAGTTTTAGAATGCTGACTCAGAAGTAAGGACTCCAAACATGCACACAGCTGGCTTAGAGAGAGAGTAAGCTGCCAATTAGCCCTGGGCTGAGGGTCTGAGGTCAGAATCCACACCTCCCAGCTTCTTCTAGCTCATTGATTGAGTGTATCATTCACTCTCTTAATCTCTGAAGATGGTGTTGGCACTTATTCCTACATAAAGATAATTCATTTTCCTTATCAGAAAAGATTGGAGAAAGAGAGAGAAATATGTAGGGGGAAATGAATGTGGCCATTTCATCCCTACCATTGCCTATTAAAGACTCACATCTTCTACTGCTCGTAGGATTCAATAATTAGTCTCATCTCCAGCTTTGTAGCAGGAAATTCACTGCACTTTCCCTTTCCTACATGACTCCATTCCCAATATATCACAAATATCTTTTCACCCAACCTTCCAACTCCCAATTCTTCCAGTACCTCAGCCTCCAATACCATCAAACATTCCCTGTGAACACACCAGCTGAGTATTCCACTAAAACAGGAAACACACAGCTACGCACTCTCCAAAAATCCAGAAAGGAAACAGAAACCAAGGAATAAAACACCCCCCACCCCCACCCCCAAAAAAGAATCAGAAGTAAATACACCCAAGAGTAATAGATGGCAAGAAATAATCAAACTGAGGCCTGAAATCAATAAAATAGAAACAAAGAAAACAATACAAATCCTTAGCCAAACTAATGACATTGCAGAGAGAAAATATCCAAATGAACAAATCAGAAAGGAAAAGAGAAACATAACAAGAGACACCAAGGAAATCCAGGGAACCATGAGGGCATGCTTTAAAACCCTATACCCCACCAAATTAGAAAATCTAAAAGAAATGGATAATTTTCTTGATAGAAAACTTACTGAAATTAGATCAACACCAGATAATTTAAATAAACCTATAACTTCTAGAAGCAGTCCGTAAAAGTTTCCCAATCAAAAGAAACCCAGGATCAAATTGTTCTAGAGCTGAATTCTACCAGATTTTCAAAGAGGAGTTGACACCAATACTCCTCAAATTATTCCATGGAAGAGAAAGAGAAGGAACATTCCTCAATTCATTTTATGATGACATATTTATTCTAATACCCAAACCACATAAAGACTCAACAAAAAAAAAAAAAGAAAGAAAGAAAAGGAGAGAAAAAATTACAAACCAATTTCCCTTATAAACATCAATGGAAAAATAGTCAACAAAATACTTGCAAACTAAATTTAAGAATACATCAAAAAGATCATCCACCATGATCAAATAGGCTCCATTCCAGAATTGCAGGAATATGTTCAGTATATAAAAATCATTAAATGTGATCCATGATATAAATAAACTAAAAAAAATTAAAAATAAAAAAATAAAACAAAACCTCATGATTTTCTCATTAGATGTAGAAAATATCTTCGACAAAACCCAACACGCCTCCATGACAAAACTCCTGGAGAGATTAATGGTAAATGAGACATATCTAAATCTGGTAAAGGCAATATGCAGTAAGGATCAACTTAAATGGAGAGAAACTCCAAGTAATTCCACTAAAACCAGGAATAAGACAAGGCTGACAATTCCTTCTCTATCTACTCAACACAGTAGTTGACGTCTTAGCTAAAGTAATAAGGTAACTGAAGGTGGTGAGCAGACTACACAACTGATGTTATGATAGTGTACATAAGGGACCCTAAAAATCCCCCCGGACAACTCCCACAGTTAATAAATACTTTCAGCAAAGTAGCTGAACACAAGATTAACTGCATGGCAGACTGAGAAAGAAATCAGGGAAACAGCATCTTTCACAATAGCCTCAAATGATATAAGGTATCTTGGAGTAACTTTAGCCAAGCAAGTGAAAGACCTGCATGATAAAAACTTCAAGTCTTTTTTTTTTTAAAGTAATTGAAAAAGGTAGCAGAAGATGGCAATATCTTCTAGGTTCATGGGTCTGTAGGATTAACAATAGTAAGAATAACCACTACCTTACCAAAAACAATCTACAGGTTAAGTACAATTTCAATTAAATTCCAACACAGTTGTTTACAAACCTTAAAAAGAAAATTCTCACTTCACTTGGAAAAAAAAACCCAGAAGAGTTAAAACAATCCTGAACAATAATAGAACTACTATAAGTCTCATTGTTCCTGCTTTCAAGTTCTGTTACAGAGCTACAGTCATTAAAAACCCCATGGTGTTGGCATAAAACAGACTCATTTATCAATGGAATAGAATCAGAGACACAGGCATAAATCCATACATTTATGGACACCTGAGTTTTGATAAAGAAGCCAGAAGTCACACTGAGAAAAAAAAAGGCAGCATCTTCAACAAATGGTGTTTGTCAAACTAAATGTCTGCATGTAGAAGAATGCATATTGACCCATACTTACCTCCCCGCACAAAACTCAAGTCCAAGTGGATCAAAGACCTCAATATAAAACCAGATACACTGAACCTGATAGAAGAGAAAATGGGGACTAGCCTTGAACTCACTGGCAAAAAAGATTTTCTGAAGAGAACACCGTGAACATAGTCAATTAGATCAACAATTAATAAATGGGACCTCATGAAACTAAAAAGCTTTTGTAAGGCAAAGGACTCCATCAATCAGAAGAGGCAACCTATAGAAAAGGAAAAGATTTTTACCAACTTCACATCCAATAGAAGACTAATATTCATATAATAGGAACTCAAAAAATTACATATTGAAACCAAATAATCTAATTAAAAATGAGGTGCAGATATAAACAAAAATTGTCAATAAAGAATCTCAAATGGCTTAGAAATACTCAAAGAAATGTCCAACATTCTTAGCTATTAGGGAAATACAAATCAAAACTACTTTAAGAGTTCATCACACACATGTCAGAATAGGTCAGACCATTAACATAAGTGACAGTTTCTGCTGGCAAAAATGTGGAAAGGGGGGACCACTCCTCCATTGCTGGTTGAAGTGCAAACTTGTACAGCCACTCTGGAAGTCAATATGGCAGTTCCTCAGAAGGTTGGGAATTGATCGACCTCAAGATCCAGCTATACCACTCGTGGGCATATGCCCAGAGGGTGATTTATCCTACTACAAGGACAGTTGTTCATTGTGGTTTTATTCATAATAGGCAGAAACTGGAAACAACCTAGATGTTCCTCACTAGAAGGATGAATAAATATTTCCAGTGACAGGACTACATCGCATTCAATTGAGTTGTTGGCCAAGAGGGTCCCATAGAAATTCCTAAACAGCCCAGTTGTTGTTAAGACAAAGCTTTGCATTCCACGCACCAACAGTGTGGCCCATTTGCTAACAATGCCCACACAACTCATTGAACATGGAGAAGCTGAGCTGATACCTGCATGGAGTCCTCACCCTTATGTTCTAGTGTCTCTGATGTGGGAAGGTACTCCGTAGACTACTGAAAGAGAAACATGGACACCAACCCAGCCACAAAAGCACTGACCCACAATCTGTCCTGCCTGCAAAATACACTAGCACAATGGTGACACAGAATGTGTAGGAGTTGTTAACCAATGTCTGATTTGACTTAAGGCACACTCCATGAGAGAGAACCCACACCCAGCACTGCTTAGGTAACCAAGAACCAGAGGAAAAAAAGACTCTAATGATTTTCTGCTGTACTCATAGATCAGTTCCTTATCCAGTCACCATCAGAGATGCTATAGATTGGAGCAGAGGCAGAGACCCACAGTTAAACATTGCATGAAGAGAGATTCTAAATGGGAAGACTCCATCAAGTCCATCTCCTCAGAGCTCAAAGAATTCTGAGTAAGAGGAGGCAGATAGATTGTAAGAGTCAGAGAGGATAGAGGACACCAGGGAGAACATGACTCTGAATAAACTAAGCAAAGCACATGTGAGTTCACAATGGCTGAAGTAGCAAGCACAGGGCCTACATGGATCTACACCAGGCCCTCTGCACACACACTGTAGTCATTAGCTTAGTGTTTTCATGGGACTCCTGACTGTGAGAACAAGTGGGTCTCTGACTCCTGTTCCTGCTCTGAGGACTCTTCCTGTTAGACTGTTATCCATATGATACTTTTTGTTTCATCTTATTATATTTTATTTTGTGTGTTTGGTAGTTATCTCTTTAAAGCAGGTTCCTTTAATGACAGACAGAAAAGGAGTTGATCTGGAAGAAAGGGGAGGTGGGAAGGTACTGCGAGGAGTAGAGGGAGGGAAAACTATAATTGTAATATATTATATGCTAGAAGAATCTACTTTCAATAAGGTAAAAAATAATAATAAAGACCATCAAGCCTTCCTTTCTGCCTTCCTTCCTTCCCTCCCTCCCTCCTTCCTTTCTTCCTTCATTTTCTTCTTCTTCTTTTTTTTTTTTTTTTTTTTGGTATATTTGAAGCAATATCTCACTCTAGTCCTGTGGCCTAGAACTTTATGTAGATGAGGCTAGGTTTAAATTTTTAATTTTTTCACTTCTTTATGGCCTTATTATATGTATGGGGGTCAGTACAGGAGGGCTTTCATTCTGGATAAAGGAAATGACCCTAGAGGGAAATATTTAGCAATTACCTAGTTAAAGCTAACAACAGTATGTTTGATTTTGTTTTGTTTGTTGTTTGGTTTATTTATTTATTATTTATTTATGTTTGTGTGGGAGTGTGTATGGATGTTTTGCTTGCATATATGCCTGTGCACCATGTGTGTGCCTTGTGCCTGAGGAGGTCAGAAGAAGGTATCCATTTTTCACTAACTGCAGTTACAAATGGTTGTAGACTGCCGTGTGGGTACTAGGAATCAGACTGCTGAGGTCCTCTGGAATACAGCCAGTGCTCTTAACTGTTGAGCCATCTCTCTAAACCCCGGATGTGTTTATTTTTAAAGTCTTATCTTAGTATGGTTCAGGTCTTTTCAAAGTAACATGGCTTCAGGATGTACCTGCTGTGCTTTGATGGACTTTTGTAAAAATTATCTAGATATGTAAATGAATATGTGACATTCAGTCACCTATGGATTTTGACATACCAGAGCCTGGAAATCTAAAGCACATTCACCTTCTCTACTATACATGGCAAATACTACTTAGTTTTTGAAATATATCATGATTTTTTAAGTCAATTCTATTATTCATTTTTGGGGAGAACATAAAGACATCTTGAGATAAGCAGGAGGATTCTGGGTTGTCAAATTGGGAACAAAATACAGAGTCCAGCTCCTAACAGGCAATTATAAATATGTATTGAGTTCAGAAGCCCTTTAATGGAATGTAGATGAACAGACAAGGGGTCCATCTTAGTTCCTGTCAGAGACCCTTAGAAACATGCTCTGCAGCTGACGGTTTGTCATAGACTTTTGTTTCTGTTGTTGGAGAAAATATTGGGGACCTCTAGGTGAAAAGGACTGTGTGATTCAGGACGTGCACCCCATTTGACCATAACCTCAGATAACCATAAGAAAACATTGCCTCTGTGGTTCAGCATAACAGCCTATTTGCAAGAAAAGAAATCTTAAAATTACTTTGCAAATTGTCCTTCAAGTTTTTAATGTGCCCAAAGGGCACTTTCATAATGCAAAGTGTTTATGTCTCCTGTCTCTGGAGATGGCAGCTGCAGAAAGGCAGGCTGATCTGGTGCGGCGGTCTTCTGTCATTTCGGTACTTGAAAGAAAATGGCTCACCTGAGATGAACTCTAGATAATCTTGAGCAGAGTAACTACCCACTAAACAATCCTTCTCCCCTGCAAACTAAACTCAGAACATCGCCTTCCTAGCACCACAGGAGACATCAGAAAAATGAAGAGAAACCCAAAACAAAAGTTATATCCACAAAATCACTTTCAGTAAGATGTAGGGGGAACAATTCATCTCTGTTGTACCAAGAGGCACTAGACTGTATCTAGTAAGTGTGGTTGTTTGGCACTGACATGCTGGAATCAGCTACACACAGAAACCGAGTTGCGTTAGGAAGTGCAACTAGTAGTTAGCCATCAGTAGAATCTGCTTCCCTAGGTATAACTGCCACAGAAACAAGGAGTATTTTGGTTAAACATTTGTGGGGTGGGTGCTAGGATACTCAGAGACTATTGCAAGCTAAAAGTGTAAATTCTACCACTGAGCTATCCCCATAGCATCCTAGATAAGACTTTTAATTTAAAAGAAGAGTTCCAAGACAGTGTTTAAGAATCATCTATGGAAGCTTTTAAAAATGCTATCTGGAAATTCATAAGCTCCCTATGTATCGTTAAAACTTCCAGAGAGGTGTTAGAATTATGCCAAATACACTACAAGTGTCTTTAAACTTCTTCCTAATTATAATGAGACCACTGTAAATTTTAGAACTAACATGAATCCAATGGTATTTTGCTTGACACTCAAGATGGCTTCTTGCCCTTAAATTCTGAGCCTCCTTTTGAATAGGATAAAGAGCATCAATCCATTCTTCCAAAAGCCTATCTAAATCCTCTGTGCATATTTAACACATTAGTAACATTTTTTGCTAAATGATTAACAAAAGTAGCTGTCATAACCTCTTGTATCACAGCAATTGCAGAAGCAGTGGTGCTAGCAATTAATGTAATTAAAGCTGTTATACCAGCAATAGTCAAGGCCACTACCCTCTTGCTTCTGCTTAAAGCCTGACTCATTTCTTCCAGTACTTGCAACCTATTTTTAGAATACCAAGGTTCTGTGATACTCAGGGCACTAAAACAAAAGCTGGTTGATAGGTCTCCATAACTGACATGCAGGATTTCAAAATACAAACACAACTAGAAAGTGTATAATTAATGAAACTTATATTAAATACTGTAGAAGAAACAAAAGTTATTTTTAACTTGACAATTAAAAAGGCCTTAACACATGTACTAACACTTGTTTGAGATCCAGATCCTGCCCCAACTTTATCTTTTGCTAACATAGCATCATAGAGAACTGCAGCTAATTTCCATATATGTCTCTAAAAATGTCCAGAACCAGACTTCCAAATGAAGACTGTTATTTCCAGTATTGTACTGATTTCTAGACCAGTCCATGATTGAGTCTGGATAACTGGTCACATTTAATAACAATACAAGAGGTATTATAACTTCTCTTTTCTCTGGCCTCCATGAGCACCCACACTCACAAGCATACACACACACACACACTTTAATATATATATATTTAATTAAAAGGATGAGATGCATATGATTAAAATACATTGTATAGACCTGGACCAGCAGGTCTTCAGTGACAGAATCCCCGATCAGAAGATCAGATGATGATCAGAGATAAGGAGATGAGAAAATAGATAAATTTGGGATCAGGAGGTACTGCATAAACTATGCTTTATGCCAAGCAAGCTTACTAAGAAGTATAGTATTTTATATACTATTTCTAGAGGCAAAATATGATGAAGTCAGCAGAAACTACCATACAATGGAACTAAGTCAATGTGATATATATTTATGTATAAATAAATAAATAAATAAATAAATAAATAGAGTTAAGCATTGTGATCTGCCTCTGTAATCCTAGTACTTGGGGAGGTGGAAGAAGAAAGATCAGACCTTCATCCCCTTTTGTCAGCTACATAGCAAGTCTGTGGCCCACTTGGGCTATGGGATACTGTCTCCTCCTCCTTCCTCCTCCCCTTCCCCTTCCCCTTCCCCTTCCCCTTCCCCTTCCCCTTCCCCTTCCCCTTCCCCTTCCCCTTCCCCTTCCCCTTCCCCTTCCCCTTCCCCTTCCCCTTTAATCCCAGCACTTGGGAGGCAGAGGCAGGTGGATTTCTGAGTTTGAGACCAGCCTGGTCTACAGAGTGAGTTCCAGGACAGCCAGGACTACACAGAGAAACCCTGTCTCGAAAAACAAGAACAAAACAAAACAAAAAAAACAAAAAACAAAAACAAACAAACAAACAAAAAAGATTAAGGCTCCAGCAGCAAAAAGAAGGAGGAGCTGTTGAAACAACTGGATGACTCCCAGCTTCACGTCGCCAAAGTGACAGGAGGCGCCACATTCAAGCACTGTCATTAACCAGACTCAAAAAGAAAACCTCAAGAAATTCTACAAGGGCAAGAAGTACAAGCCCCTGGACCTGAGACCCAAGAAGACTAAAGCCATGCGACGCCGGCTCACCAAGCATGAAGAGAAGGTGAAGACCAAGAAGCAGCAGTGGAAGGAGTGGCTGTACCCACTGCCCAAGTATGCAGTCAAGGCCTGAGACGACAATGACAATAAAGTGCAAAACTGACTGGCATATATATATATACACACACACACACACACACATATATATATATATATATATATACACACACACACATACATACATATATATATATATATATATATATATATATATATATATATATATAGTGTTTATTTATTTTGGATAGCAGAAGCCTGTGTGCCTCAACACACATGTGGAGGTCGAAGGAAAGCCTATGGAATTCATTCCTCCTGTTTCATCATGTGGGTCTCAAGAATTGATCATCAGTGATTGCTTGGCAGCAAGCACTTTACCCATTGAGCCATGTCACCTTCCCAAAGCCTTAATTTACTTCAGAAGCTGTTTGAGGACTCTTGATTATTTATTAGCACATATGAATTATGCATAACAATGGGTTTCATTATGACATTTTCATGGATTTACACAACATGTTTTAATTATATACCCACTATTGTCCCCCTCCTACTCTTCTTGTTCCATTTCTTCTTCCAAAGCCCCCCTCTTCTCCTTTCATGCCATTCAGGAGGAGGTAGACATGGAGAAGTTATTTACAGACACATAGATAATCTCAGTGGCTCCACCACTGAAGAAAGTCTCTCCCTCTTCATCAGTAATCACTAAGAGCCAATTGTGGGGAGTGGGACAGCCAGAGAATCTCTCCTCCCTGGCAACCAGTAAGTGCACATCAATTCTCAGAGAGTAATGTAGCCTTGTGAGCCCCTCCCCATCTATGACCGACTACTGAAACACCCGATTTTGTGAAGATCTGTGCAGGCAGTCACAGTTGCTATGAGTTCAAAGCTAGATGACCATGTCCTGTCATATCTGAAAGACAGCCTTCCACATGATACCTCTCTTCTAGGTCATCTCAATTTTTTTCTACTTCTTCTTCTGCAATATTCCCAGTTCCCTTGGCCTTGGAAGAGGGTGATACTGTCTATCCTAAGCATTCAACAGTCAGTTATTCACAGGAGTTGAAGCAATTGTGAATCTCTGCTGTAGCTAGCTCCCACGGGAAAAAGAAGTTCCTCTAACCAAAGCTGACAGCAGCACTCGTCTATGGGCATAAATATAAATATTTATGTGACAGTTTGACAAGCACATATTTTCTTATAGTGGAAAAGACATTGAAGGGCATATCTAATCCAAGCTTGACCACTCCATCCCATGCTAAGTCAGAACCTGTAAGAGTTTAATGCAGGGACCTTCTTCCCTTGCTGACATTCTCTGCAGAGCTGTTCAACTTTTATTTTTTATTTTTTTTTTAAATTAGAATGGCTGAGTACTTACCAGGCTTCCATCATGAAGACAGCTCTTGTTAGATTACTCGGATCATATCACGTAAACTAATCTAATGATTTTCTTGTTGATGAACATTCATTTTTTTCTTTTACTGGATATTTTCTTGATTTACATTTCAAATGCTATCCCCTTTTCAGGTCTCCCCTCTGGAAAACCCTTATCCCATCCCCCCTCCCTGTGCCTCTATGAAGGTGCTCCCCCACCCACCCACTCCCGCCTTCCCACCCTGGCATTCCTCTACACTGGGGCATCCAACCCCCAAAGGACCAAGGGCCACTCCAACTGATGTCCAACAAGGACAACAACTCTGACTGATTGTCCAACAATCCAACATACGCGGCTGGAACCATGGGTCCCTCCATGTGTACTCTTTGGTTAGTGGTCCAGTCCCCAGGAGCTCCACGGCAGGGGACTCTAGCGATTGACACTGTTGCTGTCCCCACAGGGCTGCAAACTCCCTCAGATCCTTCAGTCCCTTCTTCAACTCCTCTGTCGGGGACCCTGTGCTCAGTCCAATGGTTGACTGTGATCATCGGCCTCAACTTTTATTTACAAATTTGAACATTAGAAAACTTGTGATAAACGTAGTTTCCCTTCTCTTACTTGATACCTCTACTTTGGCAGAGGCTGTTAGCATGGTTTTGCAACTTACCCCTTGGTGACAAAAATCTGCTTCTCCTAAGTTGAAATGTGAAACATGGAGCATTTTCAAGATGTCCAGCAAGATCGGCCAATCAGCAAACGCTGACACATATAGCCGTAGCAGTTATTTGATGACTAGCACTATAGAGGGATTGGTAAACTATGTCTTCAAGTTTGCATGGCAACAAATTTAGGATTTCTGTGGCATCCCCAAGCTGTACAAAGTTTGGAACTTTTAACAAAACAGATATTGGTTAAAGAGACATCTCAGTCCATAAAATGTTCGTCACATAAGCATGAAGACAGTTCATGCTTATAAGTTCAGGTCCCCATCACACACATGAAAGCTGGATGGGGCACTGTACCACTATCATCCCAGAGCTGGGGGGTGGGGCAGAAATAGGAAGATCCTTGGGATGTTCTGGCTAGCCATTCTAAGCTAATTAGGTAAGTTCCAGCCCAGTAGGAGACCCTGTCTCAAAAAGTAAGGTGAAGAGCAATTGAGGAAGATACCTGATGTCTATTTCACTCCCTCCCGGCCACCCCGCTCCTGTGCATGCACATCTGTGTGCTCGTGTGCACACATACAAGTCGGGGAGGCTGGCTGTGTAACCTGGTGGTACAGCTGCTCTTAATATATGCTAAACCTCATCCAGTTTCCAATCTTAATGCCATATTCCCTTTTAAAAAGATCCCTTTCTATATTTATGCAAAGTCATATTATTATGATGTCTTTACTGATGATCATTAAAATACCACAGAGGAAATTATCCTTGAAATCATCTGCGCTCAAGCTCGACTATAGATGTAGAGCCTCACAGCTGGACTTGGCCAAGACAATCCTCGTGTTTATTTCATGAGCACAAAAGACTATTTGAGCTGATGAAGTCAAATGTGAAGATCAGAACACAGGCTAAAGTACACAAAGGACCATGCAATTACTTACACATTCAGGGCAGAGGAAACACGACTTAATTTTTGTAGACAACCAGCTATTTGGTCTACTGTTTTCAAAAGCTGAGTGTGTGTGTGTGTGTGTGTGTGTGTGTGTGTGTGTGTGTGTGTATGTGTGTGTTTTCTTGCGCAGGGAACTGCAAATAATTGCTTCACTTCTCCATTTCCTTCTGCCTGCCTAAACATTGCAAACTTAGCTGCTTGCTGTCAGCACTTGAGCTGACAGTCAGGAGAATGACTGCTCATTTTAGAATTTAGAATCTAATATAAACAGTGATCGAACCCCAAAGGAGGATATCTAAGAATGCCGAACTTAAAATTCATGAGGGTGTTGACTTATCTAATTTTAGCCCATGCACTTATAGAATTTAACACAAAACCACTTTCAGCTTATACTCAAAATAATGTTTAAGTAACTATTCAGCTATTACATCTTAAAACATGCTCTTCATCAGGCATGGTGGTGTACACCTTTAATCCCAGCCCAAGGGAGGCAGAGACAGGCATAACTCTGTAAACTCAAGGCCAGTGAAGAACCAGCCTGCCTCCAACTTAGGCTTAAAAGCCATCTAATAGTAAAGACAAACTAGGTTTATTCCTATGTATGCATAAACCTCTGGTTTTCAAGAATTGGGTGTGCCCCACCTGTAACTATAACTACAAATGGTTCTGTACTTGACATTCCAGGAATGGCAAGCATGTCTTTGTTTCAAAAAGTTGTAGTCATAAGTGGTCATATAACCTTTTAAACAAAAGCAGGGTTGCAAGATGGTTATAAACAACTTTTGAAACAAATACATGATTGCAGTTCCTGAAACAGGCAGTACAAAACCACCTACATAGAGAGGTGTATGAGTGTGTGTGAGTGTGTGTGTGTATACACACATGCTCTGAGCAAACTAGTTTTAGTATAAGTTATACATCCTTCACTTACAAGATTATTATAAGATTAATTTGTGAGATTTACTGTAAATATATATATACACACCACATAAATGCTAGAAAAACAGAGACTAAGAATGCATTATAAAGAAATTCTTAATATAGCAAGGTAAATAAACTGAGTAATAATAGGAAACAACTCCTGTAGTCCGGTGTGATGGCACATGCTGAGGTCTCAGCACTGGTGAGCCTAAGATATGAATAGAGAGTTTGTGACCAGCCTGAACTCTGGAGCAAGGCCATATCAAAGAAAAGAACTGATTTTAAGTTCTCTTAAAATTACAATTTATGTGTCCCCTAAAGACATATGAGAAGACATAGACCGTCTGCCTTTTCTATTGAATGTGGTAAAGCATCCAGCCATGTCATAAGGACCAAATTGCATACATTCTTTAGATTTCTTACCTTGTGGACATAGGGACGCTATTCACTGAAGGAAAAGAGGAGAAGAAAAAAAATGTCTAATACAAAAAAAAAATAGTCACCACTATTTCTGGATGCTTTAAGGCCAAAGAAAATATTGAATCTTCTTAACCTTATACTTTCAAAAATTCAAGAGGCAATTCATTCAAAGAGAGGATGGGGAAGAAAGAGGAGGAGAAGGAAGACAAGTACTGGCTAGTTTTATGTCACCTTGACACAAGCTAGAGTCACCAATGGAGGGAGGCTCAATTGAGAAAATGGCTCCATAACATGGGACCAGTCTGTTATCTTCTTAATTAATAATTAATGTGGGAAGGGCCATCCTACTGTGTAAGGGGTCATCCCTGGGCTGGTGGTGCAGAGTAGGCTGAGCAAGCCAGGAGGAGCAAAGCAGTAAGCAGCACCCTCCATGGCCTCTGCATCAACTCCTGCCTTTAGGATCTTGCCCTGTTTGAGTTCCTGTCTTGGCTTCCTTCAGTGATGGACCATAATGTGGAAGTGTAAGTCAGATAAACCCTTTTCTCTGTAACTTGCTATTTTTGGTCATGGTGTCTTATCACAGCAATAGTAACCCTAAGAGAATGTAGAGAAAAAGGAAAAGGGGTGTGGGGTGGGGAGTTGAATGGAGAGTCGGAGGAAAGTGGAGAGGAAGGTAGCACACAGTGGGGGCTATCTGAATTCACATCAAAGGAGTCCACATGTAAAGTACACTAGCTTTGGACCACAAAAGATTGGAAAGTGTTTACTCAGAGTTTGAAATTGTCATGATAGGCTGAATGTCACAGCACACACTAGTCCCAAAACTTAGGAAGCTGAGACAGAAACATAGCCACAAACTTAAAGCCCACCTAAGCCATATAGTAAGGACAACCATCAGGGACACATAATAAGCCCTTACCCCCAAAACAAACAAACAGACAAATAACAACAAAACCAATAAGAGTGATAATTTCAAGAAATGTATGGAATCAGATATGGGGGTAGGGGACAGGAGAGAAGCCCAAAGAGCAAAGAGAGTAAATGGAAATAAGCAGTCTTGGGGAGTGGGAGGTGGGGGACCCTCTAGAAAGTACCAGAGACCCGGGAAGTAAGACACTCTCAGGACTCATTTGGGTTAACTTAGCCAAAATGCCCAACACTGGGGAAAGGGAACTCGAAGAGTCCACTTCCAGTAGACAAACAGGGCCTCAAGTGGACGGACAGGGTTATTAACCCACAGTCAAAATTTCTGACCCAGAATTGTTCCTGTCTAAAAGGACTGCAGGGACAAAACTGGAGAAGAAGAAACTGAAGGAAAGTCAGACCAATGACCAGCTCAACTTGGAACCCATTTCACAGAGGGACACCAAAGCCTGACACTATTACTGATGCTGTCATGTGCTTGCAGATACGAGTCTGGCATGGCTGTGCTCTGAGAGGCACTACCAGCAGCTGACTGAGACAGAAGCAGGTATTTACACACAACCATTGAACTGAAGTCACAGACCCCGATGGTTGAATTAGGAAGGATTGAAGAAGCTGAAAGGGAGAGTGACCCCATAGGAAAACCAACAGTCTCAACTAACCCAGACCCCAGGGAGCTCCCAGAAACTGAGCCACCAACCAGGAGCATACATGGGCTAGTCCAAGGCCCCTGGCACAAATGTAGCAGAGGTCTGCCTGTTCTGGCCTTAATGGGAGAAGATACACTTTATCCTAGAGAGACTTGAGACCCCAGAGAAGAGGATGCCTTGTAGGAGTGGGGAGCACCCTCACGGAGGTAAGAGGGAAGAGGAATGGGATGATGAAATGTGTGAGGGGGAACCAGGGTTTGGGAGAGGGGCAACTAGAATGTAAATAAATAATTTAAATTTTTAAAAAGGATATTTTTTAAAGGAATGTCTTTGATTTCTAAAACAAAACCAAAAAAAAAAAAAAAAAAAAAAAAAAAAAAAAAAAAAAAAAAAAAAACAAGAATACTTCATAAATTGAAAGTGATTTCTGTCAGGATTAAAAAACATATAAATTAATAATTTTAATTTTATACCACTTTTTAAAAAGTTATTTTATGCATATGGTTGTTTTGCCTGCATATAAGCCCGTGTACTACATGTATGCATTGCCCATGGAGGCCATATAAGCACTGTATCCCAGGAAACTGGAGTTACAGATGGTTGTGAGTCACCACATGTATACTAGGAATCAAACCCAGGTCCTCTGGAACTCCAGCCTGCGTTCTTAATTACTGAGTCATCTCTCCAGGCCCTTGGCACCACTTTCAAATGACTTGTTTTCTGTGTACTGTCTTAAGTTCCTTTTTAAAGCAACTTTGTCTAAATACAATTCATACCTGGTTCAATTCATTCATTTCAAGGGTGTAACAGAATAGCTTTCAACTGAGTGGTGTAACCATCAACCACAATCTATTTTAGAATATCTCCCTCACCACACACACACACACACACACACACACACACACACACACACACACCTCAGATCGGTTAGAACTTCCTCATTTCCCTCCAATGGAGCCTAGGAAACCACTAATCTAACCTCTGTCTCCATAGACCTGCCTTGTCTGCATACTTCATATAAACAGTCAGACACTATGTGTTCTTTTATTTGCATGTGCATAGTGCATTAAAATTCAGAATGCCTTAGACTCCATTATACCGACAGAGAGACCTTGGAGCACATAGCTCTAAATGGTATATTTCCATTAAATCCCTCCCCTCAGAGCTCAAGGAACTCCTGGAAGGAAAGGCAGAAGGGGTGTGGAGCAGAGGAGATGGGGAACAGAAGGAATTCAAGGCTTTCTAAATTAACTAAGCAAAGCTCAAATGAACTCGCAAAGACTAAAGCACCAAGCACAGGGTCTACACCATGCTCTTTGCATAATAAATATTACAGCTTTCAGTTTAGTATTTTTGCGGGACTCTGGAGTGTGTGAATGAGTGGGTCTCTAATTCTTGTATATTCTCTTGGAACTCTTTTTCTTCTCTTGGTCTGTCTTGTCCAACTTTGATGTGATGTTTGTTGTTTTATCTTATATTTTGTTGATGGTTTGTTGTTATCTCTTAAAAGGCTGTTCTTTTCTAATGAGACATAGAAAGGAAGTGGATCAGGATGGGAGAGGAAATTGGGAGGAACTGGGAAAGACAGAGGGAAGTGAAACTGTAGCGGGGTATAGTATATGAGAAAATAATTTGTTTTAATAAAGTGGGGAGGGATCACTGATTGATAATTCTAAGAATTGTTATAGTTGAGCCTGGTTGTGGTATTTGTATTCTTGGACTTCTGCTTTCTTCTTGTTTTCTGGGAAGGTCTTGCAATCTTTTAAAAGCTACACAGGAAGAACTGAGTAGTAGAAACAGATAAGACCCTGTAGTGTGAAGCATTATGTCAATTTGGCTAGGACTTGACCTCCAACCTATGAAGTCTCCATGGCTTGTTCACTACAGTTACAGAATGTTTCGAGTCTCCTAGAAACTAGTTAACCATGAAGAGTAAAGAGGAGATTGTTCTCCCTTTTAGTCTATTTGACCACGTTAGTATAGCCTCCAAGTATGGTTGTGTAACAAGCCCCAGACCTTAGCACAACAGACACCATATTCGTCCTACCATTCTGACCTTAGAAACCAGAACATAGGCTCCAGCAACTGCCAACATGGGAACAAAGACCTAATCCATCAAAGACCTAGTCCATGTTCCAGGGAATGTACTAACCTTGGTTTCTGACTTCTGCAGTTCTGCTCCTTGCTAACTGAAGTGTAGCAACCAGAATGTGGGTTTTGTGCATGAAGAACAAAGGGCCACAAGGCTCAGGGCTGCATGTTTTTGAGAAAGTTCCCCATGCAGCTGCTGGCCAGCAATTCTTTCACTTTGGCTTTAAGAATGTCTGTGTGTTAGCGTCTGGTAGGCTTACGTCGCCTCAGTTGCTGATCACGCAGGTCAGCATTTTTAAGTTCTGCCTTCCAAATCTTCTCTGTCTTCCAGAGTATCCTCTGGAGATGTAGTCGCTGTTTTTACTGATGTGGATGTGGCTACCAGCTTGGATTACTTGATCTTACTGACCCGACTTGTTAATACTCTGTGATCTTAATGAATTCCTAATCTGATAAGATCCACCATTAAAACAAAACTACCTGGAGTAATATTCCTAGCGATTCTTTTTGTTTTACTCAAATCTTCAAACTGTAAGCAAGCATGGTAAGCACTCATGGGGCAAGCCTTTCAAAGATGAGATCCAGCCCCCTCTCTCACACATTGGCTGTGGACTGCTCAGCACGGCCAGTTCTGGGCCCAACACCCACCAGCCTCAGTTCTTTATCATGTTCCATTTCTGTGCTTACCTGGATAAGAAGCACAGCACCTTTGGATGAGTTGTTAAGACCTTTGACATGCTGGCAGGTATGTAGAAAGTGATCCCCAGACTAATTACCTGAAATAAATGTGCATCCGTACAACCAGTGTAAATCCCTAGGAGGTGACTGATGCCCAGATGTCCCAGGAGCAGAAGACACAACATCAGGTGCTCACAGAGGGCAACGTCAAAATGGGTCAGCCCAGCCTGGATGGCAGGTCCCTCAGACTTACTGCCAGGGTGTGAGCAGATACTTCCACTCACCAGAAGAGCCATCAACTAGCACAACTGTCCACTTGGCCAAGAGAAAGCCAAGCAAGGTTTGAGGGACTTTAGCTCTTGGTCCTGATTCCTCCCATTCCTAGAGTGTTTTGTTTTCTGCAGGGGCAACTGTTGATAGACTTCTTTTCTGGCATTGGCAGCAACATGGCAAGTAGGTAAAAGCTACAGGGAGGGTCCATTTTCTATGACTACAGAGTTGTGTAAGGTCAGTCTAAGAAACTCAATTTTCTCCTTTCCATTTCCTATCCCATTAAAATCCTGACAAAGGTGGGTGTGCTTAGGGTTTTGAGTCGAGAACTTAGAAATGACACCTCCCAGCAGAGTACTACTGAGTACTAGTACTCCTAAGAGTACTGAGGCCTAATAGCACAGAGGCTGTGTGAGTCTCTGGGTGGGTGACAGTGGCACAGGGCAACTACACCTCAGCTCTGTTGTCTGGCAAAATCAGCAGGGCCCGCACAAACCATCAAATTGCTGAACATTAGTTGTAGACATAAAAGAATGTTAGCGGCCTGACCCGTGACAGAGCACCAGACTTCAGCTTGATTTCTTTGCCCCAGGCTCTGATCTTGGCTTAGTGCTTTTTTTCCTCTCTGAAAAATAAACCCATTTAAAAGCCCTTTCCTCCCGATGGATTCTGTTTGGGAAGGCACTCTATGTAATTTGTTACCAATTGTGGTTAACAAATGCTTGCCTGTTTTTATCTAGTAAGATGTGCGTCACAGCTTTGCGAGATACATCATTTTTTTTAAAGATCATTATTTTAAAAGAGTTTTAGAAGTAGTAAATCAGAATCTAGAATATTGGAGACACTTCGGATGGTAAAGAGAGTGTCACAAGTTAGTAGCATGGGGATGACAACTGGGTTCAGAAAGTGAGTTTATTATTCGAGTAAAATTAACGAGGGATTCCTCCCCTACACTATGGAAGACAAAGACAAATCTTAAAGCAATTAAAGCTCTGAATAAAATGTAGGTAAGTCAAGCCAGTGGGCACCCAAGGATGGGCTCAGTGAGACTAGACCCAGCATGACGGAAGTCATGTTCTTAGAGTCCTGTGTTCTGCCCCTCCCCACCCCAATAAAAAACAAATTGTGCTTTAGCAACAAGTCCTTGCGTCTCCCTCTTCTTTTCTCCCACATCAAAATGACAAGAGAGTAGAGTCTGGAGATTCAAACATGAAGATTAACCTTTAAAAGAAACCAGATTGTAGAGACCCAACCTCTTCTGGGCGTGATGGATAATCTTGGTTGTCAACTGAACTATACCTAGAATCAACTAAAACCAAAGCAACCGGGCATACCTATGAGGGATTTTCTTATTTGAAGTGGAAGACCCACTCTAAATCTGAGCCATACCTTCTGGTGGCAACACCACACACACACACACACACACACACACACACACACACACACACACACTCAAATGCACATAAAAGAAGGAAGCTTTTGCTTTTTTTGCCTGCTTGTCCTCACATTCAGCCAGAACATCTATCCTGGTGCTTCAGGTTCTGACACAGGCTGAAGACCAGCCACTCTCTAGGAATGCCCTGGAACTCCACTATCAAATTGAGACTGCAGAGACATTCAGTCTCACGGTCTGAACAACTACCAGATTTCTTGGCCTTTCTGTCAAACAATAGCCATTGTAGACTACTCAGAATACAGCCTGTAAGCCACTTTAATAAATCAAACAGGCGTGTGTGCGCGCACACAATCACCACCGCCCCTTTGCCTTTTCCTGGTAAGGCGGTATGTTGAAGATGATTAAATAGAACAAACAAAAAACAGCAAGTAAGAAATACTTGGCTCCTCTCATGCCTCATATTTAGTGCATCTATTCACTGTGAAACTACATGCATACAAAATATTTTTTTTTGAAAACTACTTAAAACTAAAAAGATGAATTCTTGCAACTGGCTGAACAGCTTGGGGAAAACACTGAGTCATCTCAGCCAATTCTGGATGGGAAGATCCTTTATTTTATTTATTTATTTTTTTTTTTGAGAAGACCGAGTAAAGAAAGAGTCAAATACTTTTAATGCAAAGTTTATGTTTATTTCTTATATTGCAATTGATGAACCCTTGAAAAGCAGCCATCCAAGGTTGCCTTTTAAAGGGCTCTACATAAATAATTACACCGGATCGCTGGAAGAGACCTTTCAGAAACTGTGGTAATTGAGTTCATTATGAGTGAAAGTGCTTGTGGGGTGGCTGAGGAAGAAAAGATCAACGTATCATACATAAATCCACAAAGTACTTAAGGTATACATGGGAAACTCCGAGGTGATTCTGATGGTAAAAGTATCATGACTGTAGATTCAAGAGAACAATCCAAACCAAACCGTCCCATGAAAGGATTAGTATAAGAAGAAAAGCAAGGAGAGCATGTCATCCCCAAAAGACCAGACTGTGACTCCATCGTCTCTGCACACCAGGAACATCTGACCAAGTGGGTCCCCTCTCCTCGTCCATCATTTCAGCTCCTTCCCCGTTTCAGGGCATCTGATGCTCTGAAAGTTTCCTATGTCTTGGCTTATACACATAATGTCTACCTCCTTCCCAGAAAGAAAGCTCAAGAAAGCAGGAATGTGCAGTCTTGTTCCTGGTTGAGAGCACCCCGAGTGTTGCACAGTACATCCCCAGTCATGATTTTTTTGATAAAAGCTAAAACATGGAAGAGTGAATGAAGAAGCACCTAGTCTGCCCAGTAAACAAAGGGCAACATACAGTTTTCTCAGAAATTGTAGTCATCTGCTGATCACTGGGAGAAATTTTCTTTCCATATAACAACTCTTCAAGTGATTTAGAGTTTAGGGTGAACCCCTGGTGCCAGAACCTTCTTGTTCATTCACTGACTTGGTTCATGGTAGAGTTGTAGCCCTCTCAGTAGCTACAGAGAGAATGTGGTCCACCATGAGGTATTGCTTGAGACGGGCATAATAGAAACAATGAGCCAGTAATGAAATGGTGGTGAGGAGAGTGTGTGTGTGTGTGTGTGTGTGTGTGTGTGTGTGTGCGCGCGCGCGCGTGCGCGCGAGCAGTAACTGGCTTATAGATTTCCCTCCAGAGGACAATTTGCTCCATTACGTCAAAGGCAGGCTACTTCTCGCTTCACTTGCCTTGAACCCCCTCACTAGCTCCATGCTGACTACAGAGAAGTCTTGAAATCTTTAGCATGGGATAAAATTCCGTTCATAAGCAGATGGCTGTCTCTCTCCTAGCACCGTTTCTTTTCTGTGAACCAGACAGTTTCTTCCCTCATTTAGCTTCCTTCAGCTGAGAATTTCTCCCCTCCTGATCCACATTTGGTTAAAATTCCACAAAACCTCTCTCAGCGCCATTACTGAGGAGAAACCTCTACTTTCTTACGAGTCCTACTCCGAGTAGGACATGGTCCAGGGATGCTCCTAAAACTGAGTTTCCCAACCCTCTTGCCAGGTTTTACCCTTTATGATAAAGCCTCTTACAGATGCCCTAAACTCTTACTACTATTTGCCACGAGTGGGAAAAAATATCCCCCCCACCCCAGCGATTCAGTATTCTTCCATTTTCAGTCAAGTCTCTGTTCAGATCATTTCCAATGAGAGGTTGTCTTTGATCAACTTGATCGAAGAGACTCCTCCCCTTCTCTTTTTCCATCATATAACTATCCTCCTCAATAAAAGGGACATCGCCTTAACCTACTTTTCCTTTGTGGCAGTGATGTAACATGACATTATATATTTATTATGTATTATATAACGATCTATTTTTTTCCTTCTAGAATGTAACGTTTGTGAGCATGGAGCCTCCCTTTGTTTATGGCTGCATTGGGGAAGAATGACGAATGAATGTCTCTGTGTCTCATTATACACTTTGCTTTGCAATCTTGCTGTTTTCTCTGCTGGGCAGCAGGGTTGAATATGGTTCACCTTGGTTTCCGATCCCTCCCCAGTTCTTTTAAGTAACCTGAAGCAGCCCTGTAACACTCCTCATATGATTGATCTTAACTGAAATTCTTGAAGCTGGAGAGATGGCTCAGCAGTTAAGAGCATGGACTGCTCTTCCAGAGGTCCTGAGTTCAATTCCCAGCAATTACATGGTGGCTCACAACCATTTGTAATGGGATCCAGTGCCCTCTTCTGGTATGTCTGAAGACAGCTACAGTGTATTCACATACATAAAATAAATATATGACTAAAAAAAAAGAAATTCTTGAGACTATACATACATACTTTAAAATTCAGAGCCATTTTATCACTTACATTAACAGTTCTGCTACAGCGCATTTGAGAAGTCTCGTTATCGTGATAAACAATGCTTAAGCACCTCAGGCTGCCAAGTCGATCGTGTGGGTGTACTGGCTGGTTCTGTGTGTCAACTTGACACAAGCTGGAGTTATCACAGAGAAAGGAGCCTCCCTTGAGAAAATGCCTCCGTGAGACCCAGCTGTAAGGCATTGTCTCAATTAGTGATCAAGGTGGGAGGGCCCAGACCATTGTGGGTGGTGCCATCCCTGGGCTAGTAGTCTTGGGTTCTATAAGAAAGCAAGCTGGGCAAGCCAGGGGAAGCAAGACAGTAAGTAACATCCCTCCATGGCCTCTGCATCAGCTCCTGCTTCCTGACCTGCTTGAGTTCCAGTCCTGACTTCCTTTGGTGATAAACAGCAATGTGGAAGTGTAAGCTGAATAAACCCTTTCCTCCCCAACTTGCTTCTTGGTCGTGATGTTTGTGCAGGAATAAAAACCCTGACTAAGACATTGGGTTTTAGAATTGTGGTCACGTTCTGTCATGGGGTTCTGTGCTGTGTCTCTCTTCACAATTGAGAAAGCAAGGAATGAGTTATTTAATTCATTGATTCAAAGCATCTTTAAAAAAAAAACCAACCAACACAGATGACACATTTTAATGTATATTAAAACATGAATGGAAAACGATTTGCTGTATTTTACAGGTGAGCAAACTTGAGTTGAAAGAGAATTTTGGCAGCTTGTTTTCAGTTAGTCATTGTCTAAGCTGTATTTGAACTGGAGCTCTCTCATGATAACAAGCCACGTTCCGCAGTGTCTACCTAGCCTGATTCACATAGCACAGGACTGTTGTTTGTTTCTTTGTTTTTAATTCTTGTTGTATTCCTTTGTGATGGTGAATCTGAGGAAAGTAATTTTAAAAGTGTGAAAAATCCTCCGGACACAAGTTCCTCATTATAAAAACAAGTTAACTCTAGATAGCCAACACACCTGGTTGATAATTTAATGGAAAATGTATTTCTATACCAGTGGTTTTCAACCTTCCTAATGCTGCAACCCTTTAATACAGCTCTTCATGTTATGGTGATGTGACCCGTGCCCCCCCCCATCATAATTTTTTTGTTGCTACTTCACAACTGCAATTTTGCTACTATTATAAATCATAATATAAATATCTTATGTGTAGGTATCTGATATGCTATCCCTGGAACTCATCTGACTCCTATGGGTCATTTCCCCCCAAAAGGTTTACAACTCACAGATTGAGAACTGTAAATCTATATCAACTCTGTGTGTGTGTGTGTGTGTGTGTGTGTGTGTGTGTGTGTGTATAAGAAGAGAAGAGAAAGAGGGAGAGAGAAAGGAAGGGAGGAAGAGATTGAGAAACAGAGGTGGGTGAAGGGAGAAAGAAATAAACGGGGTGGAATGGGGATGGCGTTAGGTGCGTATAAAGACTAGCCTGGAACCTCACGTAGCCCAGGCTGGCCTTGAACTGACACTGATCCTCTTATCCTAGCCTCCTTTGCGCCGGGATTACAAATGTGCACCATCACAGCCAGCTCCAGCATTCTGGATGTTGGTAGAGAGAGAACAAGTAATTTCAGATCATCGATAAATATATAGGCACAGTTACTTGCCCTGGTTTCCTTTGCAGGACCACGACCCTCAGGTCTCAGGTCTGCTGTCCCCTGAAGGACTAAAGAAGGGAGGCGATCGATCAATAAAAGGCACTAGGGTAGATAATACAGAGATAATGTCTTTCGAGAACACTGTAGTTGAATGAATCTTTTAAAGCTAAGCAGAGGTTTGCAAAGTGTATCTGTGATGAGAAAAGATTGAAACTGGTTCAGAATCACCCAAAATCACAGTATTTTGGCATTAAGCAGTCAATAATATAAGAGCAATAAAGGAAATTTTTAGAAATCCTTAAGCTGGCCTGCAGCTGCAGCTGAAGACTCAGTCTGGACCCTCCCACACTTGTGGGAAAGCCTCGAGTTACGAGCTAGACAGCAGAAAGAGAAACAGCAGCAGTGACCACAACATCAACGTACAGTTCCTTTACATATAAAGCAGATAAATACACAGACGAGGTATAAGAAATGAAAATAACATATACACTAAAAACATCCCAACACAAACGGGCTTTATTTAAACCAGACAAGTGATTTCTTCCATTAGTATCGGCTTCTTCAAGACTCAAGGACATGGAAATGAAGGGCGGGGCTCCACAAGGTAGAGAGGTGAAGACTGATGAAGAAAGCCCTTGGAAGGGAACCCTCAATCCAAAAGATCACTCCATCTCCTCTTAAAGCATGTGCACGATATCCTCATTTGAAAGTGACCCATCTATCTAACGAAAACCTCTCAGAATGAAATGTCCATTTGTGTGAGTATATCATAAATTATATTTAAGTTATAGAAATGAAACAAAGTACCGATCTCAGTTTAAATACTAAAACAGAAATTTAGACAAAAAGGAATCTTACTTAGGATGTCTTGTTACACCTTTCCTAGGTACAACCGTATATAAAACAGACCATTATTTCTAACTGATATCTCAACCCAGGACTTTTGCCTTAAGTCCAGTGAGATCAGATCAGCTACGGGAACCCCTCCAAATTTACACAGGGGTGTGCTGCACTTCCTACACGGTATACGCAAATGAGGGCATGTCACGTGATTTCAATGTAGTGTAAAGTAAATCCCGTGGGACGTGACAGTGATGAGGGGGTGAGAAGACAAAGATAAAATTGCCTATAATGTTCAATGTTTGCCACTTCCATTAACCCCTTCCTTTAAAGTCTTCTCACATGGTCACACTTTTAGAACGGTAGATTATGTGTTTAACTTTGTGTTGAGTTGGTCAGCACCTTGATTGACATGAGCAATTACAATGAGGACAGAGAAGAGAGAAATCACAAGGAACAAAAACGGAAGGGAGGGGTCCTTTTTCCTTTCCTTTTCTTTCTTTCTTTCTTTCTTTCTTTCTTTCTTTCTTTCTTTCTTTCTTTTTTTGTCCTAAGACATTGAAACAGAAAGGATTAAAAAGAGAGAGAACAAACAAAGTGTTCACAGTGCAACATGCCAGATTCGTAGTTTCATTTGAAACCAACAGCAAATCATGAAACGTCATGAAAATTATAAGTAAAGGCAAAATCTCCTAGAGTGATTACTAAATGAAGTTAAAATTACCACACTGATCAGTAAACCCCAGAAGAAAAGTGGACAGCGCTTTCATTTCAGGCCACTCTTGAACATCATACAACTTTTCCAAAGTTAATGCATGAAATTGGTAGGTTTGGCCACGCTGCACAATTTCTTTTCTTTTTTGTTTTTGTTTTTTTAAAAAATACAGTATACAGAAAAAAATTCTTATATTCCCCATTTTGTATCATAAGCTTGAAACCTAAGAGCAAAAAGTCTAGGATTTTAAATTATTTACAAATACAGCAGGTTTATCCACCACAGTGGTTTGCTTTCTGCATGACGGAGATGTCACCTTCTCTGCCATTGCCCATCAGTCCTCTGTCCTCACGAGGGGTTGTTCCTCTACTGTGTATCAGTCATTTTGAACAGTTCCAGCAGGGCCCCAACAGCTCCAAAATAACCCTGCAAAACACGGAGAACTCCTGTAGGGTTGTTTCTGCACCGTAACCAAAGAACTATTACGTTCCCTAGTTCTGGGAATGCTTCCCTGAACTTTACAGATCTTTAACATTGGAAACAGAATTCATGGCTGGAGAGATGGGGCTAGAAGCAGGGCCTGTGTTTAGCACAAGCAAGTCTACACCATTGATCTCCCTAAACACAAAACAAAGGAACACTGATTTCTCGGCAGAAAAAAAAAAGTCAAAACGGAGTAATCAAATAACTGTCATTAGTCTGAATGCATATTTATCTATATTAATACAGTAAAGTGCTTAGAGCTGTGCCTGGCATATGTCACTGCCATCTTGTAAAATAAAAGCTCATAACTCAGCTATTTTAGGAAATAGTGTCTCAGTCCTTGGCTTGCTATATGTAACAAAATACCACACTCTGAGTGGCTTATAAAATAAATAAGCACTATGACGTCTTCTCATAGCTTTCTGGATGTGGGGCAGTCCAAAGTCAAGGTGTTAGTCAAAGCCAGGCTCCTGGCAGACTCTGTCACCACTGTGAACTGGCACAGCGGAGGGGACCTCTTTTATAAAGGTGACCATTCCTTTATAGAGAGCTCAGCCCTGGTGACCTAGTCTTCTCTCCAGGGCCTCACCTACTGACATCATCATCTTGGGGATTAGGATTCTAGTGTATGAAGGGATGGGAAGGAAACCACGACATACAAATATTGAGTCGACTAGCTACCTGGTTTCCAAAGGGCTAGAGACACAGCTCCTGTTTTGCCTGGCTCAGCAGTTACCTTAGAGATGGCATGGATAACTCAGGACCTTGACTGCAACCGCTGAGTTCTTATCACATGTTAAAAACTATTCTGAGCACTTTCCATTTCAGTGGAAATCATTGTCAGTCACAGGGACAGCTCCTACTGACTTTACATGTGTTGGATGACGACACGGAAGTGCTGCTACTGCAACATTTAATTCT
>JANHMN010000003.1:160744703-160758344 GCA_030674055.1 Rhabdomys pumilio
AAAATACTATTAGAACCAACTTATAAACGAAATGAATGGCTGTGGTGCAGTCTGCTCATCCACTGAGTTTGAGATATAATAAAGAAAAAATAATAATATTCAATCTCTGCCCTCAAGAGCAAGATAGACTATCCTGCTTGAGCATCAGAAGGGCTAAAATAAGGTAACAAAAATACACACCATTGATGTAAAATTTCATTCTGAAGCCACACTTCTGAACGCTCCTCTCACCCCGTGCATGCCACCAGGCTTCCAACCTCCAGTTCCTGCAGCTCTTCCCATTCTTCCCCAGGAATCTCTAAAGCTAAAGACTGAGCTCAGCCCACCGGCCATGCAGATGCTCAACCATGCCCGGTTGCCATGATCATTCAGATCAAAGGCAACAGAGCCTCTGATGGTTATGGTTATTTTCTGCTCTGTCTACCAGTAGTAATCAAGGTCTATGAATAGCATCTTTTGAATGCCTCAGATTTTAACAATGTGTGTTCGTGAAGACTTTAGTCACTGAAAATATCCTGTGGGTGAAGGACTCAGAGGTCCTTTTGGTAAATTTCCATTAGAAATAAAGTCTGGAGCTGCAAACTGACCAGTCTACAAAACACACAAGGTAAAGAAAAAGCACATCAAAAAGGAATTTAACTAAACTTAGGGAGCTCAAAATACAATTTTTAAAGCCCTGTCTTATATTATCCTACCAGGAAGATAGAGAAGAAATTGGCATTAAATTTTGACAAGCACTTCATATTACGAATAAAGTCCAGGTGGGTCAAAATTACAAATGTTTAACCAAGAAGGAAAATGAGAGGTGATGAAGATGAATACAAGCAAACTCTTACTAAAAGTGACATAGGGCTGGGGCAGTGGCTCAGCAGCTAAGAGTGCATGCTGCTCTTGCAAGGCACCAGAGGTTGGTTCCCAGCACACACATGGGGCCGTGCAGAACTAACTGCCTATAAATCCATGCATTCAATGCTTCTGACTTCTGCAACCACACGTACTCATGGTCACATATCCTCACACAGACAGATACAAACACACACATATTGATATGTGAAAATAATGAAGAAAAACGAGTGTTGATATAGAAGGGGATGATACTCAGAATCCAATACTTGGATTTGTTGACTTGAAAACGTATCTTCAGTACACATCAAACAAAATGATGTGTTAATGAATAAAAGAGTTCCTGGAAATCAGCCAGAAAGCAGGACTATCAGTCCAAAACGCACTGGGTGAACAGTATATTAACAGACTATTCACAGGAGACCCAAAGGGGAATTACTGAGACAGCAAGATCGCTCAGTGGGTAAAGGTGCTTGCTGTTAAGCCTGATGACCTGAGTTTAATGTCTGGAACTGACACAGATAGCATAAGGAGAATACTCACTCCCACGAGTTGTCCTGATGTGGACCACAGTATGTTTGTACCACTACACACACACACACACACACACACACACACACACACACACACACACATAAATACATACAATTAAAAAGGGGAAAATATTAATGATGATTAAATATATGAAAATATATAACCTCATTTAAGGTTCAGTTTCTTTTTTTCTATTAGGTTAAAAAACATATAAAAGGTTGACAGACATCTTGGAAAATTATTTATTATGCTTAGTGGAAATCTAGAACTGCCTTTACGGAAGAAGTTTTATAATTTCTGTCAAAATTATCAGCACACCCACTGATTCAGAAATTTGTCTTTTTAATTTATTTAATTACTTGGTGTGAGACAAGTTCTCACTATGTAGACCTGGAGATTACCATACAGATCAGGCAGGGTGGCCTCAAACTCACAGTTTCCACCTTTTGAATTCCGGTATTAAAGGTGTAGGCCCCCATGCCCAGACATTTATACTAAATTATATCTTATATAAATGTGTGCCTATATCTTACAGAATTTTCTAAAAGATTTATTTATTTTATGTAAATGAGTACACTGCAACTGTCTTCAGACGCACCAGAAGAGGGCATTGGATTTCATTACAGATGGTAGTTTGTATGGTTGCTGGGAATTAAACTCGGGACCTCTGGAAGAACAGTCAGTGCTCTTAACCACTGAGGCATCTCTCCAGCCCCCTTATTGCAGGATTTTTTATAAAGCAAAAAGCTAAAAAAATACCCTAAGTATCGTTAGAAAGTGATCAAATGATCAGCATGTAGAATGCTAGACAGCTATTATAAATGTTGAGGTACAAATATAGTAATCTTAAGACACACTGTGTAAAACAGCGAGAGGCAATATTTTCCGAGGTGCATATTTGATGCACGTGTAGAATGATGATGACGGTGGACCTAAATGTCTGATTCTGTAAACTAAAAGGGGGAGTAGAGGAAGGAGAAAAAAGAAGAGAGGTAGACAGGTATGTGTGGTGGTCTTGGGAGCTGATCAGAATGAGGCGGGGGGGGGGGGCAGGGGGAGGTCCTTTTTTCTCTCTCCTTTATGGATGCCTAGAAATTCCCATAATAAAACCAAGACAAAACAAAGCAGGATACAGAATAGATTGTAGAGGGTAGTTTGTATAGTTTTTGATTATTTCTTAGCTGCTCTTCCAGAGGATCTGGGTTTGATTCCCAGTACCCACAGGCTGGTTCACAGCTGTGAGCCCAGGACATCCAACTTCTTTTCTTCTAATCTCTGTGGGCACCACACACATGCAGCACACACACTGTAGGCACCACACACATGCAGCACACACACTGTGGGCCCTACACACATGTATGTAGCACACAGACTACATGCAGGCGAGACACCAATACACATACAAAGAAATTTTTTTAGAAAAGAGACAATGTTCTGTGGAGTTTCTTATCTTTGAAAGCACATTATTTCTCCTGTACCATATAAAACAGAATAAAAGCAACCCCAAATCTTCTCTAGTGGGGTTCAAGCTGAAATAAATGTAGAAACGAACTTGCTTCCCTGATTTCCTTTCTGCTATCTTCGAGTCTCAAAACTAAATAAAAGGAGCAATGCAGGTGCCTGGGAGAGAAATGACATCAACAGCCTTAGCCAGCTGCGAACCTTGAGTGTAGCAATACTGACTGTCCAAACAAGAACTGTCCACAGTGGGAGTTTCTTATGGGGGGTAACACACTGCATTCAGACTGGATTTGAGGCGCACGTCACAGGAGGAAATTCACATCTGGTACTAAACACCTGGTCAAAATCTGTGCCTAGGGAGGTCACAGGCCCTAGTCAGGAAGCTATTGTTTTTTGCTAAGTGGACATAACGTGCCTACCAAATTCTCTTCTAAATAGCTGCTTGTGCCCATGGACTAGTGTTAGGGTCAGCTTTAGTCAGAGGAGCTTCTTTCTGCAGACATTCATAACTGGTCTCTGTGGTGAGAATAAATGAGTGTTGAAAGTTCCACCATCAATAAGGCATCTGTAGAACTCCCTCTAAGGCTCAAGGAATATAGTGGGAGAAGGAATGGGGAAAATGTCAAGGCCAGAGGAAGGGGGGACGTGAAAGCCAGGCTCCAGGAGGATGTTCTCTAGTTCCTTCACAGCAGCTCTGATTGCTTGCACAAGATCGGCCTAGCATCCTGTCGTGGAGTTGGGAAGGACTCAGGTCCCACCTCTCCCTGAGGATTTATACAGTTAATGGCTGATGGAGAAGGAACTGACATTGTCTTTCTTGCTGTAGCCACTGGTTAAGAGCCCATGCTCTTGGAAAAACCTTCACCAATGCTCCTGGTAAAACACCCTGATGAGAATCATTGGTGAGAGGGAGGAGGCTGGGGGGAGTAGAATGGGAAGCTTGGGGTGCTCTGGAAGGAGGAGACCAGGAGAGGGAGTAAAAGAGAGGGTAAGGGAGGCAAATATGATCAAAATATACTGTGTACGTGTATGAAAATGTCATAATGAAATGAACACATTACAAATGATTGATGTTTGCTAATGAAAAGAGAAATAAAGCTTAAAGTTGGGGCTGGGGCTGGGGCTGGGTGGATGGCTCAGTGGTTAAGAGCAAGTAACACACTTCTAGAAGACCTCAGTTTGATTCTCAGCACCCTCATCATGGAGCACACAACCACCTATAACTCCAGCCCCTGGGTGTCCACCTCCTCTGGCCCCTGGGGACAACTGACTCACGTGTATACCACAGATGGGCACACATGTACATAATTTAAAACAATAAAAACAAATTTTAAAACTTAGAAAATAGTTGAGGAGAGCATTTATATCATAACAACAAGAAACAAACAAAAAAAACTTAAAAACAAAAACAAACAAAACAATTCAGATACTGGAAATATAGTGCTCCATTCTATGAAATGGTTAAAGTAAAAGATTCTCAAATTAGCAACTGCAGATAGCAGTGCAAGGGCTGACGACCTTGGTTCCCGCTCCCCTGGGGAAAACTGATGCTGCCAGTCCTAGTGCTGTCCTGAGAGCGTGCATTAACTCAGCAGCCTCTAAAGGAGCCTTGTTTCCAGGGTAGTCAGTGAGTCAGTCACTCCATCTATCCATGGAACGGAACAGGAAACACCCAGAGTAGTCGCTCAAGCCAGAAAATAACATGCATAAATTTTCCAGTATGAAAAATGATGACAGTTGGCCTCACCCAAAGGGATTATGATACCTGTGTTTAAAAGACCTGGCCATTCCAGCAGACTGCGGGGCAGGAGGTGACTCTGGAAAGCAGGGGAAAGGGCACAGTTGCTTTGTGGGGCAAAGGGCGTCACTCTACAACTGACCTTTGAGAGTCATGAGCACAGCTAGCCTACCCACATACTTGTTTGGCTACTTGGAAAAACACCCTGCAAAGGTTAATGCCAAAAACATAAACCATTCATTTCCAATGAATCGCATGACCAAAGTGGACTTTGAGAAGACATGTCTCGGGAGCCTGATCACCAGCTGACTGCTCTCCAGGTGACAGTAATATACTCTACTCAGTGTTGTGAGCTGAGGGGGGTCTCTTTTTGTAACCACAGAGCTCACATCCAGAACCAGCACTAAAACAGACAGGCAAACAAACAGAATTGTCCTGTACCCTAACACTGCTTGGCAGCGACTCTACAGATCCCCTGGAGCTGCAGTCAAGGGCAGTCGTGCGCAACCAGCCATGGGTGCTGGGAACACGACCTCAAGTCCTCGGAAAGAGAAGCATGTGCTCTTAACTACTGAGCCATCTCTCTAGCCCCTCTAAAAGGCTTTGAAGTACCTGTAAAATTTCAATTATTGATCTAGGTAGCGACTCTATGCATGCGTGTGTGTGTGTGTGTGTGTGTGTGTGTGTGTGTGTGTGTGTGTGTAATATTTAGGATACTTATGATTTGAACTATCTTTTGCATGCATGTCATATTTCTATTTTAAAAAATTGCATATCGACCTACTGTGGTTCCTATATAGTTCTCCTATTACCGGTTTCATTCTCCAAGTTCTTTTGCTTGTCTTCCTAACACACCTCAAGGAGAGGATTGTTCTACTTCTCAAATCTGGCTTCTTAGAAAGGGGTTGCACTTTTCCCCCACAAAAGAATTTAGCAATCTTTCATAACTTGTTAAAAAAGCTACGTCTGTCCTCAGTTCTACCTTCTCCTTCTGCCTGGGGCTCTGGCTGGTCTTGGCTGTCGCAAGCTCTCTGTGCTTTGATAGCCCTGTACAATGCTGCTTGAACTCCATGCCACAAGGCAACACTGTAAAGAAGCTGAAAGCAGAGAGAATATCAAGTATTGCAGGTGGGAGAACTGTCATGTCTGGTTATTTATGAATTCCTCCAGGGCTTTCCTCACATCCCAGCGGCCCAGGGCAATAACAGCAGTTAGAAAGAATGGAATGTGGACTGGGATTTTAACCTGCTTCTACAGGAGTATCTATTTAAAAGTAAATCCTATCATCTTTCACCTCAATCACTGTGCCCTTCTCGTGTTCAAGAAGGTGTAACCACATAATAAAGGGCAAGTTTCCTGAGAATGACAACAGTTATAGTGCCAAAGAGGATGCAGGTGGATGGCACCCAGGTTGTCTCAGGGTTAAAGCCTTACCTCATTCAGTGCACACATCCGAGCAATGGAGCCAATGTTGTTGGTGATGGTGACCAAGGTGGCCCGGGCGAGATCTTCTTTGCTGATGGCCTCTCTCTTTTCTTTGCTCATCATGTTGCCAAAGCTATGTTGGGAATATCATTGAGAGTGTCAAAGTCATCCTCGGGCAAGCCCCAAGCTTCCACCAAGGTACTCTGGGAAGAACTATGAATAAGCCTTCTGAGACTCAAATGAGCTGACTTCGCTATCATGGCTTATAAGCAGACAGTATTGCACTGTGAATAGCTGGCTGCCCCCTTCTGAGCAAGGGACAAAGAAAGGAGTATGACCATTAACAGGAGAGAAACTTGTAATGCTTCTAGACGAGAATGGAACAGGAGAAACCGTGGCACTTTTCCAGAACCTTCTTTCAAAGTTGCCTTATTTTAAGCACAAGTATCAAGTGGTAAACATTTCAGCACTTCATTAAGGACAGGAATCAAGTCTGAGATCTGACATGATAGACATTTGCACCAGGCTGGTAGGCTGACATTCATTTAAGAAAACAAAAAACAAAACCAAAAAGCTCAGAAAGCTAGATGAATGGTCAGGGCAGAGAGCTTGCTTTGTGTGGATTCTCTAAAGCTCCTAGCCACTTTGTCTCTACCTTGATGCTACGGCAGATCCTTGAAGGCCAAATCGTTCATAGTCTCCTCCGTAAATGTCCTTCACCAGCTTATCGACATTGGTGCTGTCGCCTTTAGCTGCCATGTCCAGAGCTTCTTCAAAGGTCTCACAACCAGTCAGCAAGCAACATAGGCCTAGGAATGTCCCACCTCCAAGACTGAAGGAACAATAAGGTTTATTTTTAAAATTTTTGCTTTGTGATATGCCCATCCAAGTCCCCAGCTACATCAAAACTATTAATATAGATTCGGACAAATGCAGAAAGACAAAGAAGCGCTTTGTTGAACAACAGAGGGGCACCTGAGTCAGGGGCCAGTGTTACAACAGAACTTCAGGGTGGACTGGATCAGAAAAGAGGGCAGCGGCTAAGATTATCATCAAGGAAAATGTGCCCCTAAATTTGAGAATAAAATTGAAAAAGACTCTCACTGATTTCTGTTGTGAGACCTTCAGCCAGCTACTAGCCTAAATTAAGCCTTGTCTGATAGCTTATGTTCATGGTTTCTTCTGTTTAGGTAGTCGGATAGCAGCACGTAACCAAAGAAATGGATGATGTCAAATTCACAGGGAAAAAAATGGAGTGCTCATACTTCATGACTACAAAGCCAACTCATGACCCTGGGATGACAAAGCCGACTCATGACTCTGCCCCAGCAGCCAGCCCAGGAAGCTGCCTTTCCTGACCCTACTTCTCTAGCGTATTCATCTTAATATAACTCAGAAATTTTGAGAGAAAACTACTACCAACCTAATAAAATAATGTTTTCTACCAGTCTTTGGGAAAGGGTATTGCTTATCTCTAATTACCACCCATTAGTAAAAGCCAAACTCCCAAAAAAGTCACAAAATGGTTCCAAAGCCTGACGCATGTTTTAAAAGCTTTCCATTATTTCGAGGGCTTTGGTTCCAAAATAGTCCTGGTTGTCAAATTTAGAAATTATTTGCAGTAGCTGAGAATAAAATCGATTCCATATCAATATCAAAGTTACCATGTGTCATGAAAACCCAATTCAGGAAACTAAACTACAATTAGGAAAGTTATGGCAAGAAAGAGAGCCTCAAGTCTTAACTGCTGGCAAAGCATTCTCTCTGATTTGCCATGCATGATAAATAGGGAAGAGCCAACTGCTCACATCAACTGGTGCTGAAGCTTCAAAGAGCCACTAGCTCTGGGGGTGGGGTGATGAGGAGTGCAATTGGACACCAGCTTTTAATTCTAAGGGGGGGAATTACGTTAAGATTAGAAGAAGAAAATGTATGGCAAATTATACTGATTATCAATAACTGCTATCCAGAAGACACCAGATGATGAACAGGCATATAGTTTTAAAGTTGCATTTAAAATAAAACTGTGTCCTACTCTCAGACTGTGATTCTTACAGGAAAGAAAAAAAAAAAAACTCCAACTCAAGAGTTCTTTTTCAAGGGCCATTTATGTCGCTGTGTACAACCAGAAAAATCTATCCACGTCATGGGTGTGGCAACCTGAGATCACAAGGAAACAAAGAGGCACACACAAAGACAGTCTACCTTCATCTGCACACCAAACTCCACAAGCGTGTATAAGGAGAACAGATGCTATGTGTGTGCCGCCTACACTTTCTTGTTTGCTCCCTAAATACTTTTTTTTTTAAGTCTTTGTTGGAATTTTCAGCGTCGACATTTTTTGTCCCTGATAATCTTTGAGGAATCAGGCATCCTCTTGGACCAAGGCATTCAAACACCGAATGTAGGCAACTAAACACATTGGCTGACTTGGAAAGAAGGTAACTCATCAACGGATGTGTTGGTATAACTGAGAGTGGGAAGAAGGAAGAGAAAATGGTTCCAGTAAAGAGTTGGCTGGGCAAGCAGGCGCTGGGGCTGCAGACAGGAGAGAGGAACATACCACCACAGAAAAGCCAGACTCTCCTAGCACTTGCTCTTACCCTCAACCTTCGTCTTTAGTCAGGACATTTCTTTGCTTATAAGTTTCTTTTGGCAGACATGCAGAAAACTCCTCAGTATATCAGAGGCAAAATATATAGATAGGAAAGGGAACTGGGTACTATCAGTGTTCACCAGTGAGAAGAAATCTTCACTCACTCATTCTACACATTGAATTGGCCACGCTTGTTGAGCAGTGCCCATTGATGGGTGTTCATGTGTATTCCCTTAAATTCCTGAATGATCAGGAGAGATGCACTGTTCCCTCCACGGAGGTTACAGAGTTATTTTCTTCTTTTTAATAGACCGTATGCTGTAATGTACTAATTTTCCATCAATTTTCATACTGAGAATTGGACTTGTGTTGAGGGAAAAAATGATCATGTCCAATCTAGAGAGCAGTGAAAGTGCACAAGACCAACCATTTGAAACGTGAAAAAGGAAACGGATATCATGAGATAACATGGTTTTTCACAGACACTTACTGGGGAGGTGGCTCCATTGGTAAAGAACTTGATGAGCAAGTACAAGGACTTGTGTTCTAAACCCTAGCAACTATGTAAAGATTTGGGCATGGTCAGACATGCACACACACACACACACACACACACACACACACAGAGAGAGAGAGAGAGAGAGAGAGAGAGAGAGAGAGACAGAGAGACAGAGAGACAGAGAGACAGAGAGACAGAGAGACAGAGAGACAGAGAGAGACAGAGAGAGCCACCTGTGATTGTGACTCCAGTACTTGGAAGGCTATGACTGGTGTATTGTGGAAAACTCAAGGTCAGTTCTGCCTCAAAAAACAAAATCACAAATGAAATCCATCAAAATAACAACAAGATGCCTACAAGAGAAAAACAGTATGTAGGGAAAAAAAGAATTAACAAACACCTAGGGTTACATCTCTCAGTTGATGAGAAGCAAAAAATTTTAAAAGTCCACGCCATTTGCTTCCACCAGTAGTCCCCGAGGGCTGGGGAATTAGCTCAGCGGGAGAGAGCTTACTTGATATCAGTGGTTGCAATGTCTGGGAATATATTTCAGTTGTAGGGAGTTTGCTTAATACCAGTGGTCCCTAAGTGTGTTTATATACTAATTTTTACCACTAACCCTAATTGTGTACATCTGCTATTTTTCTAACATGTCACAAGAGAAACTTCTAGGCTGGAAGTGGTGGCACACACCTGTAATTTTAGCACTTGGGAGGGTGAGACAGGAGGATGACAAAGGGCATTCATCAATACCTGGAGTTTGCAGGTACTACTTTATGTGTGAAGAAGCCACACCCCACAATTAGCTCCTTAGCAACTTCTCAAGGTGATACAGATACCTGGAGTCTGCACATCTGAGGATGGATCTGTGACATCATTTGTTAGCTACTGTGTATATATCAACAAAAGTGTAACTTTCTTTTAAAAATTTTATTTATTTATTTATTTATTTATTTATTTATTTATTTATTTAAGGTATATGAGTACATTGTGGCTGTCTTCAGACACACCAGAAAAGGGCATCATGGTTGTGAGCCACCATGTGGTTGGTGGGAATTGAACTCAGGACCTCTGGAAGAGCAGTCAGTGCTCTTAACCACTGAGTCATCTCTCCAGCCGAGTAACTATTTCTAACTGTGGAAAATGTGTAGTTTGTTCGTACCTAGAGAGCAGTTTTACCAATTCAATTACTCCTAGGAGAAGAGTCTGTAGCTATTGTAAAACTTTCACCTTCGCCAGGAAAACCCTCTAAGGCAGATCTGTTTAGCTGAGTATTCCTAGCTTGATACTCCTGTCGGGCCTAATGAGACCATGGGATCAGTGTTTCTTCCTGGCCAAGCACGTAAGCTACTATATTCTTAATAAAAAGATGTATGATATGCCAGGAATTACGGTGCGCATCTCAACTCCCAGCACTCAGGAGGAAGAGGCAGGTGAATCTCTGTGAGTTTGAGGTCAGCCTGGTTTACATGATGAATTCCAGGCCAGTCATGGCTGCACAATGATAATGAATAATAAATAACGAATAATAATATTAAATAAATAAGTAAATAAATAAAATCATAACTAAAAACCAAAAAGGTATATGCCTGGTAGCAGTTTCTAAACATATCAGATACTACATTCTGAATCCACACCAACTTCAATCAGAGTGTGTGTATGCACCGGGGTTTCTCAACTGTAGGAACCCTGGGTTTTTTTTGGAGGGGTGGGAGCTGCCCCATGCATTGCAAAATTGTATCGGTATCCCTGACTTTAATCTATTACATGCTGTTGGGTCCCACCTTCAACTGTAACAGCTAGAAACGTTTTAAGACACTGGTTAGCATCACCTTCCCCAGAAACAGAGAGACACGGACAGCTCAACCCCAGTTCACAAAAGCACACTGAAAAGGCAGAACGTTCCTGCTGTGGGTGAAGAGTGCTGCAGAGTTTTCAGTGCTGGAAGCCAAACAAACCAACAAACAAATCAAGCAACACCTTTTGTGGCAGAAATGAGGATCCTGGGGCCCAGACAAGTAACGTGCCAAGTTCACATGTCAACACTGTTGGCACCAACCACGAATGGTCTCAACACCATATGCTAAGGACACTCTGCATGGTGCTAGTCCTTTTTCGTTCCTCTAAAGATAGGTTTTTGTGGTCTAGCAAGTTGAAGGAATGCCTCAAACCAAATCAGCTTAATTTTGTTCATAGTGGGCTCTCCTAATGACTTTTGACAACAGAGCCTTCGGCCATGTTGAGCCGACCATTAACATGAAGCTGAGCCTGTTCACCCTACATTGGTCACTGAGTGCAAGAATGAATGAATGAATAAATGAATAAATACATAAATAAATAAATAGCCACGAAGTATTTTGACCACCTGGGGTCACAGGGCTGGGTTTCGGTACCCTGCAATCCCAACATCCCTATGAGCTGTGCTGACTCCTCGCTTACCTAAAAAGAGGAAAAAACATTCCTTATAAGCCTTCTGTTTGCTGGTTGGAATATGTTGTTTCAAGTCATCTTTCCTACCATGATATCACAAAGGTTCCAAGAGAAAGTTTCTGTGAAGCATCTCTGACCATCCCAAGGCTGGCAGTCTCTGCCATAACTGGCACTCAGTACACATACCTGCTGGCAAACTAATGTGTGTCACCCTCCTTCACCCAACCTGAGCAGGACACCTCCAGCAGACAAAGACCTTATGCTATTAACTTTTACATGAATCAACTTCTTCTCCTCTAATGTATCATCCAGGAAACTGGTTATGGTGGCTCATGTCCATACTCCCAGCACTCAGGGGACAGAGGCAAGATTGTGAGTCTGAGGTTAACACAGGCTTATACACTAAGCTTCAGGATAGCTTTAACTACAAGAGGAGATCCTGCATCCAAAACCAACAAAAAGAAAAAAAAAACTGGTTTTTACTAATATAGGAGCTCAACGTATTTCTTTTTTTAAAAAAAATGTATTCAATGATAATAACCTTTTACTATATACTGCTCATCACATCAAGAAATAGGCATGGTTTAAGCATGTAGAGGCTCTCCTAGTGGAGAGCATGTTTACCTGGTCCCCGTCACTCTTTTGTAGTTGTCCTTGGAGTACACTGCCAGGATGCTGACACCTGAGCCCATGTTAACCAGCAACATCGGGTACGGGTTATCCAAACAGTATGGCTTTTTTTGACACAATTCAGGATTTGTGGGGTTTTCGAAATAGTAGCACTCTGGCTTGCCGTTGAAGCCAACCGAGTCAACGTAAAGCAGGCCCTGAATCAAACAGTCCAGTTCATCCAGTTTATGCAGCTGAAGGTCCGCAATCTACGAGAGAACAAAACCCTGTTAGATGCTGCAGTCTGCTATAGTGTTGTGCGGAGCCTGGGCAGTATGCGCTCTCTCTATAAGATTCACTTTCAAAGCAAAGAAATGCTCTCAGACCCCTCCAGTGTGAAAAAGTGCCGACCAGTAAAATAGCTACAAAGCTGCCTGGTTGTCTGGAAAGTAGTCATTACCATGTGAGATTGGTGGCCTGGATATGGGCCCTTGTTTTAACTCTCAGAATCTGTAAACATGGTCTTGTTTGGAAAGCAAATCTTTGTAGATGGGAAACTTGAAGCAATCATCACGAGTCATCCGGATGGACCCAAACTCCAGCGGCAGGAGACACATAAAGAAAAAGTCTGAATGCCAGAGGATGAAGAATTTGAAGAAGTAAACAGCTATCTGCATGTTGCACCCTGATCTCTGGGGTACCAAGAGCAAGCAGGCACTGGAAAAGACAAGCAGTGTCATCTCCCCACTGCCTCCATGGAACTGTGTTGATGCCAAGGCTTTAATTGAGGGCTACTGGCCTCAAGAATTTTGATGGAAGAAATATCTGTAGTTGTAAGCCACCAAATTTGTGGCAAAATGTCACAACAGGCAAGAGTAGTTAGTGCATTAGAATATTCAGAAGCCAACAAGAATCCTACATATGTATGACAGAACAGAATGTGGGGTCAAAAGGCCTGGGAGTGAACAGAATACCGTCTGAGTCCGCAAAGCCTCTTACCACACTTGGCTCTAGAGCAGCTGGGCCTGGCTTTGAACTCTAGGTCTAAAACTTACTTAACAGAGGTGATTTGGAGTGAGGTATTTGGCTTCTCAGTGTTGCTGTGAAAATTCCATGATGCTATCTGCATAACGCCCACCACACACAACAGGCTTACCAGCGAAGGTGGCCCAGGATTTTCCTTTCAGAATTCTATGAGGTAAAACCTCTCCTTCTTGGGGACGAAAAGAGAGGGTGCTGAAATATATGTGGTTAAAAAAAAAAAAGCAGAAAGGGAGGCTGTTCTGGAGAGGAGGCAGGTCAGCCAGAGGCAAGCAGGAAATGGGACACCATGGAGAGGGAGGTGAATATGAACAGATAAACCCTCCTCCACCATTTTAGATACAGAGGAAAGGGTTTAAAGTTTAATTCCTAATATTACTGCTTCAGGTCCAAGTTGGTGATCATTTTCCCCTAGAGGGAGAGAGAGAGAGAGAGAGAGAGAGAGAGAGAGAGAGAGAGAGAGAG
>JANHMN010000003.1:160758663-160874602 GCA_030674055.1 Rhabdomys pumilio
ACACACACACACACACACACACACACACACACACACAAAGAGAGAAATAAAAACCAGAACCCCATGATGCTGAAAAAAAGAAATCCAATCAGTGAAGGAAGCAATGGTTTTATTCTCTCTCTCTCTCTCTCTCTCTCTCTCTCTCTCACACACACACACACACACACAGAGAGAGAGAGAGAGAGAGAGAGAGAGAGAGAGAGAGAGAGAGAGAGAGAGAAACCAGAATCCCATGAGATGGAATTTGTGGCACACGTCTCAGTGTCAACACTAATGATGTTGACATGGGAAAATCATTAGTTTGAGACTGGCCTTGCCTATTCAGCTGCTAAAACAAAGCAACAAAAAACAAAACAAAAACAAAAAAACATATCAAAAACAAAAAAATTACCATCACTGACAAAAAATTTACAAGTAGGTTCTGTTAGCCTTACTCAATGGCTGGAGTAAGAAGTTGAGTAAGTTTCTGTAAGTGACACTAGCAACTAGCAGACATCTCCCAGTGATTGTTTTCATCTTATTTGCTACTACTATTCATGTGACTTGGAAAAAAATCAACACAAATGCTAGATAGACTTATGTACTCTACTTTTCTTTAAAAAAAAAAAAAGGCATTTTTGTTGTTGTTAATGTTACAAAAGGTAATAAATAGCTTCATCTTGGGAGATGGCTTGAGCCATAAAGGACTCAAGTGTGGGTTCTCCAGCACCCAAGTTAAAAGGGTAGGCACCATGGCTTCAGGCATGCAATCCTAGCTATTGGGAGGTAAATACATGAGGATCCCTGGAGCTCACTGGTGGGCTAGCCTTGCTGAGTCTATATGCTCCAAACTCAATAAGAGACCAGGCCTCAAAAACAGTAAGGTTGGGTATTGGGTTACACTTCTGATTGAGCATTACCATACTTATAAAGCCTTTGATTGATATTTTAAAAAATTGTATAAAAGCAAAAAGGAAAAGGGGGCAAGAGATAAGGGTTTTCTAAGGAGGGGAAATGGGGAAAGGGAATGGCATCTGAAATGTAAATAAAATATCCAATAAAAAATGGAAAAAAAAAATAAAATTGATAAAGTTCATAAAAAAATAGTAAGGTGATCAACACCAGCGTGGGCATTGTGTGCACAGACTGTGGGCTCACTCACCCACACATCCCCCACACAGACGTGAACATAAGGTGACACATGCATGTAAGGTGAAATCGCCAAAGAAACTTGACTTCATGTCACTCATCTGGATTTTCCATTTAACAACCGACAGAATCTATAGGTTCACTACAGGATCAGGAGAGGTCACTGGCCCAGAGACAGAAGTAAGCATTCGAAGTGGGCCGAAGCGAATGCATCCCATAAATGTTTCCAAATTTTTCACTTTTATCAAGTGAAATGTTCAAATGAGATACGCACAATCTAAATTCTAAAAGGCAATGCTATGATACAGAAGTGCCCAGAGGCCTGAGAAGCTACAGGGGGACACACAGCAGTACACCCTGGTTCCACCGGCTGAAACCTGCATCTCTGGTCACAGCCTGGCACCTCAGAGGTGTCTTGGTTCTGTACTAAAGGCTGCTTTTAGTCACTGCTTAATAAACACTTAGCAAATGACCAGGGAAAGCTGTCACCTCAAGGGTCAGCCCCAAGCTTAAAAGTGGTGATTTTGTCAGCCAGTCTTAGAGACGTAAGTTAATCTGCTTAAATAGTAATCATGGTTCATCAACAATATTGACAGCCACACTTAGAGCCAACATCATAAATGGACAGAGACAATGTGTCCAGCTAGATGCCCTGAAATTACCCTGGAAGTGAAACTTGTCAGGTAAGTGAAGGAAACACACACAGCTTTGGTCTGAAACACTGTTTCCACTTTCCCTCCAAAATGATTTTTACAAATACAGCATAACCAGAAACCCCACACACTTTCAGAAGGATAGACATTTTTGGAGCCTAAGGTTATGAAAGTCCAAACAAAGGTAAACAAAGGTCACAGGTCACTTTTGCAGAGACCCTGAGGAAAAAGGAGAGTGTCCCAGGTTCAAATAGTGAGTCACACTGATGACAGAAATTTCCAAATAGGTCATCTGAAATTCAGGCTACTTTTCAGTTTGTCTGTACACCTGGATTTACTTTGAGAAAAGCTTAAAACTGGTCTTTAAGACCCCAGCTACAGAGAAATGCTTGCCATGGGCTGGAGTGTCCAGTCATGACAAAGATGCAAAAGGGAGGGTAAGAAAACGAAAGGTGTCAAGGACAGGCTGAAGGTAACAGAATGCCCAGGACGCTATCAACAAGACAATCTGCTCAGACTTGTAATTCACTTCAACCTGGTGCTGTGGTGGGCGTGGCAGTGGATCCAGTACTGCAGCAGGAGCCTACGTCTCACTTGTTTTGGTTGGTTGGTTGGTTGATTGGTTGGTTTTTGTTTGTTGGCTGATTGGTTTGTTGGTTTTCCTCAAGATTCCATCCACTGGGAGCACAGTTCCCAGGGTAGTGATGAGCTGATGTCACTTTCCCCAACTGGCTCTCAACAGCACATCCAGCCCTGAAGAATGTCTTCCCTGGAAGCTGGGAGCTGGGAGCTGGGAGCTGGAAGCTGACTGAGTTTTCTGAGTCTCTCTTGCCAAGAGAGTCCACTCTACAGCTAGGGTATCATGCTGCTGGACTTTTAAAGTCTGTTCTAGTAGCCTGTGCCTGTATTCCAGCCCTAGAAACCTGAGACAAGAGATCAGCCTGAACTTCAAAGACAGATCCTATTAAAAAAAATTCAAGGTTCCAAACTACAAATAAAATATTTTTTCCTTAAAGAGAGAGGGAAAGGGAGAGAGAGAAAAAGGGGAGGGGAGAAGTATAGAGGGAGAGAGGGAGGGAAGGAGAGAAGAAGGGAGAGAGGGAGGGAGGGAGAGAGGGAGGAAGGGAGAAAGGGAGAAAGGGAAAGAGGGAGGGAGGGAGAGAGGGAGGGAAAGAAAGAGGGAGAAGGAGAAAGAGAGGGAGAAGGGGAGGGAGAGGGAGAAGGAGAGGGAGAGGGAGAGGGAGAGGGAGAGGGAGAGGGAGAGGGAGAGGGAGAGGGAGAGGGAGAGGGAGAGGGAGAGGGAGAGGGAGAGGGAGAGGGAGAGAGAATGTGTCTAGAGTAGGTGATTTGAATTCCTGAGCCTCCTGCCTCAGAAGTGCTATACTTAGAGGCATGCCCCTTATGCCCAACTACAATTTTCTCTATAAAGTTAGACTGCCTGAGGCATTTTATTCTAGTAACCAAAAGCTGACTAATCAAACAATCAGGTATACAGGTTAATTATAAGGCTACATTCTGAGAAACATGTTGCTAGGGAATTTCATCACCGTGCAAACAGCATAGAGTGTAGTTACACAAACTAAGTCAATATAACATTTCTAGACAATAGTCTTTGGGACCTCTGCCACATGTGCTATTGAACTGTTATGCAGTACATGGCTGTGTATGTCTTCACCCTGATCTTGAGAGGGCCTTAAATGGTGGCAAATTTAATTATCAGAGCCAGCAATCATGCCATGAAGCTTCTGCGAGTTTGAACACAGCACAGTAAACAAGGTGTGGTGCAGCCGTCGGCCCTGGGAGCAAAAGCCTTGGTTTGTAGCATTTACTAATTCCCATGGTGTAACTCCTTCTGACCAAGGTCAATTGCAAAATCCCAACCCAACTTCACTCTAAAGCCAGTGAAAGTGGGCTCCAGCTCCCCATCACCTGCAACTCTTGGCCCTTCCTGGGGGTCTGAGCTACTCTGCAAATTCATGGTGGGAGAGAACCTCTCCAGGAAGCTGCCCTCTGACGCCCCAGGTCACTGTGGCACGCCCATACATATTCCATGTAAATCAATGTAAGTTTACTTTGTATTGTTTTTGTGGAGTGAGTCTTGGCTTGGGATCAGGGCAGTATTTCCAACAATTCCTCAAATCTCCCCTAAACATATTTTTGCCATTTTTAACTACCTACCCATGCTAAGCAGTCGTCTCAACATTGGTGATTATACAAAGTATAAATCACACGTCTGAAAAATATTTAAAGACGCACTGTGTCCTGCAGAATCAAACATTCAATCAAGATTTAATCCAGTAGGCAACACTAGACCAGCACATTCATCTCAGTATCAAATTTGCTTTCATTTTTGGTAAAGGTGAAATTATATGTATAGTAAAGAATTGTTTTAAAATAATTTGGGGGTGGGTCGGTGGGTGGAGAGATGGCTCAGTATTTATCAGTGCGCACTACTCCTGTGGCGGACCCCAGTATGGTTCCAGACATTCACAACCCACAGCTCACAATGGCTTGTAACTCCAGCTCCAGGGGATTCAAAGCCCTCTTCAAACCTCTACAAGTACCTCCACTTACATGCCCATACCCATCCACCCCCCCACACACACACACAAATACAGCTAACCAAGAATAAATATTTAAAGATATAATTAATTTCTTACCAGTAAATATTTTATTTGAATGCCTATGTATACACGGGCTTGCATGACAACTTCTTGGGGTGTTGGAGAGATGTATCAGCAGTTAAGAGGACTTGCTGCTAAAGACCCAGGTGTGATTTCCAGCATCCATATGGCAGCTCACAACCATCTGTAACTCCAGTTCCAAGAGATCCAATACCCTCTCCTAACCTCTGTGAGCACCAGACATACATATTGAAGGGTGTCTAGCCAGCCCAAGCATGGCAAACATGGCTCTGGCAGGCCTTGCTTTACCCCCATTCCCTCTGCCTTGCTATAAACCATTAGATTACATTCCTAAGTCTAGTCACCAAGGTCCATCTCCTTATTTGCCCACTTCCTCCCGCTGAGGCTGACTTCCAAGGTCCAGCCATCAAAGTTTTAAGTCCAGCAATTGAAAGCCCCCTTTTGGCTACCTTAATTAACATGCCCAATCCTAATTAGACACTTTATCCTAATACAGGGCTTCCCTTTTTACCTTTATACATAGCCACTTGCCTATGGGCCACAGCTCTCAATCCAGAGGCAGTCCTCTGTCCCTCTGGGGCAAATCTCACCTCCCTCTCCTTCTTCCTCATCCTTTGTCTCCTGTCTTTGTCTCTTATTCCCTGCCCTTTTTCTCTCTGGGGCAAACAAATTTTTGTACTAAGAATTTGGTCTTGGGGTGTCGTGTGCCATTAAGGGTCCTTTCACGTGTGGTACATGGACATACGTACAGACAAAATATCCACACACATAAATAAATAAATAAATAAATAAATAAATAAATAAATAAATATTAAAAATTTAAAAATTAAAACTTCTTGGGGGGAAAAAGGAGTCGTGGGAGGGGGGGGAGAAGTCGTGAGTAGAAAGGTTTAGGAGGCCACGGTATCAGTGAAGGCACTGGTGTTGAGCACACACTTAAGAACCACCTCTGAGAAAGGAGGCTCGTGATAACTATGTCTGAAGAGTGGAGAGCGCTGAGTCCATTACCGTACTCCAGTACGGATACTTGATGAAATGCACACTCAGTCCGAAGCGTACCTGCCCTACCTAATTGAAAGGGCTGTTTTCAAGAGCCCACATGAGATGACTGCAGTGAAATGCTTTTAAAAGTACTTGTGACTAGTAAAATAACTCGTCTCTTGGCCAGGGATGCAGTTCAGTGGTAAAACATCTGCTTAGCATATGTGGGCCCTGATGAAAAGACAAAAACACAAATCAAGTCTAATTGTAAGTTTAAATACTTTTGGAAGGTCAGGCGGTTGTGGCGTTTGCCTTTGATCCTAGCTAGCACTTGGGAGGCAGAAGCAAGAGGATCTCTGTGATTCCGAGGCCAGCCTGCTCTACAAAGTGAGTTCCAGGACAACCAAGGCTGTTGTTACACAGAGAAACTCTATCTCAAAAAAAAAAAAAGAAAAGAAAAAGAAACAAAAAACACAAAAAAAAATGTTTGGAAACATTTCCATCTTTTTAATTTTTAGAGGGCAAAGCAAAGACTCGCTATGTGCTAATATTGAATGCTAAATACAGGCAGCCTCAGGCTGCATTTGCAAGAGGATTTCCTTGAGTGTTCTAGGTTAATTTGTCAAAGATAACTAACAAAAGGGCCAGAGAGGTGGCTTGAGGTCAAGAGCACTTGCTGCAAAGTTCACATCACAGCACCCATGTTATCAACTGGCTATGGCCCTGCTCTTACCCCAGCACTGAGTGGGTAGACATGGGATGATCACTGGGACTTGTTGGTTCAGGAAAAGACCCTACCTCAAAGGAAAAAGAAGAATGGACAGAGAGCACTAGATACCCTTCTCTGGCCTCCGAGTGCACCCACCCACCCACGGGAGTAGATACCACCATGAAGAACCACACAAACTTGCTCCCTGGGAAAATTCTATTGACTTGCCCCCAAACCACTTTATATCACTTAGCTACAGCAGAGAAATGAGTTGTCAATATATATATATATATATATAGTGATAATAAATACTAATATGTTTAATTTAATGTGTATTAAATATGTATTAAAACTAGCAAAATACAAATTCATGTTTTGTTTGCTTTCTTTCCTCTTCCTCTCATTTGTGTTTTTTAATCTTGTTTTGTTTTGAGACAGGGTTTTACTGTGTGGTCTGAACTACTTAAGTTATTCAAGGCAACCTTGAATTTAAGGGACTCTTCCTGCCTCTGCCTCTCTAGTGCTGGGATTAAAGCTGGACTCCACCACGGCAGACATCACACCACTCATTTCACTTCCAGCACGTTTTCAAAAGGAACACTGGCTCCAAGAATCAAATCGAGACAGAAAAGGCTATTCCATCAAATCAAAAGCAATACGCACATTAATTCTGAGTGACAGGCTGTAACTGGCAGGATTCTTTTTCTTTTTCACAAGACAGACATAGCCGAGAGCTGAGAAAGATATGATTCAAACAAGCTTAGTGAATGAGAATTCAAACCTCAAAGACAGGTTTTTTTTTCTTCTCTATCCAATAAAAGAGGCCAATTATGAGGTGGTTCATCAAACCAGGAGAGAGTGGAGAATGTCATTATCTACAATATCTTATACCTGTAATACCACAAATCCATACCCAGGTTAATAATAAGAACCAAGATATCAAATATTCGCAAATGATCTGCTTAGATAAGAAGTCATGTGTTCAAAGACCCAGTCTTACCCTTTTCTTAGGATTTTCCATCCAACTTTTCACATTGTACCTTTACAAGATTGTTGTTGTTGTTGTTGTTGGTCTCTTTGTTATGAGAGAGGTATATGCATGTTGCACGTGTGTGCACTGGGGTGTGTGTCTGTGAACGTGTTTGCAGACTAGATAGAGAAAGGCTTGGGTACCTTCTAGCATTCTCCACCATTTCCTGTCTAGGCTGAGTCAGCCAGCCTCAGCAAGCCTCCTGTCTGTGGCACTCCCTCCCACCCGGGGTTGGGGTTACAGGCGCATGTGCAGTCACACCTGGTTTTCTTCTAGAAGTGCCTAGGAGCTAAATTCAGTGCATCGTGGTTGAACAGTGAACACTCTGAACTGCTAAGCTCCCAGAAAGTCTTATCATTGAAACCCGTAAAACAAAAGCATCTTTTCCCCTGATTGTATCAACCCAAAGGTCATTATCATATCCTATTTATTCAAAGCATAGATCTTACTTTAAAAAAAAAAACAATCAAAAGAATATTTTCTAGTGTCTACTAATGTCAGCCTTAGACTGAAACAAAACTCCCATGTGTCCTGTACAGAAAACAGTGTGGGCTTTTTTTCCTCTATATTTCCTGTTGTTAAGAATATGTGTATTCTTAATACTCTTGTTGAAGTTAAGAAAAGTATGAAACATGGCAGAGAATGAAATATTAGAACTGGTAGATAAAATATCCTGCTACAAAATTATCCATAATCTACACTGCTTCGTGTTGTTATGAATAACGAGATTATGTGAAGGGTCGTGTTTAAACAGTGGAATTGTCTGTTGGCTCACCAGTGCCATATAGCACCTAACATTAATTTTATTTGTTTGTTTGTTTGTTTGTTTGTAGACTGAAGGTGTGTGTATGTAACAGTCTTGTGTGGAGACCAAAGGACAAGTTCCGAGAGTTGGCTCTCTCCTTCCGCCATGAGGGGACTGGAGCCTGAACTCAGGCTGTCGGGCTTGTTGGCAAGGATCTGTACCCACTGAGCCATCTCGCCAGTCCACAGCTTACATTAACTTAGGGATCTGTGTTCCAGCTAACTACATCATTAATTCTGAAAACTAACATATGCCGATTATAATTGACTTTAAGTCAGCAATGGTGATGCCTGCTTATAATCTGAGCGCCTGAGAGGCAGAGGCAGGAGGATCAGGGGTTAGGGTGACACTGTAAGATCCTGTCTCAAATAAGAAGTTTGGTTAGGACAATGATCTTAATATGTTCAATAGAAAATATTTTTAAAAAATTGGGGCTGGAGAGATGGCGAAACAAAACTTTTTAATTAAAATTGAAGAAAGAGACTCTACGAGAAAGAAATAATAAAACTGAAATAGAGCCTACTTGATTTAAAATACTGTATAGAAGAGTCTAATTTAATGACTACCTCATCAGTTACAGCCTTTTCTGGATATTCTAAATCGGAGTAGCAATTAACACTTTCTAAAAATGTAAGTGCATTTACTGTACATATCTAGGATACAGTTGTCACAACTAACAACTGCTAACTATTCAGAGTCTGTCAAACAGTTTTTTTAAAGCCATAGTAATGGAGTTCTCAAACTCCAAAAGCCGTGACTCTACATAATGTCATAACTTTACATACATGTGCTTTGTGGTTGATCAAACCATTTAATACAGAGAGGCAAATATATTCTTTTTTGCTTTCTCTGTGTGTGTCTCTGTCTCTGTCTCTGTCTCTGTCTCTGTCTCTCTCTCTCTCTCTCTCTCTCTCTCTCTCTCTTTGTGTGTGTGTGTGTGTGTGTGTGTGTGTGTGTGTGTACATCAGGTGGCCAGGAGAAGATGTTGGATTTCCTAGAAGTGGAGTTACAGGTGGTTGTATACTTCCCAGTGCGGGTACCTGGATCCAAACTCTGGTTCTCATGACTGAGTTGCAAGCACGCTTAACAGATGAGCCGTCCCTGTAGCACCGAGAGCAGGGGTTCTCACCCTTCCTAACGCTGCAGCCCTCTAATACAGTTCTTCATGGTGTGCTGACCCCCAGCCACAAAACTCTTTCTTTGATACTTCATAGCTGTAATTTTGCTACTGTTGTGAATTGTGATGTAGACATCTGCTATGCGACCCACTGAAAGGGGTCGCGACCCACAGGTTAAGAACCGCTGCTCTAGAGTAGCTCTTGACCCTTCCTAAATCTTCAACTTTCTAATCTACAGCACCCAGGGGTCTGGAGTGTGGATACCTACGTGCCTTAACGGTACTGAAGCATCTGACTTAAATATCTATTTGACTGAAGTGTTTATTACTTCTCCAGCTTTCTATTTCAGTGTTACCTCATCACACAGAGACTCTCCCAACACTTCCTATCCCTGTTACTTTGTCCCTATTTCTCCTTCATGATACAGACATGTGCGCGCACACACAGATACACACACACAATAGACATACACTCACACACAGACACACTCACATAGACACACTCACATACAGACACACACACATATACATTCACACATATACACACAGACACATGCATATACACAAACACAGACACACACACAGTCACACACACACAACACACACACACACACTCACACAATGCATATTCACTTGTTTATCTGATCACTGACCACCAAGGTGGTCAAGGGATTTGTTTTGTACATAATACTACTTGGCACATAGAAGGGGCATGATAAATTATTTGCTGAGTGGGTGAATAGCTGCACACAGAAAGCAGGAGAGTCTATCCATCCTTACAAACTTCAGATACAAGCACATCATTTATTGTAACAGGATGCAGAAAGAAATCTTTCTCAATTTTGTCTTCACGTTGGCCAATACCTATGATAGAAACTGGTTTCAATATTGATAGAAACAGCTTGGTCAAAGAGCTTAGCAAATACTCCAGACTTGCCCCTTGCTCTGTGCCACTCATTAGGCTCTAAGCACTGCCTGAAGGACTATATGACCTTTCTCCATTCAGAACCTTAAGAAACACAAGTTGTCCAGGGCCAACACAGATTGTGTAACTCTTCCTCCTGGGACAAGAGTAAACCCTGCGGAAGGATGGAGCTGTGACAGAGGTTGCACGAATCCATCAGGTTATCTTGGTTCACTTCAGGATCTCCAGTGCACAGACAGGAGAGCATGTACTTGCAGGCTTGAGGAAATTACCACATTCCCACACAAAGTCAGCTCTCTTCTGAATTAAAATGGAGCCTAGATCTTACCCAACAGGCATTACTATACAAAAGCATCTAAAGGGCCTGAGAGCTTTAGTGTCTTCACACAGTGCAAGCATGCTATGATCACTTCTAGTTCTTCTGCCTTGGATGCCCTTCCCCATCTCCCCTCACTGCTGCCACTGTTCTGCACATGATGAAATTGTCTCAGCAAAGCCACCAAGCAGGTAAACACAGAAACAGGACTGGAATTCAGGTTTGGTTTCCATCATCCCCACTATGGACTCAAGTCTAATTCTCACTTCTATGTTCCTTAACCATTCTGCATGTGTAAACTGATTGGTTTCTGAGTCCTTTTGGGGAGAAGGGACCCCCGCATCAATTTAGTAAATAGTTGTATCAAATTCTATAGCTGTATGGGGAAGGGTGACTCAAAAAGAAAATGGGTAAAACCAGGAGCTAATCAGTCTCACCAGGGATACGCTGGAGGACTGCTATCAGTTCCTCTAGGGAGCACCTACTCAAGGTTCAGCTTGTACAGCGCACACACTGCAAGCCTGTGCCTGGTTTTAGTACCAGCAGTCCACCCACTTTCTAAAATTACTCACTGAAATCAGTGAAGTGAATGGTGTTCCTTTTGGTGACACAGTCTGTATCTTACAGCTTTATTAAACACCATGAATAATGTGTTCTTTCATTATGCAAGAGTGACAGATTTCCTTCCAAGATTCAGTTACATTTGTCTGGGACAAAAAAGCAGCACGACAGGCTTTGAAACCACCCATCCTACAACACATCTCACTGTGTCTTCAACTGTGAAGAAAGCGAGCAATCCTAAAATCTTCCAACGTTCCCTTCACCTGTGTCCTCATTCAACTGCCTGTACTTTCAGCGATAGATCTACACCTGTTCTTCAATTTTATGCTCCCTTTACCCACGAGATGAAGCTAGACAGTAGAGAGAGAGAGATCACCGTCTTGACTGAGGAGATGGAGAGATTAGAAGACAGACGTTAAGGGACTGCTAAATAGAGAGAAGGTGGGCTGAATGTTATTTCTCCACGTTTGACAATAAGCACTCTACACTTTAAAACACTACGAAATAATGGAGGGATCCACCTAGAAACAATAGTGGAGTTGGTTCTGGTTTTGTCTCTTTTAGCCTCTGACGCCCAAGCACTAGGACCACAGGCATGAGCTAGCATGACCGGCCAAATATTTTATTTTTGTTAAGAGAAATTTCTGAATGGCATTCACAAAACTGAGACATGCATGACAACAAATGAATAGGAAAAAGTAATCATTCTTGGTTAGATCTGAAGAAAGCCTTCCTGTGGGCCTCAGTCTATGTCTCCGTAGAACTGGTCTCATGCTTATGTATTAAGTGTCTAGGGAAAACCCAATACTAATTGAGTTAACTGCCTCTGAAGGTGATTATATCATTCTGTCTCTACATATGACATAGGAGTAACTGTCCAATCCCAGCACCATATAAATACTCATCATGGCAGCATATGACTGTCACCCCAGGTCTTGGAGCAAGAATCTTTAGTTTTGGTTATCTTTGGCTACATACTGAGTTCAGGGTCAGCCTGTGCTACAGAGTTATGATGATGATAACAGATGTTGAGTACTCAGTAAAAGTAGGGGCATATTTCCTCATTTAACCTTTCTTGGAACCACCCTATGAAATGGGTGATATATTTGTTATTTTATGCAAGAGGAAACCATGGCACAGACTTGTTCAAGACCCAAGGTTAATGGTCCAAGTCTTAGCATAAGATAATCAGACTGTGACCACATGAGAGACCTGTCTGTTCTAAGAAGGACAAGCCCAACCTACCATTCTGAAGTCCTCCTCAAACTTGAAAGCCCCACCTCCCGTGGCACAGAGGGTGGTGTGGAGGCTGGAGAAGTTCTTCTCGCTGCCCATCTGAATGAACATGTGCATGGCACAGGTGGGGAAGCGGATGAAGTGCAGGTTCCCTTTGCGCCCACACATGGTCAGGTTTTTCAGTTCCAGATGGACGTCTCGGATCCCAGTTTTGCCATAGGCAGTGTTAGAAGTCAAATACTTCCGGATGCTCTTCAGGTTCTCCACCTCTTCCTGTTCTTCTTCCGCCGTGATATCCTTCGGTTCAAAGTAAACCAACTTAACCAGGGTTCCACCAATATCCATGCCAAACCACGGGAATGCTGGGGGACAGAAGAGAGAAGGATGAGGCCACAGGATGTGACATACGAAAAGCAGGCTCGGTGTTTGAATATTCAACAAGGAAGGGTATTCCACATTAAATTTCCTTTAAGTCAACTACACAAATCTAAAGCAAGGTGCAGCGAGACGGAGGTTCCCGCAGTACAGCTGTTCACAGCCACTCAGAATTAAGTGAGACAGCATAGGATTCTGCAGAATTCAGCCTCAGCTGTGCTTTTGGGACACAAGTACCTCACCAGTGCTATTCCAGGGTTTAGAGACATGTGTGGCATAGACCATGCTCTACATGGTACTTTATAGAAATCTTAGCCAAAGGGTGGTACACACCTGTTATATCAGCACACAAGAGCTGAGGCAGAACTGCAAGTTGAAGGCCAGTCTGGGCCACAGTGAGACTCAGTCTCAAAGAAAAACAGGGGAGAGGGAAAGAAAAGAGAGGAGAAGATAGAGAAGAGACAAGTCTGGTTTGGAAAAAAAAAAGACATCTATGAAAATTTTTCTTGTGTTTTAGTGCTATAGATTATCTATGTAAAGCCTTGTCAAATTGTGTCTATTGAGATCTAGAAACAGTCTTTTTCTCTGGTGGCAGATTCACCTGGTTTTCTACTCTGGAGGTGAAGGGAAAAGAAGGAACATATCACCTCACACAAAGTCTTTCCTAAACCTTAGTACTGTCTCATTTATGACTCAAGTCACCCAGGCAACAACTGGTAAGCAGTAATTTCCTCAATGATCTACAAACATGGAGGTTGGGCTGTATCTCCGTTGGTAAAGTGCTTGTGTAGCATACACGGAGCCCTGGGTTTCATCCTAGCATCGCAGAGTAAAACAAGTCTGTAAGCTCAGAGCTTGGAGAAAGGCTCAGAAGTTCAAGATTATCCTGTGCCACATAGTGAGTGAAAGGCCATTCTGAGATAGAAACCCCATCAGGAAGGAAGAAAGAAAGGGAGGGTGAGGGAAGGAGAAGGGAAGGCAGACAAAATCCATCAGAGTTTAAGAGCAACAGATTCCAAGAGCAGGTCAACAAAGATCCTATTGTCTTTATAAAAGTTTACAAAGAAAATGTCCTCCAGCCCAGTGCACTTCTAAGGGCTGGGGAGTTTGCTTGTCCTAGTAAGTGGTGAGAAAGACGTGGAAACTGTTTGCCCTTATTAGAAAATTTAGCTTAAAGATGACACTTGCTGGCCCAATGCCTGAAATCCACTCCTGCATGGTTCTTAGTACAAGAGCAGCAGGATGTGATAGGGAAAGCCCAGATTGGACTCTGAGTGACTGCTTCCTGGAGCAGCAGTCAGGCGCTTCTGCTTCTCTGGGTCTTAGCCTCCCTGACTCTGTAGGGAATGAGTATGTTAGAATAGTCTCCAGCTCCCTCCTGGGAGTTGAGGCATGAAGATTTGCCTGTTTTGAGTTTGCCTGCACTACAGAAAGAGAGTCTGCCTCAACAACAACAACAACAACAAACCATTGTACGTATTTAAGGAGTACATATAAGCCTGTCGGTTATAGTATCTTTAAGAATGGTCTAACTGGGGATGGAGAGATAGCTCCGTGAGGGATAAACTGCACATGCTACTCTTTTTCCCTTCCTAGCAACTACGTTGGGTGGCTCACAACTATCTGTAACTCCAGATCTGGAAGAATCCAGTGCCTCTGTTGGCCTCCTCAGGCACACGAACACACGTGTACACACAGACACATAATTTAAGGTTAATAAAAGTAAATCTTAAGAATAGAATGATCGGATTAACACAACTAATTAAAACAAACTAAAAACTGAGGGTAAGTCATTTAACAAAGAAACTAAGAGTATGAATTCTGAACTTGGTACACCAGACAGCTGTAAGCACGATCTCACAGGGATTCCTTTCCCTAGTTTTTCCATTAACGAGAAAAGCAAAAGATGGGGCAGTGTATCCACAGACGTAGTTACAGATGTCTATCTCTATTTTGCTTCTTGCTTTGAGGCAGGGTCTTATGAAGCCCAGGCTGGCCTCAAACTCAGCATGTATCCGAGGATCACCTTCAGCTTCCACTTCCTGAATCTTGGGATTACAGGAATGTGCCCCACACCCAGTTTCTGTGGTTCTGGAGATTGAACCCAGGTCCTCATGCATTCCAGGCAAGTGTCCAACAAAGCTACAGCCTTTTCTACTTAGTTTTCAAAAATAAATAAATAAATAAATAAATAAATAAATAAATAAATAAATAAGGGAAAGAAAAGAAGAATGAAAGAAACTAACTCCTATTTTTATGGATGTGAGCTTGCAAAAAGTTACACAAGACTCTAGATTGCCTAAAGTGCCAGAGATGTCAGGCTGTCCAGGCAGAGGCTAGACAGAAGGAATGAGAAGACTATATCCAGGCAACTTCTTGTGCATACAGCAGTTAAAGAATTCAGCAACAATGGGAAACACAGTGAGGCCAGAACAAACTACGTAAAACCTAGAGGGCATTACTTCTACACCGGTAATCTAGAACTGACCCAGTCAACGGATGCCGAGCTCCAGGAGGAAGAGCCCCCTCATATTTGGTTAAATCTTGATAAGCACCTGCAACTGAAAGTGACTGACTCTTAAAAGCACAGCCAGAGATTCCTGAACATTCTGCAAGTTATCTAGAAAGTTTTGCCATGTCAGAGCTTCTGTTGGCAAAGCGTCAAAACAACAGGAAAAAAGTGTAGAGTTATGAAAACTCAGCACAATGTTTTATGAGCAGTTTGGGGCTAAGATAAAAGAGAGTGAACGTTGGAAGGATTGCGTTCATTTAAGTAGCAATGGAAATTCAGACCTGGGGTAGGGAAAAAGGAGTCAGGATGGGGAGACAGAAGTTCCAGCTCAGGAGCACAGCACATCCCTGGGACGATGGGAAGTAGGGGTAGAAGAGGAGGGAGAGGAGGAATTGGTTTTTCTTTACCTATTTCACATCTAAAAAAAAAAGATAGGTGGTTGAGAGACAAGGTCTTGTCATATAGTCCACGATAATCTGTAATTTACTACGTAGCCCAGGCTGATCTGAAACTTTTAAACCCCCTGCCTCAGACTCTTTACAGTTGAGTCTGGCCACCATGTCTGATTTCCACTTCCTACCATCACGAATGCAGCAATGTTCTCCTGCTCTCACTGCAATGCTTTCCCAGGCATGCGTATAAATTGTACTTGTCTTCCTGATATCAAGATCTGCTTAAACCCAAGCTTCCCTTGCAGCTGCCCTGGCGATGGAGATAGGAGACAAAAGGAAGGAAGAAGGAAGGACATCCCGTGTAGCCACCAATGCCCCTGTCCCACCACCACAGATGGATGTCCAGATATGTGGGGAAACTCAGCTGAACTACTGTGCCTACCAGAAAGCCTTGCCCATCCTAGACACAGAATGCTAGCACTCACTCCTTTTTCTAACCTTCCCAAACCAGATGTCATAACCAAAACAAAACAAAGGGCTGATCTAACTGGGAGGTAAGAAGCTTGTGTAACTTGTGCAAGGCTCTGAGCTAAACCCCGAGGGGAGAGGAGGTTGAAAATAAACAAACTGGAGTAATCAACAATAGACCATGTTCAAATTTCACAAGGTCACTTCCATAAACAAGTGCTAAATAAAAAATTACAGAAGGCCACTGTTTGGACTCAGCACCTCTCCTACTCCCCAAAATTCCAAGCTGGAAACCTACATAGAGTCATTCACACACATTTGAAACTCGGCTATTGGTTTGACCTTCTGAAGAATCTGAATTGAAAAAAGAGCTAGAACTCCAGCTCACCTCAAACAAGCCAGCTTCTAGAAGCGTGACACTGAAGCTCCTCTAGCCTAATCCTCACACAAGCAAGTAACCTAGCTATGAGTTGTTCATAGCTATAAGTCTAGCCTTGGACGCTGAGGCAGGAGAATTGCTACAAGCTGTGGTCTAGCCTAGCCTATTTAGTGAGATCTAGGCCAACTAGGGAATATAAGTGAGATCCTTTTCCTGAGAAAACAAGGGAAGGAATGACTTGATGTGAAGGAATGAGTTGGATGACGTGAAGTTGTCGATTAAATTTGTATTCTGTTTTCCTTTCTCAGCCATGAAGGAAATGACTTTGAAATGACAGATTTATTTACATTTTATTATAACTGCTTTCAAGGCCCTTTCTGCCTGTACCAAACACCTTTGGTTGGCCCCCTGGAAAGCTGCTAGATTTTAAAATTGAAAACAAGCCAAGTGAGCTCAGCAACCTTGGGATTGTGGAGAAGGCTCAGTGGGTGAAAGTACCTGCTGCCGAACCTGAATTAGATCCCTGGAACCCACCCACACAGTACAAGAGAGAACGGACCTCAGACCTCCACATACGCTCCCCGACATGCACATTGACATGAAATAAACAAATATATGTCTTTTTTTAAAAAAAAACAATAATCTCAACTGTTGTGCTTCTGCCCTTTGACAGCATAAGTAAATAAACCTTTGTTCCTCAAAGCAGGGAGAGCTGGGAATTACGGCTGCAATCGGACCTGGCCTGCTGTCACTAACAGCTCAAGTTTAATAACACTGGGAGGTGAGAACAGGCCCCAGAGAGAGGTAGTCCTGGGAGATTGGCACATACCTGGTAGAACAATTATGTGTGACGATTTGAAATGCAGATAAGGGGTACACCTGAAGAATGAGCTAACCGACTGAGAGTCGGAAAGTCAGATGTCAGCAGCAAGTGTTAACTCTCTCCAGGTACCACTAAATAGATTTTTAAAGTGAAAATAATTGCCTGGGTTAAAAAAAAAAAAAAAGGCAAGGAGGATGATTTAGTCACTAACCAAGCGCAGCGGGATGCAAAGTCAGAAAAAACACATGCCAGGAAGTGAGAGTGGAAGTCTATGAGGTGGCGCTCGCCCAGAGTCCCAACACTCAGTGGAAGTCTCTGAGGTGTCCCAACACTCAGCCGGTGGACGCAGAGGATCAGAAACTCACAGCCACCCTCAAAATCACAAAAATAAAATAACACTTTTTATTTAAAACAAAATCAACAAGAAATATGAATGGAACAGGGAAGGAGGGCACAGGAGTCACTGCAAAGCCTTGTGTCCTCTCTAAGCTAACCGCTTTAGGGGTGGGCTCATTCTTGAGCATGCTCAGTTTCGGGGTATACTTCAAGAAGGAAGAATGGTAGACACACTTCCGGCCATGTTTACCTCTAGGTCAGGGAGTAACTGTGTGAAGGGTTATAATGCCTCTGGGCATGCTTAGCCTGTGCCACAGTTTTAGTTGAAGGACAGGCGTTTGGAAGGTGGACTATTAATACAAGTCAGTCTGTCTGGCCTATGGCTGAGTCAGATCTTCCAGGTACGGAGACATCATCTGATGGAAACCAAATCTGAAAAGGCCTCTTGGTGAAAAGGGTCCACGAGCACTTAACGCTTTCTACCTTGTCCGTGTGTGAGAGCCGCTGTGTCTCACTGTTAGCTAAGATGGCCACACCAAGATGAGTTAAGGTGATGGATCTCAGCCTTCCTAATGGGGTGACCCTTCCAGACAGTTCCTCGTGTTGCGGTGACCTCCAACCTTGAAATTTTCATTGCTTGCTACCTCATAACTGTAAGTTTGCTACTGTTATGAATCACAATATCTAATATGAACCTGATATGCAAAATATATGATACGCAACCTCTGTAAAAAGGTTATTTGACCCCCGCAAAGGGTAACCCACAGGTTGAAAACCTTTGAGTTAAGGTGATGTTCTTTTGGTTTGGTTTGTTTTGGTTTTGGTTTTTAGTTCAGCCCTTGGATAAGAATTGGGGCTGGAGTCGGGGCGGGAGAAGCTTAATGTCATCTCCCAGCAAAGCCAGACTGATTCAAAGTAGCAGCCATTAAGTCGATAGAAGCTTGAAGGAAGCAAAAACCAAATGAGCGCAGCAAACACAAGGAAGAGGGTGTTAGAAGAGAAGTCAGGGATTTGCTATAGGGATGTGGAAAGGGACTGGAATCAGAGATACGAAACTGATTTTTCTTAAACCACATAATCAGGAAAACGGCTAGAGACTGCCAGGAACTTGGATTCTCTACGCCAGAAAGCAACAGATAAAGGTGAAGGGCAAACTCTCTAGCATTTTTTGTCAAAGGACAAAACTTTCTAACATGAGGCAAGGGGAACAATCCAGAGTGCTGGGCTCGCTAAGCAACCCCTCTACTCCCAGCCTGACTTTATTTTTGGTTCTCATTTCAGTTGGACATTTTATTCTACGAAACACAGTAAGCAGCCCAGTACCCAAAGCAAAATGTTGTATTTATAAAGTCGGAAGAAACCAGAAACAAAATAGCAAAGGGTAGACTGGTTGTTTCAAGACCTGGCCAGCGAGGGCCAGGGAGACAAAAAAACAAAAAGATTGGCTAATAGTGCAACATGAGGTCCTTTCAGGTTGTTCCTTGCACGTAAGGTAAATCACTACCACGTAGGGATTCTCTGATCTGCGGGTTCAACTTGTTCTGTCTCATTATCTTATTTGGTGTTGCATGTGTACTTGTGAGTACAGGCTTGCTTCTACTTCGGAGCATATGGGGTCAGAGGTCAACTTCTGGGAGTTGCTTCTCCCACTATGGGATCTAGGGATCAAACTTAGGTCCTCAGGCTTGTGGGGCAGGTGTTTTCGTTTTGTTTTGTTTTGTTTTGTTTTGTTTTGTTTTGTTAATAAAATCCAACCCTTTTACTGGCCCTCAGCGTGGCCTGGTTGGAAGATTGGGATATTATTTTCTGTAATCTAGATTTTGTGGAAGATAAGTAAATAGCTTAGCTCAGGTCAGTGTTAGTAACTCCAGTAGTGGTGTTAGCTTCTGATGCAGCTTCATTCAAAACAACCGCTGCCTGTAATTCTTATCTAACAGATATGGCTTCAAATGGTGAACACAGCACTGAGGACCGATGAAAAGCACCGGTGAAGCCCTCCCTCCGGGCCCAAATGGACATTCTCTACTTGGAGGCAGATCGCCCAGCCAGATTTTGGAATTCTTTCGGTATTTTAAAGTGGCTCCAGTCCACTCCTTTCTAAACAGCACAACAGGGACGTCTGCTTTGGGCACTGACTTTTCCAATCTTTTGTTTCGCTACATTGTATACAACGGGATGAGCAGGGAGAGCAAATAGCTTGTCTTTTGTTCAGATGTTTCGAAATCAATAGGGATCACACCCACGTTTATTTAGAAACGACTTATATCACCTAATTTAGAGCCCTAATTAGGCATAACCCAGATGCTGTGACTAGCCGGGACACTGTGGGACAGTTTCCTTTGAAGAAGAGTTGAATGTACTGCATCTGCACGATGCATATATCTGGTCAGCAGAAGGGCGAGTTGTTGCAGTCACTTGAGCTACTGACCAAATAATTCTGGTCTTTTCCTTTTAGGCCCAATGAGGTGAGATATCAACCCCTGCCATTTGATAACTGACCTGGGAAGTGTTCCTACTCAGGCTACTGAGTTGAGTGTTTGCTCTTTCCAGGCAAAAGGGCATTTAGATGGTTGGAAACTCTGCAGGGCCCTTTGCCAAAATAGCAAGACGTAGGTTGCTCTGTCATCTGAATCTCAGAATGAAGACAGGCCACAGTAGACTCCCTGTCACTCTTCAGTCAATGTGCCTTTAAAAAAATGTGTATTTTTAATTGTGTGTGTGAATGTTGAGTGTGTGTCTGTGGTGGCCAGGAGCATCAGATCCTTGAGACTGAAGTCACAGTAGTTTTGAGTCACCTGATGAGGGTGCTGAGAAGTGAATTTCGGTCCTCTGGAAGACCAAAATATTCTCTTAACCAGAGTCACCTCTCCAGCCAAATGCCTTTTAAAAATCAAAATAAATTTAACACATTTATTTATTTACATGTGTGTGGTCAGAAGACAGTTTGTGGAGTCAGTTCTCTCTTTCCACCACGAGTCCTGGGATTCAAATTAACTTCCCCCAAGCTGGGCCTGAGGTTTTGTTTCTTTTAAGTCACTGAGATTTGATTTCTTTATTATCATAGGCCAGACCTGCTATATTAGTACTGAATTAGTCTAATGACATATGAGATAATCTGCTTACAGAGAGAAAAGGTTGGCTCACACCCATGGTTCCAGATTAAGAACCAGGTAGCTGCTTTGTTCTGGGCCTATGGCAAGCCTGTCACATCATGGTGTGACTGTGAAGAACAAGACTGACCACTCTATCAACCTGGAAACAAATGTCAGAGAGACAGCAGTGACCAGGGTTTCACAATCTCCTTTAGACATGGACCCAATAACATCAGGCCTCTCACCTACCCTCTGCCGCCAAAGTTCACTGTCTCTCCCCCCATGATTAATGATGTGGACTCTCAGGGAGTATAGACGAGAATGCAGGCTTTATTAAGAATTATTTACAGAGAAACTGGAGAGATGGCACAGTGGGTAAGAATACTGACTGCTCTTCCAGAGGACCTGGGTTTGATTCTCAGCACCTACATGGCAGAAATGACCACCTGTAACTTCAGTTCCGGAAGATTGGATGCTGTCTTCTGACCTCCACTGCCACTGGACACACTTAGGGTGAACATACAGTCATGCAGGCAAAACGTTCATATATATAAAATGAATAATTATAAATAAATAAGACCATTCCACCTGGGTATCCATCCCATGTGCAGTCACCAAAGGCAGACCCTGATGTGGATGCCAGGAAGTGCATGATGACAGGAGCCTGATATAGCTGTCTCCTTAGAGGCTCCGCCAGAGCCTGACAAATACAGAGTTGGATGGTCACAGCTAACCACTGATCTGATCAAGGTTTTCCCAATGGAGGAGTTAGAGAGAAGACTGAAGGAGCTGAAAGGGTTTGCGGCCCCATGGGGAGAGCAACAATACCAACCAACCAGAGCTCCCAGGGTCTAAACCACCAGCCTGGAAGCACATAGGGAGGGACCCATGGCTCCAGCTGTATATGTAGGGGAGGATGGCCTTGTCGGGCATAGGTGGGAGAGGAGGTCCTTGATCCCGTGAAGGCTGGATGCCCCAGTGTGGGGGAATTCGAGGGTGGGGAGGTGGGAGTGGGTGGATGGGTGGGAGCACATCCTCATAGAAGCAGAAGGAGAGGAGATGGGATAGGGAGGGTTTTTTGGGGGGGGGATAGGGAAAGGGGATAACATTTGAAATGTAAATAAAATATCCAATAAAAAATAATCTAAAAAACTAAAAAGGAATTATTACATAAAAGTGAGTTGAGGAAACTGAGAAACTAAGGTAATGAGACAAAAGACTGAGATAAAGAAAATGTTTTCCAAGAGAGGGAGAAACCATTGAATTTCCTTTGTTTGGCATTGTGTGGCAATGGCAGAAACTGGACAAAGGTGGAGGTAACGAATCTCTGTTGAAACTGGTTAATTCTCTGAGCTATCATGGACTGAACCAATGGAGGACCTCCATATTCTGTGCGTGTTATCGATACGTTACCCACCCAGGTAAGAGTGGTGGCAGCTCACCCCCCACCCCTAATCCGTCTTAGACTCTGGCTTAGCTATTGGCTTAGACTATCTGCTAGCTATTAGTCACTTTGCTAGCATTGCTGCTTTCTGACCTTGCAGGTGTCTTGCTAGTTGTTAATTATTTTTTAACTCTCTGGCTTCTTGGTGGTTGGCCTTGACTGACTGTTGTGCATCAGTTACTAGCTGGTGTTATTACCTCTGACCTTGAAGGTGTCTTAAGTGCTGGCAATTGCATGGAGCTTTCTTTGATATCATAGCTACCAAGGAAAAGACAGCTGCAGTGTTCTTGGTTATCTTTATCTACAGGATTTTTAGTGGTCTCGTTCCTGAAATGGGACAGGCTTGTTAGAAGCCATCTTCACATATAGCTTAGCGTAATATAACGAACTGCATTAGAAGCAACATATGAAAAGCAAGATATTTAATAATCAATAGTGTCTTGCATGTGTTTCCCAGAGGGGAAAGGTCTGGTAGACACTATCTATCTGGCTCACCATAACTGGCCTTCTTCTCGGGGCCTGCTCTTCTCTCAGCTGGTCCACTTGGCTATCTCATACCCAGCTACAAGCTCTCTTATCCATTTTCCTCAGTGCCCCATTCTGCTGGGTTTGCCCTTAGTTTTCCTTTCAGTTGGAGCCTCGGTTCTCACTTTAGCATCCGCGCCTTTGCAGGTGTTCACCCGGGCCCTTTTCTTCTCCCTGCTACCTACAGGCATCTGACTCTTCTGCTTCCTGAACTTTAAAACAAACACTTGGTTTGTTTGGGGTTTTTTTTATTCCTTTCCTTTGCATGTTGTTGCTCCTTTCTTTTCTCTGAAGTTAAGTCTGTAGCCCAGGCTATCTCTAAACTGGATATAGCCAGGGATGGCCTTAAACTCCTGATCCTCTTGCCTCATCCGAGGACTGAAATCTCAAGTGTGCACGACCACACTTGGTCTCAAAGTTGTTCCTTAAAGTTGCTTTAAATACCAGGACCGTCTGAGATGGTCTGTTTCCTGTGGTGACTTTCAAGGGTACGGTGGTGACCCCAACAGCATAAATGATCAAGGACAAGAGGAAGAATGCAGACTACACTGGAACCACAAGACGTTTCCTACTGACTTCAGAAGTGATTTTAAAGATGTAAGGGAGTTTGGCAGGAAAAAAATAAATCTATTTCCTCTTGATTTTACAGGCTAAAAAAACTCCAGGAAAATCTAAGACTTTCTCTAGTTAGCCACAGAAATGTAAACGTCTGGGTGAGACGATGCTTTCTAACAGGCAGTCACACAGTGATGTAATTGCCCGATGACATTGGAATACACCTATGTTTAAGCAGCACTTCCCGACTGTAAATTAGACACCTGTATGAGCAACTACTACTCCTTTGGCTATGTGTCAGCCTCAACGACCTTGAAAAGTAACAATTCATTCAAAGTTGCAGGAAGTTAGAATCACCTATGGGCTCTTGAGATGGTTCAGCAGGCAGAGCCGATTGCTAAACACACAGGAGAGGCTTGAGTTCAATCCTGAACAGGACTTCTACAATTAAAAAAAAAAAAGAAAAGAAAGAAAAGAAGAGCCAAGCGGATAATCAAAGTGTATGCTGAGGTCCAGCACAGTGGTAAAGTACATACTTACCATGTGTCAGGTCTTAGGCACAATTGCAATACCACACAAACACTATCTCTTTACTTATATCTTGTCTCTGAGAGATAGCCTTCCTTTCATAATGTATAGATTTGGTTGATAGTACATTTTAATTTGTTAGTATAGAGAGAAAACTTTAAGAAGCAGAAGAAGGGGCCTCAAACTCAATATTCTGTCTAATAAATGAAGGCCAATGAAGCCAGGCACAGTGGTACATGCCTGAGATTCCAGCAATACTCAGACGGTGGGACCCAAACATGATGAGTTCCAGACCAGCATGAAGTAAATAATGAGACCTTGTCTCAAAAAGTAAATAAAATACAAATAAAAGGGATCAAGTAATTCTCCGAGATCAGCCATTAAAACAGCAGACATCAGATCCCAGTTCGATTTCACCAAAGTCAGCTATTAGAACAGGAGACGTGAGAACCCAGTTCAGTGCCATGAGCCAGTCTTCCATTCTGCTCGGACAGTTTGAGTTGAGCTGTCTAATGCTTGCAACTAAGGGTCCTGATGGTTAAAACTTATATGGAATAATTGAGCAACTCACTGCCCTGTATGTACATGGAGGCAAACTGAAGGATTGCTGAGGCTCTACCTAGTTCTTATCCTCCCCCATCCTAGATGCACACACACAATAAGTCCTCCAAAGCTATATGTCAACAACATAAAACCAAGAGTTCAAAAACTCTAATTTTAAACACCTTAAAAATTTAATAAAGGGTTTCTGTAGCACTCTGAAGAGACCTATAATTACTGTACACAGATTTGTTAGACTTTTCATTCTCTATACAAAGAAACCAAAGTCAGTGTTTCTCTCAAGTTAATGCATGCCGGACTGCCTGAGTTTAAATTGTAGTCATGTGGTAATTGCCAATACTGTCAAAGGTACAAGTACTCACCCCACAAATGGCCACGTAAACTGGCGCAATCTGTCCCGTGGGGCCATTCAGAAATCTACATTAAAAAGTTCCAGATTCCTCAACCCTTGACTCTTCTTCCATCCCTGAGGACATACTTTAAAATGTATCCAAAGAAATTAGCATAAAATTTTCAAACTTTGGCCAAGATGTCCCACAGCTGTAGGATGCTTGCCTAGTGTGTACGAGGCTTTAGGTTTGATCACCACCAATTCAAACAAAAGACAAGAAAAAAACCTGAAGCATCGATGTCTAAAAATTCAGGGCTGGATGAACAAATGGTTGTCCATTCGCACAAGGGAACAATACATCCTGATCTACATAATTTGGTTTGGGGACTGAAGAGATGGCTCAGATGATTAAAAGCACTGGCTGCTCTTCCAGAAGACCTATGTTCTATTCTCAGCACCCACATGGCAGCTTACACTTTGTAACTAGAGCCTTGGGGTATCCAGTGTCCCCTCCTGACTTCCATGGGTACCAGGCATGTACATGGTACACAAACATACATGCAAGCAAAGCACTCATACACAAATCAAATAAATAAAGATTGTTAGACAGAATTTAAGGGCATTAAAAGGAAGTTCTGGTTAGGGTTAAGGATGGTGATTAAACGGCACATTTTGTACGTTCACAGTTCTGTCCACAGATGAAATTAGCCTTGAGCGATTACAAAAAGTAAGCCTAGACTCACTGTTATCCGTGGGTAACAGAATGGGGTGACCTTTTCTCCTCTTCAGAATTCTTTGACATTTTTTGATTTTTAGAATCAACACAGCCAAACTTAATAATTCGAGGTATTTTTAAAACTCCCGGTTAAAAACCTCCGTAATAGTGTAAAAGACAAGAAATTTTGTTAACTTTGCTTCAGGCAGCTAATGGCCAATCTCTGGTTTCCCATGGAAACCAGAATGCCTAAATACCCCAATTCAACTTTTTTTTCTCTCCAAGCCAAGAAAGACCTTACCCACATCTACTACCATATCAAAGCTGCTGTCACACCCTCTGGACACTAGCCATCAAGTATGGCTGAGAAGCCAGGTGAGTGGGGCTTGCCTGTTATCTTAGTCCTCAGTGGGCTTGGACCATAGGACAAGGAGGTCAGATCTTCCTGACCAGTGGACCAGGAAGGAGGAAAATGAGTGTGGGGGCAGCCGGTACCACAGAGAGAGTTCCTGTCACAAAAAAAAAAAAAAAATCAGAATGTGTGGCTATTAATTAGTTCCCTTAAAATGAGAAGATCCAAGCAGAGAGGCACATATCCATAAATCTCAGCACTTGAGAACTGAGGTAAGAAGACCACCATGAGTTTATGGCCAGCTTGGGCTACATAGTTCAAAGCCATCCTGGGCTACATGGTGAAGCTCTCAAAATAAACAAAACAATAAATCTAAAGAAACCACGAACATACACCCCATCCCTTTCTGACCTCTCTGAGACACACCGTGTACCTCTGGCTGGCTGAGAACTGGCTATGTAGTTCAGACTGGCCTCAAACTCAAAGAAATTGACCTACCTCTGCCGCTTGAGTGCTAGGATTAAAGGCATGTGCCAACATACTGCCAAAACCATGAACTTCTAGGTTGAAGGAAGCAGATAGTTAACACATGAACGTAATCACAAAATATGTCTGCCTTTTACTTTTTCTTGATGAAACAGACAAAGGCAGATGGGGCTGGGGCCCACAAAAGCTGGCCTCTTCACATCTTGCTATATATTGAACATCAGCAACAGAAATGATTGCCACACCAGAATCTACTGTGCACTTGGAATTTAAACCGGGTTTCTATGGTTTATTTACAATCATATTTTTTTTAAAGTAACAGCGACTCTGGTGTTCAGTGCAACCAGACTTGAAAGTAAGAATTTGTTATTAGTGTATGCATGGGGAGGCGATAATTTCATGTGATGGCACAGGTGTGGGAGTCAGAGGGTAACTTTGAGGGTGTGACAGCCCAGGCATGGAGGTTGGAGGGCAACTTTGGAGGAGTCGTTCTCTCTTCTCACTGTGGATTCTAGGGATTGAACACAAGTTGCTAGGCTTGCCTCAGTCACCTCCGCTGGCTGAGCCATTCAGCCAGCCCTAATTACGGTTACTTTTTAGAACTGCTGGCCATGTCTAACCATGTGGCTTCTCGATTTTACCAAATTGTAAAGCCAAAGCCAAAATATAACCAAAAACAAAATACCTAAGGCATATGCTAAAAAATACGGATCGCCAGATTAGGAGTGTGTCTCAGTGGAAGGGTACTTCCTAGCAACACACGAGGCAAGTTCAATACCCTGCACCATAGAACACAAAAACAAAAACAGAGTGCAGAATGCCAAGCTATCACCTAGAGATGTGGGCTCCATTGGGACTGGAACAGTGCTCAGGAAAGGTTTGCAACAAGGGGCCCCTTCAGTCAGGCTCAGAACTGCTACACTAGCTGACTCCAGATGAACAGTATAAATAGCTGGAGCACATCTTAAGTGAGAAGTTGGCACGTGATCAAGCTGCCCCTTCTGACAACTCTGAGGATAGAGAGAGCCCAGCAGCTGACAGCTGAGGGCAGTGAACCGCAGTGACCCAGCAGCCACCGCAGTTCCCAGGACACATCTGACAGCATCTCAATAAGATTCTTCATGAACAATTTACTTTATGAGTACTGCGGGTGATTTTCAAATTTTAAATCCAGATTTTTAAGTTGTAGACATTATTCCATGCTTGATTAACCCCAGGGCTGCAGCTTGGAACACTTTATGACATTTCATCGATGGCTCCTCTTTCTCTCAGGGACTACCACTGTAGAGATAAGCATGTATTCCTTCATAACGAAGCCAGGTCTGGCAACAGTACTTAGTCAAATATTTAGGGCATGCAAGTACCCAATTCTTTTATTTACAGCCCATGTGGCTGACCTTAAACAGATAACCACATGAAATCAGAACAGGCTGAAACGTCAACATTAGAAAAAGAAAGAAAATCTGTTTTGAGCTTAGGGTTTAAAAAGCAAGATGCCCTTGCAGGGGCAAAGAAGACCATGAACCAAGGCTGCCTTCTGCTAGAGTCAGTAAGCAGATTCTCAGCTTAAATTTGGACCAGACAGAAACAAGATGGAGCTGGAGGTGATTCAAAATACCAAACTCAAAAGTCCACGAAACATTTCTCAGTCTACCAAGACATAAACAAAAACCAGCGCTCAGAAAGAGCAGCTTTTACTCCTGAGGTCCTGGAGACTCTCCATGCCACTCTTATGATAGAAGTCACAGAAGAGACTCGTCACCGAAGAAAACAGGTCGTTCCAGTGACCTTGTCTTCACCACAGAAGTCATGCTGCCTGTCAAACTCTTCAGGTTCCGCTCCAGGTCTTAGGGAGAGGAAATGGGAGGAGGCAGACTAAGTTCTATTCCTATTCTACATTAACATTCATAGGCTGTCTAGAGAGAGAATGTAGTTACAGACAGCTGCAGGCACCACTCTTATTTCGCACCAAGAAGCTGCTGGTTCTGCCCAAAATAGAAAATGAATATCAACTTTCCTTTAATAATACCGAGTTGTACAGCTCTTTCCTTAACACTGAAACCCTTCCTAGAGGGAAGAACGGTGCTCTGAAACTAGGGACGTCCACAAAACTTAGAAGAGTCACAAGGCCCCACACCAGCGCTACAGAAGCATCGATTAGTCATGGGCAGACTACACGGTGTTCAGGGATGCATCTCTCATGAGGCTTTGCTCTTTCCTGACAGGTCTTTTAATGAAGTAGCTGCCTTTGAGTCACCCACACACCTGTAAGAAACCCCAGTAAACTTGCCGGCTCACTATGCTAGAGTTAGGTCTCATCATTGGTGGGCCTGTGGTCAATGTTCTATCTGAGGATAATAATGTTTGCTCATATCTCCCCAGGAGAAGTCACATAATGCCTTAGTTTCTTAATTAGAAATAGTTTCTGAATGAAACAAAAATCCTAATGATTTGGCCACACTCGGACGTAAAGGGAGGTGTTCCCCAGACACCTGTGTGACCGTCTTTGATGTGACTAGCTCACCAACCTGAGCCGATCAGAGTCCACCCAGGTAGAGCTCCTTCTGCTGTCTAATGGCCCGTGCTAGGGCTCAAGATGGTAATCTCATTACCTGCTTAGACAAATCCCAGTTTAAACCACCAAGAGGTTTAGCTTTCTGTCTGGACAAGCCACCAGAGCATGCTGGCTCACCCTAGGGATGCTCCTGATAATTTAATGTTACAGAGGTGCTAATTAAAGAGGCAGCGTTGGAAAGAACTGCATTGCTAGGTGGCACCACCAAGCGGAACAAGTCCACCAAAATGAACTTTGTTCATTGTTCATCTCTTTCAGCCTCAACTTTGAGAGACTAGTAAATCTTTAAATCTTGGCTGGAATTGGCAGGAAGGAAAAAGAAGAGTATACCAACTGTTCTGTGGCAATGCAAACTGAAAGACGAGGTTGCAAGCACGTACCTCATATAGGTGGAGAACAAACACATGTTTATTCATTTACCCATGGAATAGGGGTTTTGTGGCAAACAAAATTCATACATAGTAAATGCATGTGTTCCCCTTGGAGCTTACATTCTTTCTAATCCACAAGGACTAAGAATTAATTAAAAGCAATAGTCTAGAAGGAAGAGATAAAATCCACAGCCTGAGACCCGAATGCTATTTAATTAAAACAATTCTTCTGTACTGTGTAGATCAGCCTCTTAGAGCTAGTGACCACCAAGCAGAGTCCAGCACTTTTAAGCTATGGCAGAAACGTCATTTAATTAGACATAGGACTCAAATTTACAAAACATAAATCATAGGATGTTAATGTCTGAAGGGTTTAAGGGTTCTAGCCAGCATTAAATACATAAGATGTTCAGCTCTGGGAAATGTCGGTAAAACCCAGAACACAGCAGCAGCAGCAGCAGCAGCAGCAGCAATGACAACACAACAACAACATAGCATTTCAGACCCAATGGGAGGGCAATTAAAAGGGGGAGTAGCACCAAGTGTTGGTGAGGACATGTGAGGACCTACAAGAATGCTCAAAAAAGCCATTATCATTATCTCCCAAGTGGAAACAACCCAAATGCCTACCGATTGATGAGCATGAATAAGTAAGATGTGATATATTCATAGAATGAAGAGCAGCAGAGAGTGCTGGGAGAAAAGGCGTGTGTCACTATGCCGGGCTCTGGCAAACACTTTTGAGCAGCCAAATGCTGGGAAGCAAATGATATGTGAGATGCTCACATAGCTTACACTTGGAAGTACCTCCCGTGCCCTTAAAAGTCTCAGTTTTTTAACTTTGTTGTTTCCTTTCTCTATTAAGCAATGAATCCAGAGCCTTGCACCTGCCAGGTAACTCTCTACTTCAGTCTTCAGTGTCACTGTTTGTTGGTCTTTGACACAGGGTCTATGTAGGTGAATCTCTGTGAGTTCCAGGACAGCCACAGCGATGTAGAGACTGCCATAAAAAGGAGGAAGAAGAGGAAAGAGAAAAGAAAAAAGGGTTTTAAGGGCTAGAAATGTGGTTCGTTTGGTACAGTGCTTACCTAACATGCATGAGGTCTCAGTTTCCAGTTACAGCAGTATAAAAAAAAACACCCAGAACATGGTGGTGCATGCATGCCTACAATCTCAGCTTTCTGGAGGTAGAGTAGGAAGATCAAAGTTTAAGGTCATCTTTGACTGACTATGGAGTTCAAAGCTAACCAGAGTTATAAGAGACCCTCTGTTTAAAAGAAAATAAAGGGGGGAAATAAAAGAGAGGAGAGAAGAGGGGAGGGAAAAGGAGGGGAGGAGAGGGAACAGTTTCATTTTCATGAATTCTAGCACATTTTTATTTATTGGTTTGTTTATTTGAGACAAGATCTCCCTCTTTAGATCAGATAGGCCACAAGCTCACTGCCATCTCCTGCCTCGATGTCCCACACTGCATGTAGAGGCATGAGGTCTCATGCCTGGCAACCCATGTGTGTACTCTATTGCCTTACCTAATACAGACAGAATTCCTAATACAGACAGTTTTACAGAACCAGTGCAAATCCTAAATGTTTTTGAACAGCCATTTTTTCTCCTCTTGGAAATTTGACTCAGAATTGATTCAGTAGCATAGAAATGTTTATAGAAAGTCTTCCATAAAAAGCCGAATACTAAAAATATTTAACAACTCTTCACTCTGCTCGTGATAAATATAAAAATCAAACAGAAGTCATCCAAGCCTCTTAGCAAGTGCTCACATGCTAAGAGAGCATTATCCAAGTCCTGGCAGGTTATCCATTTACTTCTTAGGCAACTAACTTAAGCCAGAGTGAGAGCAATGGTCACATAGAAATGCCTTACCCTTGACTAAGACTTAGTTGAAACTCGTACACACATGTTCAAGTGTGTGCTGGAACATGTGATACTTCTTTATTTATTGTTGAAATTCGTCTACAGGCCACCAGGACTTTGGGTCTGTTCATAACAATTTGGAAGATGCTTACCACAGGTCTCTGAAAACCCATCCAGCAGCAGAACCACAATAGTCAACTAATATGACCCGCACTGCCAAAATGTTATCATTAATTAGCAGGGTGGGTTTTGTTGTTGTTTATTAGTTTTTGTTTGTTTTTTTTTCGGTTGTGGTTGTTTTGTTTTAGACAGAATGTATGTATCCCTGACTCTCCTGAAACTCATCACATACCCATCTGAGCAACAGCCCCAAACTACCACCACCACCACCAACAACAACAACAACATAACAAGATAAAAGGTTCTGAATGAAATATTTGACCCGTTCAAGGTTATAACCTGCATATAATTCTATACAACAAATCCTCATTGAATGAACGAATTTAAATAACTTATGAATTATTCTCTTAGATTTTCCTGTATTGTAATTCCGTATAAAATTGCTATTGATGATACTTCTAAATTATTGAAACATATTAAATCATATTCATTCTGTCAAGAAAGGAGGAAATGTATAAAATGCCTTTGAAGCATATTTTCATAAAGTTGACAAAAACCGAGCCGACGCTGGCAGTTACACAGAGAAGAGACGGATGGCATATAGCTGGTGTAGTTCCCGGGAATTCTTACAGAAGCACTAAGCACATTCAGTTTTCTGTTGGCTTTTGCGTTTGGTTTGGAAACACCAGCACAGTATCTAAAGATCAGTGCAGCAAATTCACAACTCTCAGTAACCCAGGGACTCCAGACTCCAGGCCTAAGTTCAGCTCTGTAACCTAATGATTTTCTAGATAGGCCTACCTGTTTCTACTGGCCCTGTCCCAGTGACCTTGGAGAAAAGGAGGAAATACAACTGTTTTATCTCTGTCCCTTGCCCCCCCACACACACACACTTCTCAAATTATAGTGCCTGGGAGACTGAAGCAGGAGTTCTGGGAGTTTGAGGGCTACATAGCAAGGACCTTGTCTTAAAAATTGAATATACAAATTTTAAGGAGTTTAAAAAGATGGTAGGTAAGATGGCTTAGTTACTGGAGCACTTGCTTTACAAGAATGAGGAACAAAACCCAGACCTGTGGAACCCACAGAAAAATCCAGACACGGAGGCGCATGTCCCTAATCCCAGAGACAGGTAGCAGACAAGCAGATCCCTGGAGCTCTCTGGCCAGTCAGCCTACCTGGGGATTCCAGGCAAATGAGAGACCCAGTTTCAAACAAATCTGAAATAAGTTTGAATAAGAGGCATGGTCTCTGAGCTCTAATGTGCACATATGCATACATATACCCTCACACACAAGAACATACACACAGACACACTCCTACACATATACCAAAAAATATTGTTCTTCTTTCTCTCTTTGAGGTTCCCACCCCATCCCCACTTGTGTGTGTGTGTGTGTGTGTGTGTGTGTGTGTGTGTGTGTCTGTCTGTCTGTCTGTGTTTCAGGGGCTGCTTTCTGAGACAGGGTCTTGCTATATATGCGCCGCTGGATGGCCTAGAACCAGCTACAGAGATCAGGTTGGCCTTGAACTTGTGACAATCCAATCTCTCTGCCTCGGGTATGCTAAGATTAAGGACATGTGCAAGCACTCTGGCTTGTTTCTTCATTTTTAATCTCTCTCTCTCTCTCTCAAGGCAGAAATGATGAAGAAATACTAATCATTTCCAGTCTGGTGATTGGGAGCGATCCCAAGGCAGCTCTGGCACGATACTATTTAATTCCAAGAATGAGGTTTCTGATCTCAGACCATGAACAAATGGTTAAAAATTAATCACATACAAATAACAGACACTTGCAAACAAAAGGGCTCTCTGAAGACAGCAATAACCAGCCAGGATTTTATTACTTGGTTTGTAATAGTTGTCACAAGGTTTACTGTGATTAAATAACTAAACTCATGTATCTAGTTATGCACTGTTTATATTGCTAATTTTAAGGTAATACCACAAGTTACATTTTTAAAGAGGTTATCTTTCAGAAAAATATACAAAAATACAATAATTGAAATGAAATGATCACTGAGATTTGTTTACATAACATGCAAGGTGCAAAGAGAAAAGGCTGAGCTTGTAATAAAAGAAAGGGAAAAAAAAGATTTCAAGTGAGTTGTAATCACAGAAGCTGAGTGTCGAGAACCTGCCAGTCCCTAACACTCTGTTCTCTGGTTCTGAGTAATGGGTAAGTTTTTCCTAGGTAAAAAAGTTTTGTGAAATCCCAGCATTGCTCAGATGTCTCTCAAGACAAAAAAGTCATAACACGTGACCTCTGAGACAAAATCTGAATGGTTCTTCGCTGGCATCTTCCCTATTTTGCCTCCTGGATGCTATTTATAGAAACAAACGGGAAATCTCCTTTCCACTTGGTTAGAACACACTTCAAATTACCTGCCACAACAATAAATATGGAATAAAGATGGCATGGCCACAGCACCCTGACACTTCAAGAGTAATTAGTCCATTTAAGTAACTGGTGACACAGGCCTGGCCCCAACACTTGGACAGTAGAGGGAAAAGTATCATGCATGACTCTGGGGTCAACCTCTGCTACATCACAAGTCTGGTGTCAGACTGTATCCAAGAGACCCTGCTTCAACTAAACCAGTAATCACCTCAGAAAGCTTGATGGGCCCTTGTTTACAACTATTTAAAGGCAAACCCTTGCTCTTACCTAAACCACAACGAACAGGGACCTCCAACCAATTCTAGTCATTCATAAGCAATGACAACGAATCGTGAAATGAGTATAAATAAATCCAAAGTTCTGACTTTCCTGGGACACACAGGTACAAGATCTACAAGCATGAAGAAACACATTGTCTTTTCTTTCCCATGCCTCCCACACGGAGCCCATGCACATGAACTAACCACACCTCCTTGACTTCTTTCATCTAGCAACTGGCCAACCTGGCACCAAGTCTAACTATTTTTGGAATAGGAATTTAACAAGAACAAAGGGGCTATAATTTATATAGCTGATTATAATTAAATATATGTAATTTATGATTCTACAGAATTTCTATTCCCATGCTATAGTGGACCCTCAAGTATTTTTAGAATACCCACCCCCAAAAAGCGAGAGTCAAAGCCAAGGCCTGCACATGCTAGGCAGGGCTCTCCCTCTGAGCTGCATCCTATATTCTTCTCTTGTCTGTTCTTTAGAATTAATTACTTTTAGTTAGTTAGTTAGTTTGTTTGTTTGTTTGAGGCAAAGTCTTGCTCTATAGCCTGGCCAGCCTAGAACTATGTTGACCAGGCCAGCCTCCAATGTGCTTTATAACTGAGAACATGGACCCTGAATTCCTTCTGTCTTCACCTTCTGGATGCCGGCTGGGATTACAAGCATATGCTGGCACCTCTGGCTCGAATAACTGTCTTTCTTAAGAATTTCACGAAACCCCAACACCTGAGAGGTGGACACAAGATGATCGAAAACTCGGGGTCATTTCCAGTTACATAAAGAATTCCTGGACTGCCTGGGACACAAAAGATCCTGTCACAAAGAATAAAAGAGGAAGAGGGGGGAAGACAAGAAGAGGAAGAGAAGGAAGAATGTGGTGGTCCATACTTATAACCAACCCAAAGAGCCTGAGGCAGGATGTTCAAGTCTAGCCTGGGTTACATAGCCAGTTTGAGGCCAGTCTGTGCTAAGGGTGAACCTTGTCTCAAAAAAAAGGAAAAAGAAAAAGAGAGAGGGAGGGAGGGAAGGAGAGAGAAAGAGACAGAGAAAGAGAGCGAGACAGAGAGAGAATGAGAATAAGAGCCCTGGTCCCTCGTCTGATTTTCAGCTTCAAGCACTTCGAAAAGCAGAACCTGCTGACCTTTCCTCTAGTTCTCCATGTCCACTGCTCCAAGAATTCAGCTGGTATTCCTGATTACTTCTCTCTCGTCTGTGTCCCATTTACTGGTGTTCTGCAAATGCATAACTGGCTTCACACTTGCCAATTCACATGGTGTAAACACAACCACCACAGTCAAAGACAACGAATGCAAAGTTACAGAGATGTGTGCACAGTCAAGTCCTAGCCCCAGGATGTGCTGGCTTGAGCACACCATCAGAACCCCTGGTTTGCTTGTGATATCCCAATTTTTGTCACAGTCCTGGTCTAATTTATGACCGCGCTACTACAAGGTCACCTCAAAGAATAAATCTCATGTGGACTTTTCTCATAGTAAAAACCTCCGTGAGGGGCTGAGCGTGTCGCACAGTGGCAGCATGTTTGCCTGCGATACAAAAGGCCCTGTGTCTAATGCATAGAACTGCATGCCCGTGGATGCCCGTCGTCATAATTATAGGCAGAGTTTGAAGCTACTGATGAAACTCCATCTCAAAAATAAAATTAAAAAGAATATAAAACTTTATATGCAGGGAAAGGACACTCCCCAAAGATTTGATTATCCCCTTGGCTGAAAGTCTATTTATTTTTTATTTTGATTCATTTATTTATTCTGTTTAGGTCTTGCTATGTAGCCCTGGCTGACATGGTGCTAAGGATTCTCTTGCCCCAGCTTCCTGTCAAGTGCTGCTGTCATATTACCAGCATGCCATCACTCTGGCTTTAAATGTCTTCATGGGCTACAGGTAGTTAGAAGCCAACATGATAACCTCCATTTATAATTCCAGCCCATTGAGAGACTGACACTGGAGGAGCTACAGCTCAAGGGTGGCCTGGACAACAAGACCTAGTTTCCAAAAGTATAAATATCAATTTTATAGCATAGGTATTGGAGAAGCATGATAGCAAACACACAACTACTTCAGCTCCTGTCATACACTCATTCATGACTTTGCTGACCTTGGGAACTTCCAAGCAACTACTGCAGGGTCTACTCCAGCTTAGAGTCGCACGAAACTGAACAACAGTAGTAGTGCTTGGCTCATAGGAATACAATTGATCTGTTCCAGATGGTTCCATTGGAATCATCAAATCTGAGTTCAAGGCTACCAAGGACAATGCCCTCTCAATCTCCTTTACATTACTCCCAAGAAGCCTGCTTTGGGACTTGGGTCAATACTGGCCAGTAACCTGATACAATCCATGCTGAATGACATGAGTGGAGTTTGGCAGACAAGAGTATAGGCCAGTTTTATTTCTTTAGGGACTAAGGACCCAGAGGTATATAGTAAGATAATATAGCTATCTTAAAATATCTAATGGGCTGTCATAAAGACTGATTAGATAAGTTGTGAAGGAATACAGGGTAGAAGTCATGAGGAGAGGGGGAGGTTTCGACATAGAACATCTATTTAGCCATCAATAATAGCTAACAGATATTGAGCGCCTGCATTTTTTTCAGAAAGCCTCAATATACTGCTGACTCTCGTAAAGCTTAACATTGACAGAGTTTATCCCAGGACAGTAGACCTTGGGAGATAAAGGACTTGTTTAACCAGAGCCCCAGAGAACTTCAAGTAACTGGCATTGTTCAAACTGGCTAGAGCTCACAGGTCTGTGCAGACATGCTCTTCCTTTTTCTAGAGTCCTTGCAGCCTCAGTCCCAGGAAAGATTCAAGGCCAGAGAACCAAAAGGCCTTGCTGAAGGCAACACACACCCAGAACAAAGCACCTATCACCTGTCACCTACCAGAAAACTACAAGGTAGGTGGGTTTTGTTTTTTTTTTTTTAATTTACTGGGGAATAAGTTAAAAAGATGACACAAGAGCTAAAGGCAGCTGTTCTAAAATCTTGTTCAATTCATGTAGTTCTTCAAAAGAAAAGCAGTGATCTTTCTAACCCTTCTCATCTCCTTCATCTTTATCCGCCTCATTCAAAGACTGAGAGATCAGTCAAGATCAAAGGATGCTGAAAAAAAACCTTTGTTGGGTGCCCATGAGATGGCTTTGTGGGCAAAAGCACTTGCTGCCAAGTCTGAGGATCTGAGTTCTATCTCTGGAGCCCACGTGATGGAAGGACAGAACTGACTCCTCAGAATTGCCCTGCGGCTACCATACGTACATACAACTTTTAAAACAGTTTAAAATTAAACAAAAACCTTGTCCTGATACCAAATTAGCAGTTAAATAAATTTCTCAGTTCTCTTATACACTAAGTTGTCAACATTACTCTTGGACAGGACATGCCTGTTTGTCGCCAAGAATCACAATGGAGCAATCTATGACTGTAACCAAGACTTGTGATTGCCATATAGTCTACTTATAGAAAGGTCAGAGGACGTTAGGAAACTCTCCTTCAGGAGTGATCGAAGTTGGGGTTGGAGAATCCCCTGAAGCCAAGTCTACCAACGATCCAAAGCATCATTGTACCATTGTCCTAACTTGGTCCTCTCTCCAACTGGTAGGATGGACATCGTTTTTTCCCATTAATAAAAGCACCTAAGGAAAGTGTGGGCCTCGCCCAAGTCTACACTGCCAGTAAGTGAGAGGATCGGAGTCTGACTCCTGAGCTGATCTTTCCAAAGCTCTTTTCAGTATAAATCACTTAGGCCCTGCAGCTCTACAGGCTTCCTGTTCAGCAGAGTCAAAGTCCTGAGTCCTCAGCTTCTTCATCTGGAGATAACTGCCGTTCTCATCTCACAGACCATCATAAAAGGGGGTCCACTTAGCACCTGGCCCACAGGAAGCTGAGTGCTCCTTAGTATAGACTACTGTTACTTCCAAGGAGCCATGGATAACTTACTGCCAAGGCTATTCCAGCTTCACGCACCTGTCTGTTTTTAATTTAAATGGCCCCGACAATCACCACCTACATGCCGGTCACTTCACTGCTCTGAGCCTCTCCCCACCTGCAAACATGCATGTGCTTTCCTAAAAGCAAACTTGGAACAGAAGGTACACAGGTCTTGCTCAACGATGGCTACCTGCAGGCATCCACAACTGCTGTGAGACTTTTCACCTTCACTTTCCAAATGACAGTGAAATCATAGTGACCAGGACCATGGTTGTTTCTTTCTTTTCTTTTCTTTTTCTTTTTTTTTTTTTTTTTTGGTTTTTCAAGACAGGGTTTCTCTGTGTAGTCCTGGCTATCTTGGAACTCACTCTGTAGACCAGGCTGGCCTCGAACTCAGAAATCCGCCTGCTTCTGCCTCCCAAGTGCTGGGATCAAAGGCGTGCGCCACCACTGCCCGGCCAGGACCATGGTTTCTACAGCTAACCCTAAACAATGAACGACATTTCCTCACCCTTTGGAATCAGCCAATACGCTCAAATACATTCTCGGAATGAACATATTCAGAAATAAACATTCTACTCCAGGCACCTAAAAGATGCCATAAATTAAGTAATACTATACCAAGCTTGACAACTGTACTATCTAGAAAAACATTTTTTCACTCTATTTCTGTAAATGTCACACTGAGTACACTGAAGTTTCTATACTTGAATTAGAATATTATCATTCCAAGGTGGGTGAATCCTGGCATATATATTGAAACTAAGGCTTTGTTTATTACTAAATTTAATAAGAAACCAAACAAGGCTGGAGCTATAGTTTATGAGAGAGTGCTTGTCTACCATGAACAAAGTGCCGGGTTCAGTCTTAGGTACTGGGGACATGGGAGAAGCAGCTATTGTATGCTGGTTTGTCTGTTGGTTGGTTTGTTTGTTTTTGAGAGACTGTCTCTCTCAGTACCCAGGCTGGCCAGAAACTGACTACGCAGCCCAGGAGGCCTTGAATTATAGAGAATTCCCCTGCTTTAGCCTCTCTACTGTTTGGTTTCCTTATGTAAATCATCATACTCAACAGATGGTAACACACACACACACACACACACACACACAGAATTGAACAATAAGTTAAGCTAGATTGATACAATAAATAAATAAATAAATAAATAAATAACCAAAACAACGACCTGTCACTTAAAACTAATACCTCCTCTAAAAACACAGTTCTTTCCAAAATTGCTATGGGTTTCATCTTACTTGTAATATGTCTCTCATGCTGAGAATTAACAGCACCATCTCCATCTCTGGTCACAACACCAATCAAATACAGCTGTGTGTATGTTAGATGTGTAAAGTATATGAGGTATGTGTGTTAGGGTGTGTTAGGGGTGTGTATGTGTGTTAGGTATGTGTTTAGGGGTATCTGTTTGTATGTGTATGTTAGGTGTGTGTGTGTTGGGTTTATGTGTGTATTAGGTGTGTATATGTATGTGTTGGGGTATTAGATGTGTGTGTGTGTGTTAGATATGTGAGATGTATAGGTGTATGTGTGTATTAGGTGTGTGAGTTAGGTATGTGATGTTTATGTATGTGTTAGCTGCGTAATGTGTGTGTGTGTGTGTATGTGTGTGTGTGTGTGTGTGTGTGTGTGTAAAGACTGGAGGATGACTAATAGAAACAGTCTTCTCCTTCTATCTTGTGGTTTCCAGAGACTGGTGGTCATGAGTTGTTAGGCATAGAGACAGCCCTGCTGAGCCATCTCATCCTAAGCCTTGAACCTTAACCTACAACTTAAATGTCTACTTAGAACATAATTGACAAACCTAAAGCTGGACACGGTAGGGCACACCTGTAATCCCAGCCTTTGGGAGGATAAGGCTGGACGGTCACAAAGCCAAGATCAGCCCATTCACCAGAGGGAATTCTAGGCCAGCCTGGTCTGAGAATCCTTGTCAAGGATTAGAGGAGGGGCTAGCAATCTGACCATGTTCCAGAGGATGGCTCCTGCTTGCATTGAATATTTTATAATTTAGTCTGCATACTTCTTGTCTGTCTGGAAAGATCAATTGTGACTAAAGAGAAAAGAAAGGCTGATACATCTGGACTCTGAAGATACAACCAGAAAATTCTTTCCATTTCTCTTCATGCTGGCTTCTCTGATTGGCCAATTCAAAGGTAAAGTCCAATCGTCCAAGGGCAGAATCTAATATTTTAAAACTTCGGGCCTTGTACTTTCACAGTTGTAGCTAAAACTCATAAGTGACTTAGTTTGACTCAGGTTTGTACCCATGTTAACACATAATGGATTTATCCATTTTCTGCTACCAGAACATTCTCGTTGCATGATATAAGAAATCAGAACCTTAGCTGGGCGGTGGTGGTGAACGCCTTTAATCCCAGCACTTGGGAGGCAGAGGCAGGCTGAGTTCGAGGCCAGCCTGGTCTACAGAGTGAGTTCCAGGACAGCCAGGGCTACACAGAGAAACCCTGTCTCAAAAAAAAAAAAAAAAGAAAGAAAAGAGAAAGAAATCAGAACCTCTTACCCAAAAACTGGCAGCTTGCATCCCCTAGAACTCCTGCCTGCTAGCAGGCGATGGAAGGAAAGGGTAATAGTATCTATCCCCTGCCCACCAGAAGCTGCTCAGGGGCCTGCCTTCCACACTGAGCCCTGGGTCCAGTTACCACCGAAGCATTCTCCTCTGTCCACTAGTGCACTGCCTCATCCAAAACAATATCCCATGTAACTAAAATTACTAGGTCTCACTTCCTTTGTTACTTTCCTCCGAATTATTTTTTCTTTCTTTCTTTTTTTTTTTTAAAGACAAAATCTCCCCATGTAGATTAGGGTAACCAGGAACTCACTACATAGCCTAAGCTGACCTAAATCTTGAGATCTTCCTGCTCTGCCTCCTGAGTACTGGGATTATGAACAAAGTGCCACCACATTTCACACACACACACACACACACACACACACACACACACACACCTAATACACACATATACCTCACATATCTAACACACACATCTAATACATACACCTTAACACATACATACATACCAAACACACACATAAACCCAACATACATACACACCTAACACACACATACACACCTCACATACCTTACACATTTATTTAACACACAAATAACATACCAAACACACACACACTGCACTGTGTCATTTATGCACACTCCCAGAAATGTATTGTTACTTCTCTCTATATGTGGTGGATTGATTCTAGGACCCACACACGCTTCTTTCCATCTGAGAATACCAAAGTCTGTCTGTTCTTGCTCTATATGAGATGACACAATGACACAGTACTTGCAGAAACAAAACTGCCTGAGCTATACCTTAAGTCAGCTGTGGGTAGCCTATAACATCTAACCTGCTGCAAATCTTATGTGATCAGTTGTTATGCTGACTGCAAGTGGGTCTGTATTCCACATAACAGAATACTGGACATATAAAACAGGATTGTATTAAGAATGATACTTAGTCATAAGGAAATGTTTATACTGGGTTGTTGGGATTGGGTGACGGCTTTGTGAGGAAGAGCTGTCTTGGTTCCCCAGTGCTCATGCTCCTTCCCAGGCCTGTGACCTCACCAACGGAGGGAGGAGGGGCAGAGAGAAGAGTAACTGAGGAGGTGGTTTGCAGGCCACCTGCCTAGTTACAAATGGCAGGCTTCAGGTTCAATGAGGGACTAAGGCAGAGAGCACTAGAAGACTCACATATACACACATAAACACATGTACACAAAACGAATACACTGCAGCAGGGGACAGAGAGGCAAAGAGCTAAACTGTTTAATTTCTTTTTAAGTTATCAATAGGAGGTCAAGAGGTTGCAGAGAACAAAGTGGATCAGCGGATAAAGATGCCTGCTAGCTTTGGCAACCTGAGTCTGCTCTCTGGAGCCCATGTAAAGGTAATACGAGAGAAATGACTCCACAGAGTTCATCTGAACTCGCATGAGTGTCAATAGTACATATGCGACACCCCCCGCCAACACACACACCCACAGACACACACAGACACACACACAGAGACACACACACACACACACACACAGAGAGACACACACACACACAGAGACAAACACACAGAGACACACACAGACACACACACACAGAGCACCTACACAGCAGCTCACAATTGTCTGTAACTCCAGTCTGGCACCCTTTTCGGCCACATGTAGCACATACACATACATGCAAGCAAAACACCCAGAATAAAAATAAACATTAAAAAATAAATAAATAAACTCAGAGTCATCCCCAGTTACAAGTGAATCTGGCGCCAAGTTGGCATCCAGAGATTCAGCCTCAATTAACAACTAAACAAACAAGCAAAGAAAAAAACAAGTTAGCCAGGCAGAGGGGCATGTGCCTATAATCCCAGCACTTGGGAGACATACCATGAGTTCCAGACCATCCCCAACTATATAGTAAGTTCTAGCCAGCCTGGACTACCTATTTCAAAAAGAAACAGAACAAAACCAAACAACATTAGTGACATCAAAATCTTAGCTTAGTAGCATTCAAAATTATGTGGCAAACTGTAGCTGATTGCCGGTAGCATGCCTGTAATCCCAACTCTCTGGAGGCTGAGACGAGAGAATCATCACTGTAAGCTACAGACCAAGCCAGCCTCAAACAAATAAACAATATAAAAACTTTGAATGCCATATTTGGGTTTTTGTCTTGTTTTATTGAGACAGTGTGGTATGTATCCTAGTCTAGATTCAAATTCGTTATGCAGCCAAGTGTGCTCTTGAACGCCTCATTCTCTAGAGCAGTGGCTTTCAACCTTCCTAATGCTGTGACCCTTTAATGCCGCTCCTCGTGCTGTGGTGACCCACCCTCCAACCATAAAATTATTTCATTGCTACTTCACAACTGTAATTTTGCTAGTGTTATGTATTGTATTGTAAATACCTATGTTTTCTGATGGTCTTAGACCACCCCTGTGAGAGAGTCGTTAGACCTTAAGGGGTTGCAACCCACTGGTTGAAAATGGCTGCTCTAGCGTCTACTCCCAAGTGACAGAATGAGAGGCATGGGATACCATGGTGGCTTGGGATCACTGATGGAGATCGACTCTGGGGTTTTATTCACTCATGGGCAACTACTCTACATCCCTAGTCATCGAACAAAAAAACCTAACCAAACCAAGCCAGTATCAACAACAACAAAAGCCCAACTACTTGTTATTGTTTGTGGATGGTGCATGGTGTGTGTGCTATGTATTCATATTTTTATCTATCCTAGTTTGTGTATGTGTATATATGTGGGTTCACATGTACCACAGTGTGGGTGTGGAACTCAAAGAATAACATGCAGGTGCTGGCTCTCTCCTAGTATTTGGGGCTGGAGGAGGTCACACTCGGGTCACCAGGCTTTGCTGTAAGCCCCCTCACTTGCTAGCCCAGATGCCATGTCTAAATCAGCTGTTTTTGAGAGATAGAGCCATGAGAACTTTTTCCTGCTGTTTTCCCACAGTTTTGTAGGAAAGTGAGACAAGTCTGGGACTTTGAGTGCTATAGCTGATAAAGTAAAAAGTTCAGCCTCTTTTGTTTAGGCACCGCGCTTCTTTTTCCGAAAGAAGTCAGTCAGAGGCAGCATCTTCTGTCTCTACTGCTTGTCCTGAGATTCATGGTGGACAGTGTCTAGTGATGACAGCTGACAGGATGAAGTAAACTCTCCTCCTGTCAACCTCACTCGAGATCTGCATGCTCTGACCACCCTCCCTTTCACTCATTCTGAAGCACAAAGGTTGGGTACTGGCTCTGACCACACACAGCTGAGATTCAAACTCAAGTCGTCTGCATAGAAGGACGGGTCAATTTCCACAATCCCATAGAGGTTTGGCGTTCACAGCTCCTTGGAACTGTGTTCACATCCAATCTTTTGTAAATGAGCTGACCACCATAGCAGAGCTACTTAGCCAGTGTCTCCACGTCAGCACAGCCAAGCAGCCAGACTTGCTCCCTAGTGTCAGGAGTAGCGCCCCAGGAAATCTAAACTCACTAAAACCTGCTTTGGGCTTTTGAGCTGGTTTTTCCATGTGACTGTTCTGATGCATTTATGTAGATCTGTAAAATAAAGTCATCAGGACTACTTTTAGCTTAATGCTGGAAATAAAATTGCTGGCAAGTATTAACTACGTATTAACCAAAATAAAATAAGAGAGCTGTCAGGCAAAAAGGTAAAATAAAATAAAATCCGAACAACAAAGTAGGTCAAAGGAGCCTCTCTACTGATGCTTCCCTGGGAAACACTGAAGTGCTTTTGACCAAAATCAGCTACAGAAATGGAGACAGCTATCAGTGAGGTGGTGACACACCTGAATCACTTTTTCTGCTTCCACATCAATTACATATGTGGGATCCTCCATTTTTAAGTACATAAGAAAACATTTCTAATCAAACTTCAGACTTAATTGGAAAGGAAGTAACAAAAGGCAGTCAACAAAGGTGGGTGTGGGGGACAGGCAGGGCATAGGAGCAGCTCTGTGGGAGAGTATGCTTTTGGCAATGGAAGGCCCTAGTTTCAATAGCACTTGAACACATGCGCGCGCACGCGCGCACACACACACACACACAATACATGAGAACATAACTAAATGCTCGTCCATGCAGCAGGCTAGATAACTAGTATAAAGGTCACAGTCAGCTCTAAAACATCATGGAGTACTGCAGGTATCAGAAACAACACCGAATTTAACTCTAGCATTTCAAGAGCACTGGTACTATAGGGGAGATGATGACTGCTAGGTAGCTGGGGGCAGGCAAAATAACTGAGGAAACCTGAAGAAGCTAGTCTTAGGGAAGACCTCCAGGGAGTACGCAAGGGAAACATCACTTAGCTGGACATTAAATAGACAGCTTTCTCCTTTCCTAGTCAAACCAACAAACAACTGATTTGATTTTTGGAGGATGCTAGGAGATAAACCCGGGGAGTGTTGAAGGCCGGAAATCTCCATCTTCTGTTACTAAGCATTTCTTCAGCCTCCTGATTTGATTTTTAGATTATAACACCTTCATACAGAGAAAGTGGGTTTATACTTTTGGCTTTAAGATTTACAGGTTGTTACTGTTTGTTTGTTTTTAAATCTGTATGCATGTGTGTATGCCACATGTGTGCAGACGCCCTTGGAGAGCAGAGGAGGGTGTCAGCTCAGATAGGGCTCAAGTTACAAAGAGTTGTGAGCCTTCTGGTGCGGGTGCTGGGAACCAAGCTCTAGTCTGCTGGAAATGCAACACATACTCTTCACTGCTGAGCCACCTCTCTTGTGCTAAACCTAGTTTTAAGTAAGAAATCTTAGTAGTGAAATACACAGATGTACGCCTTAGGGCGTGCGAACTGGTTTTCAGAACTGTGTGTTCAGAGATGAAGAGATGGCTCAATGAGGCGTATTTGCTGCTCTTGCAGAGGACATACGTTTGGTTCCAGCCCCTAAATGGTGGCTCCCAGCTACCTGTAATTCCAGTACCAGGGGATCTGATGCCTTCTTTTTACCTCCGATGGCACCAGGCATGCATGTGGTACAGAGATATACATGTTGGGAAAACATTCCTATCCATAAAAATAAAAGAAAACAATGTGTGTTCAAATCTAAGAAAATTTTAATAGGATAATGAAAAACAAATGTTGATTCAGTCCTTAAAAAAAAACTGTAAATAAATCAGGCTGGTGACAAACTCCTTTAACCCCAGCACTCAAAAGGCAGGACCAGATAAATCTTAACAATGACTGTGTTCTACGCCAGCCAATGCTACATAGCAGAGGCTCCGACAAGAAAAGAAAAGAAAAGAAAAGAAAAGAAAAGAAAAGAAAAGAAAAGAAAAGGAAAGGAAAGAAAAGGAGAGGAGAGGAGAGGAGAGGAGAGGAGAGGAAAAAAAAAGAAAAGAAAAAAGTTGTAAATAAACCAAATGTGGTGATTTATTGCAGAGACAGGAGGATCAAAGAGCTCAAGCCTGAGTTTCGTGGGATCCTATCTCATGAAAATAAAATAAGTAAATAAATAACTTATAAATAACAGAATTTATAAACAAAAGAAGAATTAAAAGCTTTTATTTATTTTTTTTATAAGAAACGCAAACCACTTAGCTCCTGACACAAAGTACACAGGCAGACAATTACATTTTCTTGTATTTTAAAATAATTCCTATGGCTTTGAAAGCATAGTTAAGGCTCAGGTTAGTTTTCCCTTCTTCAAATATTGTTAAAGATTGCATTTTCAATCACTTGAGAAAAGCATTTTAAGAAGTGCAGAGGAAGGCATGATGATCTTAGCACTTGGGAGGCTGAGACCTCAGGAATATCAAGAGTTTCAGGACAGCTTGGAGTTGTATCACAAAACCCGGTCTCAGAAATACCAAAAGAGGCCAGAGAGACAGTTCAGCAGGTAAGGGCCCTTGTCACCAAGCCTGTCAACATGAGTTTGATGACCCAAATGAAATTATGTGTCAAGAGAGACCAACTCTTCCAAGTTGTCCTCTGACCTGGGCTGCTGAGCATGCTCGAATCCACACATCCACCACCACACAGTAAGTGTTAGAGAACAAAAAACCACAAAAAGAAAAGACTTCAAACCAGCAACTGCCTACCTACAATCCTTCCCTCAACTCACCATGTAGCTGAGGCTGGTCTGAGGCTTGAGACTCTCCTCACTCAGCCTCCTCAACGTTTCTCTTTCTTAGAGTCTAGTTACTGATGTCGAAAGCTATAGTGAACTCTTTAAAATGGAGATGAGCGAAATAAATAGAGTGTGGGTTCGTGGAAGTAAAACAAACGAAATAAGACACAGGTGTCAGCCAAACTAAGTTCATAAAATAATTTTTCAAGAACTATAAAAAGTATGTAAGAAAAAAAAAACCCAGACACTAAATAACCATCTTACAGCCATGGTCAAATCAAATCTGCTGGGCAATTCCCAAACTCCACACACACCTTAACATTTCAAAATGCAATCACTGGATTCACCCAGTCGTGTTAAAGCGTTTCCCAAAGTTTTAGAAACAAATGCATTGCAGAAAGGCTATGAGAACTATGAAAAGAACGATAAAAAAATTATAAACAAAGACAGGAGAAGGAGTTATGCTGTTCGCTAAAGATCAAACTTTTACAGAAATTCAATCCCAATTTAATCATTTCCCAACACGGAGCAGTAATTTATACGCAACAAGTACACGTTTGAATCGGATCGCTTACTACCGTGTACTTACTTTGCTTTCTGCCATTTATAAGCTTCATTAAAGACACCCACAAAGAGATAACCAGTGGAATGCAGTTAGGCTCAGATAAGGAAAAAAAAAGTCGTAATCTCTACCTACAAACTGACATCCCAGAACGTCAGGTGGGGAAGGTACCCTTTACAATCTACCATTATATATACAAGCCTCGGATTGTGAAACAACGCACTTTTCGGAGCTGTACAAATACAAATACTCAACTCTACCCACTCCGAGGTGGGGAAAATCCACCTGCAGTCCTCATTGGTCCACACAGTTCCGGCCCACATGGTGTCAGTGGGTGTTTCCCTCTACACAAGCCAGTCTCACTGGCTGTGTGGAAACACTGTTTAATAGGCTGTGATTTGGGGGATTGTCAAACTCCACGCCTCCTTAAGCTTGCCAATGGGCCCAAGACACTGGCGGTTACTCTGCGATTCAAAGGGCAAACTGGGAGCCTGAGCTGCACGCCCCAAAAGATGTGCTCAGAGAAGGGAGCAGTGAGCCGGGGGCTGTGCCAGCCCGCCCTCCCTACCCCTAGTCGCAGAGCCAAGATCAGTCGGATGTATGCCCCTGGCCACCAATAAGAGCGGGCAGTGCATTCGCCTTGCCTCCACCGTGACCGAGGGAGCAGCTACAGCTAGTGTCTGACCGACCCACCAGGCGGATAGGACTAGCCAGGCGCCACCGCGGGCCGCCACCTTGGGCGCCCGGCGCCTCTAGGGAGGACGCAGTCCAGAGCGGCGCTCTGCCGCCCCCCTCGACCGCGGGCACCGGCGTTTCCCTGCCGGCAAGACTTACGCGGCCTGTTCTTCCTCCCGGAGTCCATCCTCCTCCGCAGCCGGCATTTCTTGGCCGGAGAATCATGCTGGGTGAACAGCGGCTGCGGCTGCAGCTCGGACGGGAGCTGGAAGCGTGGGGGCGCCGGGTCGCGGCTGCAGGCGGCCGGCGGGTGGAAGCCGTTGTGCAGCAGCCCGTTCACGGCGGCCGCGGCGCCCTCGGGGGCCCCCGGGGACTGCAGGGCCGCGCGTTCGTGCTGCGCGCCGCGGTCGCCCATGCCCGGGACCGGCGGGGCGGTGCGCGGGCTCCGGGTCAGGCAGCCTCGCTGGAGGTCACGGTCGGCCGTCCTCCGGTCTTCCGATCCACCCTGCGGCTTGCTCTCCCGCAGCCTCGGCGCCGCGGCCGGGGGCTGGCGGCTCGGGCGCTCCTCCCCTCCTCCCGTCGGCGTCCCCACGTCTTCGGCGAGCCGGGCCCCGCGCGCCGGGCTTGCTGCTCCCGCCCGCAGCGTGTCGGCATCCCGCGCCGCTGCGGGAACCTCCGCGGACCCCGGCCGGGGAGCCCGCCTCCCCCTCATCCCGAGGCCGAGCCACTTCAAATGCGGCTTCCTCGCCTCCCAGACCTGTCCCCGCCACTGAGCATGCCCAGTCCTACCCGCCACCGCCACCGACGAGTTTCAACGTGCAGAATGAAGTTCTCCGGGTTTGCGAAGAGGAGATAGGCGGATTGGGCTTTGTGTGGCGGAGCGAGCCTAAAGGGTACTGGGTGAGGTGGGCACGAGACAGCCAGAAGCCTCGGGAGGAATGCCGGAGGAAGCCAGATATTTGCAGAGGTTTCAGGTTTGCTAATCCTATCCCCAGTGGGCTAGTACCTTCACAAGGTCACCCATGCTCCCATCCCCGCCCCCCGAAAGTGTGTGTGTGCCGGCGCGCGTGCGTTAAAGTGACCAAACTACTCCCAGGTCTGAAAGGGAGGGAAGAGAACAATTATTTATAGAGAGGTAGGCAACCTTGGAGAAGGAGGGGAGTGAAATTCCTTGGCTGGCACACACACACAAACAACATGTGTTCTCGAGTTAGTTTTTTGCAGAGAGGAAACCTAGGAAGAGAGAGTAAGGACAGTGAAGGACAAAACTAGGCAGGAATAACCGGTGCTGGAAGAAACCAAGTAAACAGAACCGATCCCAAGCTATAAAAAGCGCATTCCTCACCCAGAAAAGACCGGCGGGGGACAATAACCTGTTTTGTTATTTATGAAGTAAAAAAAAGTTGCCCTGGTTATGAGAAGGGGAACCAGCACCATGGTAGCCCTCAGAGTTGGCCTTCAGTTCCGATTCCCACTGTCACTGAGCAAAAGACAATCAGTACTTAACACACCTGTCATAGGCAATGACCAGCAGGCGAGACACAAATAAAAAATGCACCTAATACAACCTTTGCACATAATAAATGCTCACAAGAGTCTAATGTGAATATTAAAATCAGGCTGCGGATAGAACAGTAGGATGCTTCTTACCACTGGATTCTATCCGTTCCAAGGAATAGAGACAACATAAAAACTGCAGGCCGTTGTTTCAAGCTACTATGAATATAGCAAGCAGAGGCCAAGCCCCTCACTGAAATTCCACATCACCAAGCTCAAACTAAACTATTTGACCTTCGTCTGAAAACATCTATATTAAAGACATGGGAGCCAAAGTCCCCAAAGGCCAGCTACAGCAGTATAAACTTCCCTCTACCTCAATCCTCCATGGGTCCAGAACTGCCATTAGCTGTACCCAGGGTTTATATTTTATTTGAGGATTTCTTCCAGCAGAGCCCTTCCCAAAATCAACAGGTGTAGAATCCATGAGGCCTCTCTGTTCTGTCCACCTGTCTTTTCAAATAAGGATACCAAGACACTAGAGACATAACCGAGATTCAACTAGAAACCAAAAGCTAGAACTCAAACTTTATCCCTATCTTCTCTGCTTCCTTGAGCTTATATAATTTGACGATTTTGAGAAATTACCTTAGGTAATCCAACCTCAGCCCGTCTCCTGATTTTAGTCCAGTTCCCTGCAACTTGCTCCGTCAGGCCTGTAATCTCTCCCTACTCCTCTAACCCTTTATACTTCCTTATTCTGGCTACAGAAATACACATAGCCTACCTAGTGACACAGGCCTGCAGTTCCAGCGACTCAGGAGGCTAAAGGAGAAAGACCTCAAGTAGAAGGCCTGCCTTAACTACTTAGTCAGTTCAAGCCAGTTTTCAATACAATGAAACCCTGTCTCAAAATAAAAAAGATGGTGGAGATGTATAGCATTTGGCTAGCATAAGGCTCTAGGTTCTATTCCTAGAACTATTAAAGTAAAATGCATGTGTTTCCTTATATCTATATGATCATAGTATTGGGAGATCAAAGATGAAATGAAATAGTATAAATGCACAGTCACATTCCACTTGGTCCCTATGTCTCTCCACTGCTTGGTTAAGCAGTTAAGTGTCCTTCAAATACTCCGTTAAGGCAGATAACTCTCCCTCATTGTATCTTGAGGAAACTCTGGATACTCACTTGGAACTAAACAAGGGACTGTAATCTTGGGGCTCCTCACTTCATGAGGTAAATTTGCTAAAAGCTTCCATTGCTACTTTTCAAGATGCAAATTCTCACAGATCTGAGCTGAGTGGATTGGCACTGTAGTTACTTCAAGTACACCTCCTCCAGCTTGATTTCGAGGGCGTGGTGAGGGAGGTCTGAGCCAAGTGGCTCAGACCCAGCCAGGGCAGAAGTCCTAGTACAGAAAGTCTCTCACCTGCTTCCCTCTCAGGCACAAGCCAAGTGACATCCCACAGGTTTATTCAAGGGTATGCGTAGGTGGTGAACATGAGCCATCACGTGCTCCAGGACAGCTGGAACAGTGAGGAAAAGGGAGCCCCACAATCCTCTTCTCCCCATCTCTGCTCATTTACTATCAACCATTTATTAAGTGTGTACTATGCTGAAGACCCCAAAACAGACTCCCGGGACATGAAGGCAAAAATGGATGCCTTTACTGTGCTCGGAAGGTTACAATTTACTGGAAAAACAATGGATCATTCATTGGTTTTTCTCACTGAGTGTCAGAACAATAAGCCAGAGTCTTCACACTTTTTCTTCTTCTGTTTTGGGGATTGAAACTGGGGTTTGACTAAGGCTCAGCCAGGCAAGCACTTAATCACTGAGTTAGAACCCCAACTATCTTTTGTATTTTGAGGCAAGCACTCACTAATTTGCCAAGGCTTGTCTTGAACTCACTCTGTCGCTGAGCAGGCCTTGGCTTTGTGATTCTTTCCCTTCAGCTTTCTGAGTACGATTACAGGTACCAATAAATCCAGTTGAAAATTTCTACTTTTCCTGCTGGTTGTTGTTGTTTGATATCTCATTGTGTAGTCATGGCTCTCTGGCCTGGAACTGAATTTATATACCAGGGTGACCTTAAACTTTTAAAGTTCTGCCTGCCTCTGCCTTCAGAATGCTGTGATTAAGGGCATGGGCTGCCACACTCAGTGTTCTGTTCTTGTTTTGTTAGTCCTTGAGCTCGCTTTGTAGCCAAGAGTGGCCTGGAAATCTTGATTCCATGGTCTCTTCTTCCCAATTTTGGGATTAAAGACATTACACCCAACAGAGAATTTTTACGCTTTACCTTTTTTAAAAGAAGGCATTGGCGTTGACAGTGGGCATGGTGGCTTATGTGTGTGATGCCAGCACTCAGCAGGCTGAAGCAGGAGGATTGCTGGAAGCTCAAGGCCAACAAGTACTGTGTGGTGAGATCCTGACTGAGAGAGAGAGGACCGCTTTTGCCACAGCCTCCCACACACTGCGGGGGACTGTAACATAAGCCTGCTTGACTTCACTTCAACCTTCTTTCTCTCCCCCCCTCCCCAGCTTTCTTCCCCACAGGCTGCCTCCCTCCCTCCCTCCCTTCCTTCCTATGTGTGTATGCGAGTATAAATACTTGGGGTTTGTAGTACTATGGATGGAATCCAGCCGGGGCAGATGGCCAATCACTAAAGCTTGACCTTTGCCTTGTAACCTGGTTTTATTTTTGTTTATTCGTTTGCTTGATTTGAGGCTCCACCCCTTCCCTGTGTGTCCCTGCCTGGCCTGGAACTCCCTATGTAGACCAGCTTCCACCTTCCCTTTTAATTGGAAGCAAGTCTCTTTTCTCTACCTCCTAACTTCATGCCCTAACACTTGGAACCATAGCCTGATTTTTAATTTATCTATGTTGCCTTTTGGTTTTTTGTTTGTTTGTTTGTTTTTTGTTTGTTTTTGTGTTTTTGTTTTTGTTTTTGTTTTTTTTAGGCAGGCTCTCACTATGTAGCCCTGGCTAGCCTGGAACTTGATGTGTAGACTAGCTGGCTCTCGAGCGCTGGAATTAAAGGTGTAAAAGTGCATGACATCACACCTACCATCATGCTAGTTTTTGAGACAGAGTTTAATGATTCTATATTGAACTTGCAATTTATTCTTTGTAAATTAATTTTTAGGTTAGCATACAAGACACTAAGTTTTGTATTATTACACTTCATTCCCATTTGTCCCGTCTCATCCCCACCCCCTTACTGTTAATCTCTGAAAAAAAAAAAAATCAGATAAAACCCATCCACTGTGCCACCATTATACACTCTGACTGTACGGATTTTAGTTACTTGGGAAAATAATAATAATAAAGTCAAATACGGGGTTAAGGATTTAGCTCAGTGGTTGAGCACTTGCCTAGCAAACACCCTGGTTTCGTCCTCAGCTCTGGAATCAGGTTTCAGGTAGACACAAAATAAAGTCAAATGTTCCCAAGCTTAAACTGGTCAAAACAAAACAAAACAAACAAGCAAGCAAACAAACAAACAAACAAACAAAAAAAAAAACAAGGCTCCATCACCAGCTTTGCAAAACAGGAAGCAAAACAAAGAAACAAAAAGAAAAAGATACACCCCTGTGCTTTCCTGCCTTCAAGGCCTATGAGCTCTGAGAATGGATACAGTGGAGCCCCATCAGTTGTTAAACACAGGACTTTAAAAGGGGATCTAACAGAAAAGTGTTCACTGAGTCAATAGAAATGTCAGGAGGGTCAGGCTCTGAGCCAGAGTTCAAGATCTACCAGCACATTGTCTAGACAGACATTGGAAAGAGTCTGTCGGGCCTGGAGTTCAGAGATTTTTTTCAGTTCCATTCTGGTTTTGGTTTTGACACGGGGTCTCACTGTAGCCATCAGCTTGTGACCCTCTTCCAAGTGCTACGATTAAAGGCATGAGCCCACAGGCTGGCTTAATTTAATCATTTTAGTTGTCTTACCTGTACTTGGTTTTTGAGACAGGGTTGTACTTCATAATCTTAAGAGCGTGCCGCCAAATTCTTAAAACCCTTGGCATTTATTGAGGGTTATTTATTGAGGGTTTTATGTGAATGACAGTGTCCTCCCCCTTCCTTTTTTTAATCATAACTGATTTTATTCTAATTAGGGAGCTCAGGGTGAAGCCAGAGACAGGTACCAGATAAGGCTAAGCGCCAGAAAATAAGGAAAAGATCAGAAAATTAGAGGGGCTGGAGCTGCTTTCTTAGACGGAAGGAGGGCAGAGAATGGGGAGACAGGCTCTTACTTTAACCCAGGCTGGCTGGCACTTACTATGCAGCCGAAACTAATCTTGAACTCTCAGCTGATCTACACTGGAATTATAGACATAAATCATCACAGAAGGTTGAGGGTTAAATTTTTCAGTCCGACCCAACAACCTGTTGGTGGGTAGAGACTAAACTCTAAAGCGCGTGGATAATGTGCTCGGAAGAGACTAAAGCAGCAACCACAGAGCCTGCGAGCGTCTGCACCAGGTCCTCTGTGTATATGTTATGGCTGATGGCTTGGAGATTTTGTAGGAAACAGTGGGACCTGCTATATCTTTGATTCTTTTTCCTGCTCTTCAGACTCCTTACCTCCTTCTGGATTCCCTTGTCCAACCTCAATATAAAGGCTTTTGCCTTAGCTTATTGTTATCTCATTGTGCCGTGTTTGGCTGACATCTCTCAGAGGCCTGCTCTTTTCTGAAGAGGAAACAGAGGGGGCGTGGATGTGGGGGCGTGGATGTGGGGGCGTGGTGCCGAGAGGAGTGGAGGGAGGAGCAAATTGTGATCCAGATCTATTGCATGAGAGAGAAATCTATTTTCAATAGAAAGAAAGAGATTTAATGATCTTTCATGTTGTTCCAATTTTTGTTCTCCTTTTGACTTAGGGTCATCTTGTATAGCCCAGGGTGTCATCAAATTGGCTATGTAACCAAGGATGTCCTTGAACTACTGATGCCCCAGCTTCTGCTTTCTGGGTGTAAACCTGTACCAGCAAGGCCAGCACTCAGGTGTAGATTTTAAGAGATGACCCTACCCCATACCTTGCCAATGCATCCTTTCATCTGACTGTTCATCTGAATTCTCTATGATAAGTAGGTAAACCTAAGTCAAGTATTTCCATGAATTCTTTCCTATGTCAACAACAAAAAACATATATAACATTGAAAAAGAAAGGATATTTTATTGTAGAGCCAAGCGTGGATAACCATGGCCCATGAACACAGATTCAGTTTGCTTCAAATTCCTTCAAATTCCATGATCCAATATGCTAACAATTTTATACAGTTTTTGGTTTTGGTTTTGCTTTATTTGAAATAAGGTAACTACCATATAGCTCTGGCTGTTCTGGAACTTGCTATGTAGACCAGGATGGCCTGGAACCTACAGAGATCCACCTGTCTCTGCCTCCTGAGTGTTTGGATTAAAGACTCAGATCACAATGCTCAGCTTCATGAATCTTTTATAGTAAGAGAAAAAAAGAGAAAATTGTCTTAAATCAAGACAATTTAAAACTACATTGCTAGAAACATCAGGTAGGTGGGTTAAGACAAAGCACTAAAATCTGTTACAGATCTGCTATCTAGTGATATTCTTAGATTTTAGATTGGTGGATGTGAGTAGATTGCTAAAAATACATTTCCAAAGGTTTTTTATGATAGGCATAAGCATGCTAGGTTGGTCATAGGAGTGGCTTTCAGAGGAACTAAAAATAGCCCAAGATAATTTAGCTTTGGTATAACATTTTGACTTTCAGAGTCATGAATTTAGTCATTTGGCCACGTAGAACCCTCCGTACATATGTTGTCATGGCTCCTTTTCCTCTTCCTTAGGAGCCTAAATTCAGGCTAGCAAATTTTGAACCCCAGGAGAAAGTTCTTAGGATACCAAATATACAGCCAGTCAGAAGCACAGGTCACGTACTTAGCTGGGACTTGGAGTTAGTGGCTGAGCTAGAGATAGTCTTTGGGGACTGAGTCCTTACTTAACCTGCCTTAAGTAACCTCCAGAAAGAAAGTGTTAGAATTGAGTTATAGGGCACACACTTGCTGGATACGTGACCTGCCCCCATCTGGTTAGAACAGCTTTATGTTTTTGTTTTGTTTTGATTTTGTTTGTTTGTTTGTTTGTTCGTTCGTTTGTTTTTTGTCAAAGTGGGAGGACAGAGAACAGTTGTTTCTTTCTTCTACCATATACTTCCTATTTCTGCTCTGGTACCTCCTCAGACAAAGTGCTTTTTCTATTACCTGGAGACCTTAGGCCATGGTGGCCGGGGCCTGTATAACGTCCACTGCCTGCACTGCATTCGGTTTGTAACAGGAACTGGAGGGCTTTGCTTCTCACTGGTATTTGCTTTCTAGCATCTTAGATTCTTGTTTACAAAACGAGTTTTTTCTCCTTACAAGAATTCTGAGCTGGGCGTGAATGGTGGATGTACCCTTGGCCCCAACATTCAGGAGACAGACACAAGAGAACTACGAGTTTGAGGCCAGGCTAGACTACACTAGACTAGTGAGACCATTTCTCAAAAAAAGCCAATAAAAGACCCGCTAAAATGGCTTATCTGGTAAAGGAAAATGGCATGCAAGCCTGGCATTATTAGTTTCCTTGTAAAGGTCCTGACACCAAAAAGTTATCATGTGACCTTTGCACATGAGCCAGGGGACTGGCACATGCTCACACAACCAACAATAATAAATTTCTTATTAAAAAACGTAGAAACAAGTAAAATTTTCAAATTCAATCCCTAGCAACAACAAAAGTAATTAGTCCCAAAATTCTAGCCACAGTCTCTTATTTTGATATAGCTTTATACACAAAATATTGTAAAGAGCTATTTTTCCTTTTAACTCTGTGTGTCTATACTGGCTGCAGGTGCTCTCAGAGGCCAGAAATGTCCCCAGGGTGGCTGAATGTATATGTAGCTGTAAACTACCTGCTGTGAGGACAAGGAACTGAATTCAGGTCCTCTGGAAGAACAAGCTAGTGATCTTACAGCCCCACAGACTTTTAAAACAAGTATGTTTAACCGATGGCCACTGTTATCAGTAGTGAATTTACAGACTAGGGGATATAACTCGGTGGTAGAACACTTGCCTCCAGTGAGATCTAACTTTACTAATGAAGAAAAAAAATCCTGTCAATGAGTTTACATTGACTGATAATCAAGACGGGAAAAACAAAGCCCTCTTCCATTACAGATTGTGCATACTTCTCAGGGTGGAGAGGAGAGGAAAGTAAGCAAGTAGATGAGTGAATAAATACAGGCTGTTAAAGAGACACAGCAAGTAAATTAGGATAAAACACAGGAAGTGGAAGAGGGGTCTATTTCTAAGGGAGTAATAAAGAAATCACATGGTGCTGGTAACTGAAGGTTGAGATGTGACCTGTTGTGTAAAGAGATAGAAGATCAAAGGTCCATGAATCTTGGTGTCTCAGTTACTTTTTTTCTATTGCTGTAGCAAATCAAATCACTACACCCAAGGCAATTTATAGCAGAAAGCACACAATGGGGTCTTACGGTTTCAGAGGAAGAACGAGTCCAGGACCATCATGGCAGGGAAAATGGCAGCAGCCAGGTAGGCATGGATCTGAAGCAGTAGCTGAGAGCTTACATTGGATCCATTAGTACAAGGCAAAGAGAGATCTTCACGGGGAATGCATAGGTTTTAGAAACCTCCGAAGTTCACCCTAGTGACACACCCCCTCCAACAAGGCCACACGTCCTCCAGTAAGGCCACACCTCCCAGTTCTTTCCAAATAACCAGCTGTGGACTAAACATGGACGCATGGAGCCTATAGGCCATTTTCATTTAAACCACAACACTGGGGATGCTGGTGTGTACACATGTCCTCAAGAATAGTAGAAATGGAGGGAGGTTATTAGATGATAAGCCTTTCTGGACTTTTGGGTTTTTCTTCCCTGCCTATTTCCCAGGCAAATACATACAAATAGTGAAGTTTACCAGCTGCAACTGAAGCTACCAGGATTTCTAATTTTTTTTTAATATTTAACACAGCCCTCAGCATTCCAATGACCAATATGTATGGGAGCTTCTGCCCATCCCACATACACCAAGTAAATAGCCAACAGTGTCCACCACCTGCAGCTTAATTCAATTCTGCCTCTTTTCAGATTCCACAGGTCAAGATATCACTCTCATAAGACCTCTACTGTCATCCAGTGCTAAGTGCAAGGGCCAGGTTGTGACCTCTATTTCTGACCAACCAGTTACAGAATCAGAGTTCCCTTGACCTGCTCCTTAGGTTTGATTATCTGCCAGAGGGGCTTAAAGACCCCCTCTGACTGTAAAGGATATTGTAAGAATGCAGGCAGATAAAGAGATGCCGGGGTCAAGGTAGGATATTGTAAGAATGCAAGCAGATAACTAGATGCATAGGTCAAGATATGGGGGAGGAATTGGGGAAGGAGACATACTTTTTATTCTGCAAGAAATTTGTTAGATGATTTCAGGGAAATGATAGTGAAGCTTTGAGGAGAAGATAAATGACCTAACTCCATCCGTTCCCATCTCTCAGCCCAGGGTAGACATTTGATACCATCGTGGTTCAACAGAGATAATGTTAACTGGTCTAGAAATATTTTAGAAGCGGTACAACATACGTATAACCCCAAGCACTCGAGGATAGGATGCTGACCTCAAGTTCAAGGCCAGTGTAGTCTACATAGTGAGTTTCAGACCACCCAGGGCTACATAGCAAGGTCTTGTCTCAAAATTTTTTTTCTGGTAAAAAAAGGTATTATGGCTTTAATATGACATGACTTCCCATAGGTTTATGTATTAAACATTTCATTTTCAGCTCATGATGCTATTGTGAGAGGCTCTGGAGCCTTCGAAAGATGGAGCCTAGCTATGAGAATTAAGTCACTGAGAACGAGTCCTGTGCATGTTTGCATGTGCATGTGTCTGACTGTGTGCGTGCGTGTGTGTGTGTGTGTGTGTGTGTGTGTGTGTGTGTGTGTGTGTGTGCGTGCGTGTGTGTGTGTGTGTGTTAGGCGGGTGTATATCTTGTTCCTGATCCCTTCTCATCTGTCTCTCTGCTTCCTTTCTGTTCTCCATAATGTTAATAGCTCTCCACTAGTACAGCCCCTTCTACCATGTTGGTTGTTCTGCCTGGTTATATGAGGACAAACATCTAGGCTGAACTCTTCAAAAATGTGAGCACTATAAATTCTTTCTCTCTGAAGCTGCTTCTGCCAGTTGTTCTATTTCAGCAACACAGAGGTAAGGAATACAAAAGGAACCAACTGTAAACCAATTTGAGGTTGCTGCCAATGGCCAGCAGTGGGACAACATGAACAAAAATAATTCTGCAAAAACACATAAAATCTGTTGGGATCTGCAAGGTCATCCTGGTTTTTGCTTGGTGCTGGGGACTGAGCATAAGGCTGAATCACATGCACTCATTACAAACACTGTCACTGAGCTACAACCCTAGCCCAAAATTATTGGTTACTATTACCAAATGTTGATGAATAGATTCTCTATTTTGGAAAGTGGTAGACCACAAGATATATAAAGCATTTGTTTTTCCTTTATTGTTTGTACCTGTTAGATAGTTTAATAATAATGGGGAGGGGGAAACTTTCTTTTTTTATACAGCTGATTTTTATAGCTTCTCTTTATATAAACAATATTTTTTTTCCTTTGAGACATGGTCTCACTTTGTACCCCTGGCTAGTCTGGACTTGCTATAGAGGTCACAAAGACCTCTCTCACACTTGTTATGGTCATACTGTCAGCTTGTAAAAGTATTCAGCTGAGAAGATGACTCTGTGAGGAGCAGTATGTTTTAGCCAGTGTTTCTACTGGAGGCACCAGGACCACGGCAACTCTTATAAAAGAAAGCATTCAGTTGGGGCCAGCTTACAGTTTCAGAGGTTGAGTCCATTATCATCGTGGTGGAGAGCACAGTGGCATACAGGCAGTCATGGTGCTGGAGAAGCAGCTGAGGATTCTGCACTCTGATCCACAAGCCGCACGAGAAAAAGACACAGGGCCTGGAATAAGATTGTGAAGCCTCAAACATTTTGGGGTGTCAACCAAGAACAGTCCTTTGAAGAAGTCCAAAGAAAATAGGTAATTGACAGGAGGAACAGGAATGTGTGTCTCTCATCAATGGCAAGTCTGAAAGTCAAAACCTGAGTCTTGCAGGCTGGGGTACTCTTCTGCTTGAAGCCAATGGCTGAGTCCTAGAGGTTAGCTCAACTGAACTCTCTGTCCACTGCAAAAACTTTGTCCTTCTCCAAGTAGGCTCTGTACCTAGAACTAGGAGCTTCAAACATCAAGTGACTTTGTCTCCAGTGCTCATCCTTGTCATTTTTCATTGATCTTTCAGAATTTTCAGTCTTTGTAGTCCTGGAGTGTCAGAATGTATGAAGTGCTGACTGGGCACTGTCTGGCTGACTGTGGGTTTGCTAATAAGCTGAGATTGTAACCAATCAAGGTAATGCTATCAAAAAAGAAAGAAAGATAGATAGAAAGAAGGAAGGAAGGAAGGAAGGAAGGAAGAAAGAAAGAAAGAAAGAAAGAAAGAAAGATTCTGTCCTGTTTGCTTATTGGTGATCCTTGCATGGCTTCTGTCTGCTACTGTCAGACTTGAAGCTCCGGCAGTCGAGATATACAGAACACAATACAGACATGATCAGAAAAATCTGGGAAGTTGACAACTCTACAAGACAAAGGGCTTGTCAAAAATCAAATTGAAAGAAAAGAAAAACAAAGGGAGATCCTATAAATTGAAAGACATTTTAAATCAATTGCATTAAAACAACAACAACAAAACAAAAAACAAAAACAAACCAGGGTCTTATGCAACTTGGGCCCTCCTGAACTTGTTATGACCTGACAATGACCTTGAACTTAGGATCCTTCTATGTCCACTTCCCAATAAGCAGGTTTACAGTACCCACATATGTCTTTCTGTGGCTCAACCCCATCGCTTTGTGCGTGATAGGAAAGCACTCTAGCAACTGAACTACATTCCTAAACTGCAAACTCTTCATTAACTATAAAACTATGTCTTTCACAAGTCAGTTGAAAATTTTAAGTACAAGGTATTTGATATTTTGAAAACTTATTTTTGTGTGTGGTAATAGCCTTATAGTTTTGTTTATAATGGAAAAAATCTTATCTTTTTAAACTATGGGCTAACTGAGGCTACATCATACATACATACTTGTAGACCCTGAAACTCGGGAATCTGAATGAAGTAGGATAACCACTTTAGTCTATGAGTTCAAGGCCAGCCTAGACAACAGGATGGATCCCTGACTCAAAAAGAAAAAAGTAGATTGTAAAATGCTTCAGAGAAAATGACAGCATGTATGAAATGTGTCACAAAATAGGAGGAGCAGGAAATTTTGGGTTAGTGGCATCAATAGATTAAAAAAAAAAAAGACTGACTTACCACAAATGGATAATCATTGTAGCTACACGACGATCCATGGAGGGCTACTTATATTATCCTAGTTCTTAGATATTTTAAATTGTTAACAAACACTTGAAGAATTTCAGGTCCTGACCCTTTATTGTCTCTTTCTTCTTCTTTTAATTAATACAACCTTGTGTTTAAAGCTTGTTATAAACTGAGATTATCCAGAGAAGAAAATTAAGTAAAAAAGAAGAGCCAGGAGGAAATGTCAAGAAACATCAGCCTTTGTACTGAAGAATGAAAAATTATAAAAATAGTTAATAAGATATATACAGGATTTCCTTTAGGTTTTTGTTTAAAGGACATGGAAAATTTTCTCTGAAACAAGCCAGGCCAGTTTTGGGAACTGACTGTAAAGAATGAAAGTCATTCAGGTGGCAAAACACAATGAGCGGGCTGTGGCTGGAGCAAGTGAGAAATAGTTAATAAATAGTTGGTAAATGACAGGATAGGGCACAGTGACATGGTAAAACCACATTTTTGAGAAGAATGAGTGTACGGAGTAATTTTCATGACTATAAACCATACAGGGTGAGTTCCTCTGGAATGTCCTGCTATTCTTATGTTATGTATCCTTGGCAACCCCTCACCCCCTCCTCACTCCCCTGGTTTGTGGTTTTCCTCTTTAAAAGGCCCCTTAGGCCGCCACTTGGGGTCAATTCAACTCCTGCTCCAGTGAACCGAATTGACCTTGGCTAGCCAACTCTCCTCCCTAATAAACCTCTGCTGATTGCATCCAGGTACGGTGTCTTGTGATTTTTGGGTGGCCGTGATTTCCCGAGACTTGAGTAAGGGTCTCCCGAGTTTGGGGGGTCTTCAGTACACGGTGCTAAATGAGACAAGAAATTGAAGTTGGAGGTTATCATTCTAAAAGATTCGAAAGCTACGGCTGTATGGGATCACAAAAGACAAGAGAGGTATGTTTAGAGTTCAAGTGAGCATGATGCTGCCGAGCAGTTACCACGAAGTGAGAAGCCAAACCTGGTGGTGTTTATCTGTGTTAACACTGGGGAAACTGAGGCAGAAGGATCGAGACACCATGGATTGCATAGCCAGTCCTTGTCTGGAAGAATAATAAAATAGATAAAAACTAAAATAATAAACACGACAAGGTAATTGGTAACTGGAAGATCATTGGTGGCTTTGACAAGAATAATCTCAGCAGAGTGCTAGACTGGGTTCCAAGTCTGTATAGACAGAAGCATGAACTCGTAAACATGTTGAGATGGCTGCATTGGATGTTTCTTGGGAACTTGTTATGAAGAGTATCTTGCCCAGCTCCTTTCTCTCTCTTTTCTGATTCCTGGCCACTTTATAAGAAGCCTCTGTGCTGGGCGGTGGTGGTGCACGCCTTTAATCCCAGCACTTGGGAGGCAGAGGCAGGCGGATTTCTGAGTTCAAGGCCAGCCTGGTCTACCGAGTGAGTTCCAGGACAGCCAGGGCTACACAGAGAAACCCTGTCTCAAAAAACAAAACAAAACAAAAACCCAAAAAACAAGAAGTCTCTGCCTGTATGGTCCACAGCTGTACTTTTCTGTCTTGCCTCCGGCAGGCAATGGATATAACTAATCTTAGACTGAAACCTCTATAGCTATGAACCAAAAGAAGTTCTTCGTGCTTTAAAATGGTTTCTTTCAAACTAGAATGCTGTGGATAGCCCTGGTGTTGCTTGTATTTTGATGCTAATTCCGCTCTCCTGGGAGGGGCTGCAGAGGAGGAATCAGTACACAGGTGACTTCTTGTGAAATTCTCCCCACCTTAACTTGTAAAATTAACGCTAGAGCCTTAATTGATTGGACCGTGAAAGGGAAGGTGGAGCTGAAAAGTTTGGGAGAGAAGGAGGAGAGAGGAGGAAGAAAGAAAGAAAATGGAGGATGAACAGGACGATCCAGATTCCGAGTGGCTTTAAATAGCCACAGGTGGGCTATTTATTATTTATTATTTATTATTTATTATTTATTATTATTACCTAGGTGGGCAGTTTATCTCATTATCAATTTGCTCTGGAGTTATTGTGTGGGCATCTTGTGAATTGAGAATTTATTGATTTTGATTTTCAGCCTGGGGTCTTAGGGCCCAATGTAAGAACTCAGTTCATAACAATGATCCTCTGTAATTTTCATTTAACAATAGTATTTGAACTTATTTTCAACGGGTGTTTCTCGTTTAAATATCTCCTGGGACTCCATGGCAGGAAAAAAAATGTGTTTTTTAACTTCCTATTTTTGTGGCATGCAGCCACATTTATTATGCTATTTTTGTGGGGTCTGGAATTTGAAAAAAGACTCAACAGGAACAGCTGCTGATGGGTGAGTGGCGTGGCTGAAATAACTACAAGTAGTTGGTCTGGCTCAGTGGCGATCACAGAGCTGTCATGTTCTTAATATCCTACCTGCCGGTATGATGGGGTCTTTAGAGTCAATTATAGATCATAAGAATGGAAACCTTCACTAACAAGATCAATAACCAAGAAGGATCCTCATCTCCATCATATGAAGACAATGAGGAGTTGGGGATATGCAGCTCCCAAGAGGGTGTTCAGTACAACCCCTGATTATGCTGGTAGCTTGCTGACTTGCAGCCTTCAGATCTGAAACAAACTTGTTCATTAGCCACCTAGTCCTTCATACTAATTCTTCCAACAATTGAAAGGGACAAAGGCAACACTAAATCCTTAACTAGCTTCAGACATCTCTCTCTCTCTCTCTCTCTCTCTCTCTCTCTCTCTCTCTCTCTCTCTCTCTCTCATACACACACACACACACACACACACACACACACACACACACACACATCATATCATGAAGGCTGACACTGAAATGTCCTAGATAGTTCTTCCATACCAAAGTCTGAAGTTTGAGTAGCTGGACATCTTGTGCTGACTGGTCATCATCTTATGTCCTCATGCTATCTTTACTTGGCTTTCTTGGGATTCCTCACAGCACAGGAGTTGCCAGTAGTTAGACTTAGGTGCAGTTAGCTTCAAAAATGTATCTTTTTACTGTTTGGATAAAAGGACACTGAAGCCTGGAGAGGTGGTTCAATGGTTGAAAATGTTTCCTGGTGTCCTCTGACCTCCAAACAAACACTATAGCACTATGGTATAATCCACCTCCCACCCCACCCCCACCCCCAAACATCATAGCTACTAAATTCTTAATTGTTAATACTTAGGCAGTTTCTTTCCTCTTTTTTTTTTCTTTTTGTTCTTGTTTTTGTTTTTAACGAGTTCCCCCTCCCTAACATTTTGATATTTTCGAGGAGAGACACAGAAGTGCTTTCTATTCTTTCACCTTAAAGAATTATATTACCATTCCAGAAGGAAGCTGGGAGGGTAATTACAGATCTTCACCTCTCCCTGCTCTTCTCCAAATCCAGTCCTCCAATCTCAGGAACATTTTTGTACAGACCACCTGCCGTGGCCTCCCCTCCTCTTTGCCCCCATCTCCAGCTGATCACACAGATCTTCTCTTCCAGCCTTCCTCCCAGTCATCCTGTTAGCCCTGCCCCCAACTATCAGGCTTTCTCTGGAAACCCACCAGCCAAGCTGCCAGAGAAGCAAGCAGAGCAGGGAGCAGGTGAGCGAGCTTCACACTGTCACTCTCCATCCCCTCCTCCTCCACATCCAGTCCCCAGTCTCATCCCCAGCGCTGTAGCAGACTATGTGTTGTTGCGTCTCCTTATTCTCTGTCCACATTCCCAGGGAACTAAGAAGATCCTGGTGGAACACCCTGCTTTCTTCTGTCCCCAACCCAGCTCATTTCCATTCCTAAACTCAACTCTCATTACCCAGAAACGCATAATACCCAGAATCCCCAGTGGCCACACCTATTAGGATCCCAGAAGAATTCCCTACCAGGGAACACACAGCTACCAAAACCCTCCTAAGAACCATCGAGGACAATAGAAATCGAGGAACAAAACACCCACCCAAGAAAGACAAGACCAGATATCAGTACCTAGAATTACAATCTTCTCAGACCCAGGTGCCTGGACAGCAGCATAAAAACACAAACAATAAAAATTCCAACAATATGTCTCAATTGGAGCCCAGCAACCTTACCACACTAGGCATAGAATTCCAACATAGGTGACGTACCAAAAACCCTAAAAAAGCCTTAAAGAGGAAATTAATAAATTCCTTAAAGAAATCTATGAAGACACAAACAGTGGAAAGAAATGAATAAGACAATTCAAGTTACTGGTCTATTGCTGTGAAGACCACGGTCAAGGTAACTTATAAAAAAAAAGCATTTAACTGGGAGGCTATTTGCAGTTTCAGAGGCATCTTCCTTTATCATCACGTGGGGAGCATGCCAGGCATACATGGTGTTAGATAAGTAGCTGAGAGTCCTACACTCTGATTCACATGCAGCAGGAAGAGAGAGCCTGGGCCTGGCATGGGCTTATGAAATCTATAAGCCCACCATCAGTGACACACTTCCTCCAATAAGCTCATACCTCCTAATTCTTTAAATCTTGCCAAAGAGTTCTACTTTCAAGTGACTATGCATTCAAATATAGGAGACTAAGGGGACATTCAATCCAACCACCACAACCTGAAAGTGGAAATATACTCAAAATGGAAAACCCAAACTGAGGGAAATCTGGACATGAAATATTTAGGAACTTGAACAGTAACCTCAGAGGCAAGCCTCACCAACAGAGTACAAGAGATGGAAGGATGGATCTCAGACATTGAAGACGTGGTAGAAGAAATGGATATCTTGATCAAAGAAAATGTTAAATCTACCAAAGAAAATAAAACAATATTGACACAAAACAACCAGGAAATCTGGGACCATAAAAGACCAGATTTGAGAATAATAGGAATGAGAAAGGGGAAGAAACACAGGTCAAGGACAGAAAATATTTTCAACAAAATCATAGAAGAAAATTTCTCAAATCGAAAGAAGAAGATGCATATCAAGGTACAGGAGGCATACAGAACACTAAATAAATGGGACCAGAAAAGAAAATACCCTCAGCACATATTAATTAAAAACATTAAAGGTACAGAATAAAGAAAGAATATTAACAGCTGAAAGAGAAAAAGACTAGGTAACAGATAGTGGCAAACCTATTAGAAAAACAACTGACTTGTCATAGAGAGTCTAAAACCAGAAGAGCCTAGACAGATGTTCTATAGATGTTAAGAGATCACAGATGCCAGCTCAGACTATTATACCAAGCAAAACTTTCAATTATAATAGATGAAGAAAATAAGACATCCCATGATAAAACCAAACTTAAGCAATATCTATCTAAAAACCCAGCCCTACAGAAGGTACTAGAAAGAAAACTTAAACCTAAAGAGGTTAACAATACCCAAGAAAACATAAGGAATAAGTAATACCAGACCAAATCAAAAGAGGGAACACACACACACACACACACACACACACACACACACACCACAACATAAAAATAACAGGAATCAATAAACACTGCTTTTTCATAGCTCACAACATCAGTAGTCTCAATCCCTAATAAAAAAGACACAGACTCACAGAATGGATGCCTAACCAGGATCCATTCTTCTGCTGCAACCAAGAAACATACCTTAACACCAAGGATAGACATTATCCCAGTTAAAAGAACAAAAAAAGCTATTCCAAGGAAATGGACCTAAGAACAAAGCTGGTGTAGCTATTTTAACCTCTAACAAAATAAACTTCAAACAAAAACTGTTCAAAAGAGATAGGGAAGTTTACTACATACTCATCAAGGGAAAACCCACCAAGAGGACACTGCAGTTTTTAACATCTATGTACTAAACACAAAGGGACCCAAGTTAAAAAAGAAAGACTACTTTAACCACATATTAAGACTAGCTTAAACCACATATTGATGCTCACACACTAACATCGAAAGACTTCAATACCTGACACTTGCTAATTATAGATCATCCAGATAAAAACTAAATAGAGAAAACCTAGAACTAATTGATGTTATAAACCAAATAAACCTAACAGATATTTAGAGAGCATTTTATCCAAGCACAAAATAATATCCTTTCTTCTCAGCACCTCTTGGAACTTTTCCCAAAATTGACTATGAACTCAGACACAAAACAAATTTCAACAGATACAAGAAATTTGAAATCATAATCTGCATCCTATCTGACCACTGTTGGATTAAAGATGAATATCATCAACAACAGAAATATCAAAAAGCTTAAACACGAATGGAAACTGAACAACTCACTACAGAATGAAAAAAATGAGTCAACAGAAATTTTTAAAAATGAAAGACTTTCTAGAATTGAATGAAAAAGAATACACAACATACTCAAACTTATGGGATACAATGATGGCAGTTCTAAGAGGCAAGTTTATTTCACTAAGTGCCTACATAAAAAAAAAAAATTGGAGACATTGCATGCTAGTAACTAAACAACAGACCTAAAAGCTTTAGAAAGAATGAAGGAATCATATCCAAAAAGAGTAGATGGCCAAAAAATCAAGCTCAGAGCTGAAATCAGTAAAATAGAAACAAACAAGAAAGAAATTTGTTTAGAAATAAACAAATTTATTTCAATAAAATAGAAATCAATAAAATAGAAGTAAATCAGTGAAACAAAAAGTTAGTTCTTAGAGAAAAATCAGTAAGATTGACAACCCTTATCCAAATTAACAAAGAGGCAAAAATGAAAAGATCCAAATTAACAAATTAACAAAATAAAAGATAAAAAGAGGATATAACAACAGTCAATGAAGAAATCCAGAGAATCATAAGGACATACTTATAAAAACTGTACTCTACCAAATTGGAAAATGTAAAAGAAATGGATAGTTTCCTCAGCATATCCCACCCGTCAAAGTTGTTTGAAGATCGGATAAGCAATTTAAACAAGTCTATAACCTCTAGTGAAATAGAAGCAGTAATTAAAGGTCTCCCCACCAAAACAAGCTCAGAGGTTTTAACATAGAATTCTACAAGACTTTTAAAGAAGAGTTAATGCCAATCCTCCTCAAATTATTCTACCAAAACAACAGAAAGAACATTGCTAGTTCATTTTATGTTACCATAGTTACCCTAATATCCAAATGACATAAAGACCAAATAAAGAATTTGTATTACAGACCAATTTCCTTCATGAACATACATGCAAAAATTCTCAATAAAATAAGTGTGAACTGAATCCAAGAACACATCAACCATGATTAAGTAGGCTTTATCCTAGAGATGCAAAGAAAGTTTAATAATTGAAAATCAATAAATATAATATTTTTATTATATTTATTATCAATAAATGTAAATATATAAACAAACTGAAAGACAAAAACCACATAATCACTTCTTTAGATTCAGAAAGGGCCTTTGCAGGAGTTGGGAGGTAGAACTTACACCTCTTCATGATAAAAGTCTTGGAGAGATTAGTGATACAAGGGACATACTTCAACAGAATAAAAGCAATTTCCAGCAAACCTATAGCCAGCATCAACTTTAATGGAGAGAAACTCAATTGATCTAAGATCAGAAACAAGACATTACCTATCCTTTCCATATCTATTTTATATAGTACTTGAAGACTTGAATTCTAGCTAGACCAATTAGGCCACTGAGAGAGATAAAGGAGGTACACATTGGAAATGAAGAAGTCTAAGTATCATTATTTGCAGATTATATGTACATAAGTGGCCCTTTAAGTTTCACTGGGAAACTCTTACAGCTGATAAACACTTTCAGCAAAGTGGCTGAATACAAAATTAACTGTATATAAATGACAAATAGACCAAGAAAAATGGGGAAACAACACCTTTTACAATAGTTCCATGCTGGGCAGTGGTGGCACATGCCTTTGATCCCAGCACTTGGGAGGCAGAGGCAGGTGGATTTCTGAGTTCGAGGCTAACCTGGTCTACAGAGTGAGTTCCAGGACAGCCAGGGCTACACAGAGAAACCCTGTCTCGAAAAAAACAAAACAAAACAAAACAACAACAACAACAAATACAATAGTTCCAAATAGTATAAAATATCCTGGCATAATCAAGTAAGTGAAAGACCTATATGATAAAGACGCAAGTCTTTGAAAAAGAAATTGAAGAAGATACCAGAAGATGGAAAGATTTCCAGTGCTCATGGATCCATAGGATTGATATAGTAAAAATGGCCATCCTACCAAAAGCAATCTACAGAATCAATGCAATCCCCATCAAAATTCCAACACAATTCTTCACAGATCTTGAAGAGACAATTCTCACCTTCACATGGAAACATGAAAAGCAAGAAACAAACAAAAATACCAGTTTAACAAGAACAATTATGAACAATAAAATAACTGTAGGTCTCACCATTCCTGATCTCTACAAAGTTACACTACAAAGCTATACTAATAATAATGATAGACATGATGATAATAAAGATGATAAAACATGGTATTGGCATAAAAACAGACATGTTGAATTGAACACCCAGACATAAACCCACACAAATATGGACACCTGATTTTTGATAAGAAGCCAGAACTACATACTGGAAAAAAGACAGCATCTTCAACAAATGGTGCTGGCTAAACTGGATGTCTGCATGCATAATAATGCAAATAGATCCATACTTATGACCCTACACAAAACTCAACTCTGAATGGATCAAAGGCCTCAACTTAAAAAGAAGTACACTGAGCCTGATAGAAGAGAAAGTGGGAAATAGCCTTGAACTCATTGGCACTGGGGAAGACTTTCTGAACAGAACACCATTAGCACAGGCCCTAAGGTCAACAATTAATAAATAGGAACTCTCAGCTGGCTGGAAGACACCCAAGTGCAATCCGGGCAGACGAGCACCACTACAATGAACAACTCTCTAATGGAGAGGTGGGAAAGATAGAGAATCAGAGTAGTCCACGCTCAAGGGAGAGATGGAACTGGAGATGTGATGGCAGTGACAGGTGAGAGACGTGGCTGAGGTCAAAATGCTGTCATTGCCCAGTAGGGCTGGTGGGATGGTCTATAACATCCTGAAGCTTATGCAGACACAGACTAAGCTCACTAACCTGCCACTTGGTAGCGGGATCCCCCATCCCCAACCCCCACCCGCCCCGGCTCTGGGCAAAGACAGAGGAGTAGATGAGGAAGGGTTTACTTTCTGGATTGAACTTCCTCAAAGTACTACCGTGGTTCATGATACCACCAGAGGCCACGTTGATGTCAGTGGTTCATGATGCTGCTGTAGATCTTGATGAAACCTCAGATTCAGGTAGATTTATGTAGGCTGTGCTGCACCCTGTGCTTTAGAGATAGCCTCAGGCTTTTCTGCCTGGGGGCACTGGGAGAGGTGGGGGGCTGCTGAGGCCTGTGGTCCATGCAGCCGAGAAGGACAAGGATTATGTTGATGTCTGCAATCAGTGTTGCCACCAAAGCACAAGTGGATGCCAGTGATGAGGATTGCTACCTTTGAAGCGTTAATGTCCAAGAGTTGGGAGAGCAAGCCTAGCACTTCATAGGGCTAAAGCACAGTGGTTCTGGTGGTGCTGGTGGTGATGGTGGTGCTGGTGGTGATGGTGGTGGTGGTGTGTGGGACCATGAAAGCTACTTGGTTCTCAGTTGAGCTAAGGCTTGAAATCCTGGAGACCTTGAAGGGATGGTAGGCATTTCACCTGTTCCCCAGCATCAGGCCCCTGTCACTAGTTGCAGCTCCCCACAGATTTGTGGCCATCAGTCATGTAAGGGCAATACCCCAAGCCCCTCCACAGGTAGAGGGCATGACCTGTGGTCACATAGGCCCAAGAGACATCTTTATTTTAATGAGGTACCTAAAGGCCTGAAAGGCCAACAAGCTTTTCTTCCCAGACATTCCTCCCTGAAAAATGTATTTAATCTCAGGCCCGCCCTGAAAAGGGGGTATAGTTTTACCCACTCACTTTCTGTCATGACAATAAATGCCTTAACACCATGGATAGCCTCTTTTCATCAGGATCCTCAGTGGGGGAGCCAAGGAGAAGGCCTTTGTCTATAGTGCTGTCTAATCTCTCTTGGAAGGCCTCTCTCTGCTTCCAGCCACAGCCGCCACCAAGCCAAGCTCACACCAACAGCTGACAAGTCAAGGACTTTCTCCCTGCAGGACCAAGCTGCACTCTCTTTTCCTCCTCACCCCCAGGGCTAGATCCAGCCCAAGGGCCCCCACTCCATTCTCAGTTCTTCTGAGGCATCCAGTGGCACCTGGGTGTCTGAGAGCCTGAGAACCAGGCAGCCCTGGCCTCCTTGCAGGCCAGGGATCCCCGTGCTAGCTCCAGCTTTCCCATGTCTCAATCTGTGCTTCCCCAACCCTGTCCCCAGGCTGCCATACCACTCAGCACCTGGTTGGTGATGGTGTGGGGTAAGCTTGGTCAACTTCCCAGAGTCCTGCTTCCCTTAGTGGCTGAGCCCTATGACGTAGCAGACTTGGGACCCCACAACCCTACGGTGGTGGTGGTGGTGGTAGTGGTGGTGTTGTGTTCATAGGAGAGCCAGTCCTGCCCTCATGTGAGAGTGTCCCCACCCCACCCCTCCGCCTCCGTAGTAGCCACACCAGGCTGTGGTGGTTGTAGTGACATGGGCAAGGGCGAACTAGCCCTCTGTGCTCCTGCCACTGTGCAGACCTCTTTCACTGATGGCATCTTGGGCAGAAGCAGAAGAATACTCGTCCTCCTTTGGGTGGCTGGACATTAGGAATTTAACCATGCTCCAGTGAATATATGAACCACACAAAATGGATGTCTCCCCCTTTCTTCTCTTATCATGTGTGTGTGTGGGTGGGGGGGAGAAGTCACAGGGGAAGTGTGGCAGACGTCAGCAGAGAGCACAACTGATCAGGGCATGTGACGTGAAATTCCCAAATAATAAAATATAAAAATATCTTAAACATATATATTATAATAACAGAATATAATAATACAAATAATCATAAATAATTAATAAAAATAAATAGGGCCTCATAAAACCAAACAGCTTCTGCATAGCAAAGCATACTGTCAATTGGAAAAGGTGGCAACATACAGAATGGGAAAAGATGTTTACCAACTGCATCTAATAGAGGTACTGTAGGCTGGCTTCAAACTAGATCTGCCCGCCTCTACCTCCCAAATGCTGGCTGGGATTAAAGGCAAGTACCACCACTGACTTTCATTTCATTATTACTCTTTTGATGCCTGTTTGTTTTCTTTTTCTTTCTTTTAATAATTTATTTTGATTTTTATGTGCATTGGCATCTTTTCTGCATGTATGTCTGTGTGATGGCGTCACATATTAGAATTAGAGACAGTTATGAGCTGCCATGTGGGAGCTGGGAATTGAACCTGGGTCCTCTAGAAGAGCAGTCAGTGCCTCTCAATCACTGGGCCATCTCTCCAGCCATGCCTGCCTGTTTGTTTTCTAATGAGAGAGAAAGGGGGTAGATTTTATATGAAGGGAGGTGGGGAGGAACTAGGAGGAGTAGAGTGAAGGGAAACCATGATCGGGATATATTATGAGAATAAAAACTATTTTCAATCAAAAGAAAAACATTGTATGTTGAAATACATCGTGACACTGGGCCAGCTGGCCAGGCTCTTTGATGACCAGCTGTACGTCCTTGAAGGATACTCAGTGTACTTGCACCTGACCTACATAACTGCTCCATATCTGCCAGGGCTGCTGGATGCCCTTCAAACTTCCATTTCCTTGGCACAAAACGACATGTTCAGTGAAGTTGTCACTGGATATAAGAAGATTCAGAAAAAACGTCTTCATCTTCTCATGCAACTTTAAATTTTTGTGGCATTTATCTTGAGCCAACTTCAAAAGAAAGAAGGGAAAGGGAGGTGATCTCTGTATTCTACAACGAAAGAATCTGTGTTTGGCGTTGTGGGGGGTAGTGATGATAGAAATGGCATTTAGTTCAAATCTTTGTCTCGCCTGTCTAGCAGTGAGATGATTTGAGGCAACCTGCCTAAGCGCTTTCTGTTTCACCTTTTCTCAACCTTAAAATGGTCACAACCTTATTGACGACATCTAACTTATAGAGTCGCTAAAAGACTGAGGTGGTACAAAAAAGGCAATTTGGGCAGTGCCTAGGAAAATCGTGTCCAATTCGCCGCAGTTACAATTGTTGATTTAGAGAAAAGTATTTATTGGAACCTACTGGTGACAGATGTCGGAGTGGTAGAAATAACAACTAAGAAGAGAACACAGTTCCTACTGAGATGAGAGTGATAGGCATGGAATATGTGTGGGAAGTGGGAGTAGGATGGTGGGGGAATTCACACTCATCATGGAGTAGAGAGCTTGGAGCATTTTCCTTTCTTATGGGGAGGGAAAGAGATACTTCCTAGAGGAGGCGATATTTAATACCAAGTGTTAAAAGAATGAGTAGATATTTACCACATGTGTGAGCAAAAGAAAGAAAAGGAAAGCTATTCTGGACGGACGAACACACACACACACACACACACACACACACACACACACACACGCACACGAGAGAGCATACACACACACTACTCTATGCTTTTTGTGGAGCATAGAAGCACACGGTGAGATAGGGCTGGGGAGGATGTTGATGTCAATGAATACCATGCACAGTGCGTTTGCATGACGGTGAGCACAGATCCCAAACAAGCACTGCAAAGATTAGAGTGAACCAAGATGGTTGCCGCGGCAGATGGCGATAGCAGTTATTTCCTAAGTAGAGCGTGAGAGTTGTTTCCAAAGCAATGGCTTCTTGCAACAGGAGGCATAAGTATTTATTTCAGGTGCCTCCACATAGAGAAGAAAGCAATCAGGTTAAAATATCAGAAGGAAAATGGGTACATTCGGGGGCGTGCGTGGTTCAACGTATGGGGCACATTTAAAAGATGAACTGGTAGCTAGGAATGCCTATGGGCAAACTTTGCATGTGTCATGGTTTTTCATAGAATATGAAAGAAAGGATAGTTTTTAAAAAATGTTTTTTAAGATTTTTTAAAATTTCATTTTAAGTGTATAAGTATGTTTCCTGCATATATGTGTGTATATCTTGTGTGTGCCTGGTACCCATGGAGGTCGGAAGAGGGCAATGGATCCCCAGATGACTGTGAGCCACCATGTGGGTGCTGGAGAACAAACCTGTGTCCTCTGGAGAGCAACTGGTGCTCTAACTGCTGAGTCACTATCCAGCCTCAGGACATTATTATTATTTTTTTTCTTTCAAATAAGGTCTCAGTATGTAGCTAATGTTCAACCTGAACATGAGGAAATTCTCCTGCCTCAGCTTCCAAGTGCTGGAATTATAGGCACAAGCCACTCACTCTGCCTCCTGATACTTTATGCACTTGTGTGTGTACATGTATGTATAGTAATATACATGCATGTGGAGGTTGTAGGTCCAACTCTGGTATCTTTCCTCAAGCTATCCACTTTGTTTTATTTGAGACAAGGTCTTTCACTGGGATCTAGGATTAGCCCAGTAGACTAGGTTGGCTGCCTAACAAGCCCCAGGAATCTGCCTGTTTCTTCTTACTCAACACTGGTGATAAGTGTGTACCATCATGCCCAGCTTCTTATGTAGACACTGGAGATTGAACTCTGCCCCTCAAGCTTGCTTGGCAAACACTTGACTGTGCGATCACTTTAACCTTTGCTTTTTTTTGTTTTTGAAGCAGTCTCAAGTCGTCCAGGCTGGCCTTGAACTCTTGGTTTTTCTGACTACATTTCAAAACATGATGGCTGGGATTATAGGTGTGGTCCACATCTAATTTTATTCAGTGCTGGGGATCAAAGCCAGGGCTTTGTGAAGGTCATAAGCACTCTACTGACTGAGCGACACCCCTAACCCCCAGTAACTTTTTTGAAAGTTCATTAATAGTAGAGGTTTTTCCCCTAAAGTGCTGGTCTTTGGAGTTAATAAGGAGGCTGTCCACACCTGAAGATCTGTGTGGGAAATCAGCTGTGGTGTGATGTCTAAGGGAAAGTTGGTGAAAGTCCTTGAAGAAGTGTATTTGAGGTCTGGCTCCTATGTGCTGTATGACAGATTGAGAGATGACCATCATTAACCAGGGTACCAGTGAGGGGATCTGTGCGGCCATCTAGGCAAGAGAGCAGTAGGAGGGAAAACCTAGGGGCAGTCCAGTCTTTAGGCTTAGGAGGTCTGAGCAGATGAAATAATATGATCAATTAGAAAGAATGCCATATGGTCTCTAATGTGATCATCATAAATGCTGTATAGTACCCTAGGAAAAAAGCCCATGTATATTAATTGAAAAAAGCAACCAAGTCATTTCTGCACCATTTATGACTAGATATGCCTCCCTGTGCTGTACATAATAAACAGATGAGGCTCTAGTTTGCTATGTAGTTGGGATACTGAATCAGAGTGCACACAGCCCACCTTTTCTGTATGTGTGACTATCCTTCCTAATTCCTTCACAGCCCCAGTTAGGTTTTTAGGATCAAACAATGCTGGGCAAGATGGCAGGGCAATCTAGGTATTTAGAAAGACCATCTCTTAAAACTCCACCTCTACCCTCTCAATCTAAAGCACATGCTAGCTTCTATTATTAAATTTTATTTATTTATATGTGTGTGTGTGTGTGTGTGTGTGTGTGTGTGTGTGTGTGTGTCAGAGTACAAGTGTGGAAGTCAGATTTCTCCTTTCACCATGTGGGTTCAGATGACTCATCTCAGCAGCCCAAGGTTCTTTTAATAATTTCATCATCTTAGTCGCTTTATTCAAGACGACTCTATTTGTTGTTCAGTGTGGTCAAGTCGGAGTTTTGGGAACTGAAATCATTTTAGAACTCTTGGGTGTTTCACTCAATGAATAGAGGATGGGTAAAAGAGCATTGACGACGGTGTGAAATGTTTTTAGGATTCTATCTGTCTTAGTTACTGTTCTATTGCTATGAAGAGACACCATGACCAAAACAACTTATAGAAGAAAGCATTTAATTGGTAGATTGCTTATACTATCAGAGGGTGAGTCCATAGCTATCATGGTGGAAAGCACAGCAGCAGGCAGGTAGACTTAGTGTTGGAACAGTAGCTCGGAGCTTAAATATGATCCATGAACATGTGACAGAGAGAGACGGAGACAGAGAGACAGAGACTCCACCAGATATGGGCTTTTGAAGTCCTAAAGCCCACTCCCAGTGACACAGCTCCTCCAGTAAGATCATATCTACAAGATCATATCCTCCAACAAGGCCACACCTCCTAATCCCTCCCAAACAGTTCCACTAACTGGGGAATAAACATTCAAACATATGAGCCTAGGGATCATAATTATTCAAACCACCAGAATAGTTGAACTACCATATGACAACTTGCCTCAGGTCTAATTGGCCTGAACTAAATTATATGGCCCTTTGTCCTCAGCTAATTATAGAACAGGTGAGAAATGTTTAATTTAATGCCTAGGAGGAAAAAAAGAAATGAATTTGGAAAACACATGAACATGCTCTGCTATTTTTCCTTTTTCCCACACATTGAATGCCTTTTCCCACCATGACTATCAGTAAATTACTCAAAGACACTATTCAACTAAAATCCCTGGGTGTTGCTGTCTAACGTAACCTGCTCATCTAACACAGATGGGATGGGATTTTTTTTTTTTTTTTTTTTTTTTTTTGGTAATTTAAAAAGCAGAACTCTCAAGCCATGCATGGTGGTGTACGCCTTTAATCCCAGCACCCAGAAGGCAGAAGCAGGTGGATCTCTGAGTTTGAGGCCAGCTTGGTCAACAGAACAGTTGTTCCAGAACAGCTAGGGCTACACAGAGAAACCCTTAAAAAAAACAAACAAACAAACAAACAAAGCCTGAGCTCTCTACTTCCTTGGTCTCCTCATCTTCATATACATAGTAGCATGGAGAGACAACTTCAGCGCCCAATTTGGAAAAGAAAAATGAAAGACATCAACTACCATTGACCTAAAGAAGCTAAAAGATTGTTTCCTAGATCAGAAAATATAGGTAAATATATTTTTTAAAAAAAATTTGGGAGGGGCTGGAGAGATGGCTCAGTGGTTAAGAGCACTGACTGCTCTTCCAGAGGTCCTGAGTTCAATTCCCAGCAACCACATGGTGGCTCACAACCATCTGTAATGTGATCTGATGTCCTCTTCTGGTGTGTCTGAAGACAGTTACAGTGTACTCATTAAATAAAATAAAGAAATCTTAAAAAAAAAAAAATTGGAGCCGGGCGGTGTGGCGCACGCCTTTAATCCCAGCACTTGGGAGGCAGAGGCAGGCGGATTTCTGAGTTCGAGGCCAGCCTGGTCTACAGAGTGAGTTCCAGGCCAGCCAGGTCTATACAGAGAAACCCTGTTTCGAAAAACAAAACAAAAAAAAAACAAACAAAAAAAACAAAACAAAAAAAAATGGGAGTGGACAGCAGCTGGTGAGATGGCTCAATGGTTAAAGGCACTGGCTACCAAGCCTGACAACATGACCTTGATCTCTAGGAGTCACAAGTTATAAAGAGAGAACTGACTTCTGCAAGTTCTAGTCTCCACGCACACAACATAGCCCCAGCCCTCTCACACCCAAATAACAAATGTATAAAACGTATTGGTGCATATTCATTACACAAAGTAGAAAGTTTCAAGATGACATTTTTGTTGATCTATATGTACTTTGAACATATTCTCTCCAATTAACTTTGCCACCTCCTTCCTCCCTCCTCTTTCAAATACGTTCACTTTCTATTAACTTTTGAGTGTGTAAATTTATGTGTATTCCACATACGAGAGGAAACTCATAATAATAGGATTTGGGGACCTGGTCTTTTTCATTTCATATGATCTCCAGTTATTTCCACTTTCCTGCCCATGTCAATTTTATCTTCATGGGACTCCATTGCATACTGCAGTACCTGAGAAAATTGTTTCAATCATCTGTCCTACTGGAGGACGGTTTTGTGACCTGTGTATTCAGATGTTGATTACTGTAACCAGAGATCTGCTATTGTCAAGTATTTCCTGTCTCAATGTTGTGTAAAAACTGTTTCCCATCACTTCTGACTGGTTAATATAGAGTTGATCAGCCAAAATAGCTGGGCAGGAGTGGAGGAAGTAGGACTTCCAATTCCAGTGAGGCGGTCTGGGTGGAAAGAGGAGAGTCGCTATTGGAGAGTCTCCATTGGAGACAGAGGAAGAAGAAGGTGCCAGTTAGACCAAGATGGCAGATAATGCCACATGGCTAGGAAGTAGGCCAGACCAACACGGAAGGATTAGAATAGTGCAGAATTTGTCCAGTTTAGTGTCAGAGCTTGTTAATAAATATACTAGGTCTCCATGGAATTTTGGAGCAAGGGCAGGTGTAGAAAAGTCCATACTTTTATATGTCCATACTAAAATTCCTTTCTGTTTCTTGGTACTTCCCTTTGTTGTATAGCTTTAAGGTTGATGATTGGGAGTAAGCTTTCTTTGAGGATATGTAGATTTTGGAGTCCATTTTCTTCTTGGGGGTATCTGAGAGCTGTTTTATTCTTCTGCTAGTCTTTATCCCAGACTTTTGTTTTCTATAAAAACACAACTTAGAAATAAATGTAAGAGTTTACATTGCGTTCATAAACAGTTCCTCTCCCTCAACGCTTTCTTGATCTACTCTCAGTCTTTTTTTGTCCTTTTTTGTTTTGTTTCGATGTGCCCCCTCTTTGACAATGCAGCTTAGTTAGTGGCAGGCCCTGCGATGTTCTTGTCTGCAATTCGAATGTGCTCTGTGCCATAAAGTGGTAAACGAATAGGCTTTTGTTGCTATAGGTTCTTCTCAGTATAATTTCCTACAATTTGAGATCTACAGGTGGTTTAGTTTAAGATTCCAAATTAACATCACTTCCCCAATTTCCTCTTTGCAAACTGCCAGTGCATGCTAACCAACAGTAGCCAATATACAGCAACGATTTGGCTCCCTGTAGCTGCTTCCCTTGGACCTGACTAGTAAGCATATGGCTTGCCTTCTAAGTTATTATTACAATGATTATTGCCAAGTGCTTTGCTACTGCATATCATAGATTGACAACTTTTCTGCCTTTCCTGTCAGCTTTCTTCTCCCCCCGCCCCCACCAAACCATTACTGGTAGTCTGTGTCATCTTCTTTGTTTCGTACGGATCCTGAAAACCGCTGAAGGAAGACCCCAAACTCATAGTAGGCAAAAATTAAGAGTGTTTATTCTTCAGAAACAACCAGCATGTGGGAGTCAACCATACTTTAAAATACCATTCTTTGAAATAGCGACCTCAGACAAAGGCAAGCAGGCCTTTTCATAGAGAATCCGGGGAACTCTCTAGAAGGATATTAGGCAATCTAAAATTTCATTGGTGGGTGCTAGGGGGGTCACAGGTGATCAGTGGTCTTCGTTCCTATGTCATGAGTGTTTAACCGTGTGATAAAATAGGGCTCTGGTGCAGATGGCCCATTTGGAGATAAGATATTTCCCCATTTTTGTGGTTATCCCCAGGCTGTTCTTTGGGAGGGAGTTTTATGATCTTGTTCTGGGTTTTATGGTCTGTTCCTAGACCATAGGAACTTGCTGTCTTATGATTTAGTTTCTGGAACTTATGGTCTGTTCCTGAAGCTGGTGCTTTACAGTCTTTTTTGAAATCAGGTCTGATCCTTAAATGAAGACAAATGAGGTTTGCATTGCCCTTTCAGTTTGCTTTTTTTTTTTTTTTTTTTTGAGACCAGGATCTCTTGTGTATCTCGGACTGACCTGGAATTCATCAGGTTCTAGACCAGCTGTAGACCAGGATGGCTTTGAACTCACAGATATTCACTGTCTCTGCCCCCTGAGTGCTGGGATCAAAGGCATATGCCATCATCGCCCAGCATATTTTATATTGTCGTTTTAGTAACACTCTAAGGCCCCATTCAAGGTTTTGTTCATGACATGAGTGCGGCTTGTATGAAAATGACTTTCAAATTTTGTAGCCTGGACTGGCCTTCCAAACTCGGGGAAGTTCTTCTGCCTCATCCTCCAGAGTACTGGGATTACAGGTCTTTGTTGGCATGACTGCAGTTTACTTATTTTATAATAATAATAAATATGAGCAATGTCACATAAATATTGCCTGGCTCTAAGACAGATAGATACTAACAAAGAGGACATTTGGACATGCACTTACATGTTTATGTATAGGAACAACAACAACAAAAACCTAAGCAGGTCAGATGTTAATGGTAAGGAAGGGGGAGTCTATGGGTGATTGATCTTCAGGATAATTTTTCTTTATAGTTCTGTTTCTATTCATATGGAATATGATTTAAGCATTTATTAATATGTATGAGTGTTTGAATGCATATATGTCTGTATGTGCACCACATGTATGCCCAGTTCCTGCAGAGGTCAGAAGAAAATACCAGATCCCCTGGAACTGGAGTTCCAGCTAGGCCACCAGGTGGATGCTGGGAACTGAACTCAGGTCCTCTTCGACAGCAGCGAGATCTCTTCTCCACTGAGATAGCTCTCCAGCCCCTAAAAAAATTTGAAACTAGAATTAAAAGTCTTCTATGTGGAAAAATGAAATTATTGCTTGAATGGATATCATTTTAAAATTCATAAAAAGTAGATCTACATGAAAGTCCATCTTACATCTTTTTTTACACAATGTATTGAGTTCTGTTTGAGAACGCATCCAGATTTGCTCCAGTTAAGTGCTCTGTAATAAAGTTGTCAGTCTATTTCTGGCGAGCACACCTTCCCACAAGCTTAAGTCATGTGGACATTTCAAGATAAAAATAATTCAGATTCTGTTATTGGGATACATTGCATTTGCCTTGTGTATAAGGATGGGATGTCTTTCTGGAGAGAGAACTGGTCTGGATTTGGGTGATAAGCCCAGATAAGTCCTTGGGTCTCACCCACTTATTCTTTCAATAGAATAGCCAAGGGGCAGCAAGCTAGACTCTGGAGCTGCTGTTCTTTCCAGTCTGTCCTGAAACAACTGGAGCTTGATTTTTTTTCACATCAATTTCTATTTAGCTTTGAGTGGCAAGTGCTTTTACCTACAACTTGCCAGCCCTATTCTTAAGTTGAAAAGATTTTTCCCTAATATAAAATTGCCCAAAATGGCAGAAGCTAATCTTAGTATGTAGGCAAGCCTAAGGTTATTAGATAATATTTTAGTAATAATAATGGCATTCCTAGTTGCTATTTATTTATTATAAAGGGTATTTGTCTTATATGGAGAGATGGCTCGGTAGTTAAGAGCATTGTTGGACCAGCGTTTGGTACCAGCATTCACATGGTGGCTCACTCCATAACTCCAGTTTCTGGAGATCTGGCATGCTGGCTGGCTCGTCTGACCACCATGTTATCTGGGTGCACTTGAAGTAAATAGATATACATGTGGACAAAACACTCATACACATAAACTAAAATAAATTGAACTTTTTCAAAGGAATCTATTCGTTTCTAGGGGTACAGTTCAGTGATAAGAGTGTTTTACCAGCATAGGCACAATTCTGGCTGCAAATTACACATGTACACATGCGCACCTCCCTAACCCAGTGCCTACTATCCTGCATGCACACACGCATGCACCTACCCACCCATGCATCCACACATGCACGGCTCTCAGGCTCTCCAGAGAGAACAAAGCTGGATTCTCTGGATCAAGATCTTGTCATCAGGTTTTATGTCAAGTTCCCCTATCTGTTCTGCCATCTCCTCAACCCCAGGTTATTTTTCGAGGCAGGGTATCAATCTGTTGTCCAGATTCAGGTTCTCAGCCTCTTAACTGGTGGGGTTACAGATATGGATTGTTATGCTGGGCATCAGTGAATACTTTAAATGACAAAGGCAGTGAGTAGACAGATAAAGCATTTTACATCATTGGCAAAAATGAACATAAAGAATGGAATGAGATGGCCCTGGCTAAGATAAATGCTATGTGTTCATAATCTAATATGAAAAACTTTAGAGACTAGGGACTTTTTGGAAGTAAGAAACATTTGAAGTTTAGAATTGGAATTCATTGTGATTCATGCATGATGTGTCTTCCGAGGCTTAAGGCTTAAAGGTTTGTTTCTCAGCTGATGGATCCAGTCACTGAGATCTAGTTAGATTATGAGGAAAATATTTTTATTAATGGGTTAATCCATTATAAATGCATTTAAAAACCAAAGCCAAAAAGGCTATTAGGGGGTTAGGCCTGGTTGGAGGAAGTAGGTCACGGGGGCTATCTTTGAAGAGTATATTTTGCCTTAGTTTTTTGTCAGTCTCTCTGTGTTTATCAGGAGGTGAGTTTGTCTCTCTCTCTTTGCCACCAAACCCTTCTACCGTGATGCTCTGCTCATTTTGTGCTCCAAAACAAGGGAGTTTACTGACTATATACTGGAATCCCTGTGAACCTAAATCTTTCATCCTTTAAATCATTTCTTTTATGCATTGTCATATCCTGGAGAAGTCCAACATAGACTTCTTGGGAATATAGTCTGATTATTTAGCAAAGGAATCTGACATTCTTGGCTGTGTGACTGATAGTAACTAAGCCTCATGCTGAAAACACAGAGTTGGCAAATCTTGAAATTCTCTTTCTTTTTAGATAGGTTTTTACCATGTTGCCCTGACTGGCCTGGAACTTGCTCCACAGAACAAGCTGGCCTTGAACTCACAGAGTTCAAACTCCTTTTGCCTCCTGAGTCTTGGAATTAAAGGTGTGAACCACCATGGCAGCTGAGAATGAGGCTAGAGAGTTTACTAACTCAAGTGGTTGATGTTTATCATGTGATTACTACTGCTTTACAGTGAGAAATAGAGCAAAACAAGGAAAAGTCCATTAAGTCCATTTTCACGATTCCAGGAGTGTGGAAAACCCAGAAAATAAATATAGGATATGTGTAAAATGTAACAACACTAGAAGAAATGGTGACCTGTAAACACGTGTGTACTATTTCAATATTGTCCTTTTCTACAAGGTTGTGATAATCAAGTGCAGTCACTTGCTGAGTGCCTTTCTGTACCCAGCTGGCACATAGGTTCGCGGTAAGAAGGCTAGAGGTGCTGACTTACACTTGCTTAGTACTGTTGTTGCTAAGCACATTCTAATTGACAAAGGAAAGATGTCACTTGTCTCTTTGATCATAAAATCCTACCCTATTTTCTCTTTTTACATCAACATACTTGGCCACAAGTGAACACTATAATGCTTCCTTCATTATAATTTTTCCCTACTTTGTAACAGAAAGGCATACATACCATCGCTTTGGGATTTTTTGTTGTTGTTTGTTTTGGTTTTGTTTTGTTTTCAGATGGGGTATCACAGTATAGCTGTAGCTGGCTTAGAACTTTCTATGTAGATTAGAATGATCTCTTCTTGTGGTGTAATAATGTTCCAAGGAGCAAAAATCTGGCTGTTCATGACAGGGACAGTGTAAACCATTAGTTTAGGGGTAGCTTTCTGAAATAATTAACCAAACCACATAACTTGTGGAACTTGTGGTTTTCTTTTGTACCTTCTATTTAAGGTGAAGAACTGCTTTAGAACCAAGGTCTTGTGTGCCCCGTAGAGACGTGTGAACTAGAGTGGGCAGCAGGAATGACTGACAGTTTTCATTTCTTCAACTATTGTCAAGGAGATCAATCCTCTGCAGAGTCAGAAACAGAGTTCCACAATAATACAAAAAAGAAAACGTTTTTCAGAACAAATTTTCACAACAAAAGTTTATTTTTGAAGAACTACAAATGTGGACATGCCAAGAAAACCAGAATTAGACCCTGAGACTGTGACCGAATTGCAGCAATCTCATGACAAAATTTTACAATAAATTCTCTCTTCCTTTCTTTTTACATATTCCACTTAAACAACATTTGATATTGAGGTACATTTGCCTTTCTAATAAGCTAGTGGAATCTCATTCGTGAGCTACTTTTCAATTTTCTAGTAACACATGTTATGTTCTTCTGTATATAAAATCTTATTAATTTTATTTTTTCATTAATTTATTTATGTACTCACTTTACATACTGATCACAGCTCTCCCCCTTCTGCCCACCCCATTTTCTCTCCCCACCTTCCCTCCCCTTCTCCTCTGAGAAGGGGGAGCCCCCTCACCCCAGGATAACAACTTACCCTGGTACATCGAGTTTCTGCAAGAACAGACATATCCTCTTCCACAGCACAAGGTTGGGGAATGGTATCTACAGGCAGAAAACAAGAGTCAGGAAAGCCCCTGCTCCGGTTATTTGGGACCCACATGAAGACCAAGGTGCACATCTGCTACATATGCAAGTCCATGCAAGCTCTATGGTTGGTGGCTCAGTCTCTGGGATCTCCCAAAGCTCCAGGTTAATTGACTCTGTTGGTCTTCCTATGGACTCTGATCCCCTTCAGGTCCCTCAGTCATTCTCCTAACTCTTCCACAAAACTCCCTGAATTCCATCTAATGTTTGGCTATGAGTCTCTGCATCTGTTTCCACTGGCTGCTGGGTGGAGCCTCTCAGAGGATAGTTGTGCTAGGTTCCTGTCTGCAAGCATAACAGTATCATTAATAGTGTCTGGGACTGGTTCTTGCCCATGGCATGGGTCTCAAGTTGGTCTCTAATCATGGGCTCCCATTCTCTCAGTCTCTGTTCCATTTTTATCACTGCACATTTTGTATCATCTTGTAGGCCTGACACATTTTGGGTTGAAAGTTTATTGGGTAGGGTGATGTCCTAATCTCTCTACTGAGAGTCCTGCTTGTTACCAGAGGTGGCCACTTCAGACTCCATAATTCTCATTGATAGGAATCTCAACTAGAGTCAATATACAAAGCAAATGTCTTGTTGACTGGACTCTTTCTTCTTTCCACCTGGGGGCCCTGTCACAGGGGCCAGAAGTTCCCCCTTAACTGTCCTCTCCATCTGTAGTAGATCAGCTCTTTATTACCCAATCAGAGGTGATGGGGAATAATGTTTTAGAAAATACCAAGCCAGGCTGGGTGGTGGTGGTGCACGCCTTTAATCCCCCAGCACTTGGGAGGCAGAGGAAGGCGGATTTCTGAGTTTGAGGTCAGCCTGGTCTACAGAGTGAGTTCCAGGACAGCCAAGGCTATACACAGAAACCCTATCTCGAAAAACCAAAAAAACAAGCCAGGAAATCCTTCATAATAATGATAATAGGAAAATCCAGACAGCACCCATATCCCATAGTAAACAGCATCCAAATACACAGAGCACAAAAACATCCACCATCAAATGTTTTTGCCTTTTGTTTTTGAGACAGAGTCCAGTGAGCTTAGGCTGGCCTTAGACTTCTAACATTTCTGTTTTCATCTCCAAAGTGCTAGGATTATAAAACACTACACCTAACAGTGTGCCACACTGCACAAAGACACTACAGTATACTGGTTAATATAACTTGAAAAAATTAATCTATTTTTCTTTGAGTGTTTTGCTTGCATGTATGCATCCACCCAAAAGGCCTGGTATCTGTAGAGGTCAGAAGGAAGGATTGGATCCTATTGAACTGAAGTTATAGACAGTTGCAAACCACCCTGTGAGGGGTGGGAACTGAGTCTGAGTTTTTTGGAAGAACAACAAATGGTCTTAAAATGTTGAGCCATCTCTTTAAGTGTCTCTAATTTTTTTAATGTAGCATCTCACAGTGTGTAACTTTATATATGTTGAAAATCTGAAACATTTCTGACTGCCTTTGTCTTGGAGGTAAGCCTTTACTAACAGAGGCTGTGATATGACAGGAAATTATCTGCCTTTAACTTGTTATTTTTTTCATTTTATGCTAATGTCCAGGTAAAATTCTTTGAACTGGGGACAAAATCATATGTTCTCTCCTCTCATATTGGCTCCGTGTCTTCAAACCTAGTAATGGATACAGAAATGAGAAATATAATCAAGTTATGGTGGCACACACCTTTAATCCCAATTCTAGGGAGACAGAGGCAAGCAGATCTCAGAGTTGGAGGCCAGCCTGGTCTACATAATGAATTCTACAATAGCCAGTACATGTAAAGAGACTCTGCTTCAAAAATGAACGAACAAACAAAAAACAAAGGGGAAAAAGAGAAAAGAAAAATGTAAAAGTAGCTCTCAAATTTGTTTTTTCTGCATCTCCTCTGCCATCTCCCAAATTTGCATTATCATTTCTTAGTGGGGTGGCTGTAATAGCCTTCTTAAAAAATTATTTATTTATTTTATGCATATGAGAATACTGTAACTGGTGTGTTCTCAGACACACCAGAAGAGGGCATCAGATCCTTTTACAGATGATCGTACGCCTCCATGTGGTTGCTGGGAATTGAATTTAGGATCTTTGGAATATCACTGAGTGATCTCTCTAGTCCCTGTAGTGACTGGTTCTTCTTCAGAGTCTAACCATTCAAAAGAGATGCAGGTTGGATTTTATGGTCTTCGTCTTAGAGACAGCCCAGTATCATTTCACAAAATCCACATCAGTAATATGGTTAATTAAGGCTACAGATCTAGCCTTATCTCTGGTTACCCCTCACCACTTGGGTACTCTACCACTACCCAGTCAGCCCTCAGTTTACTGATGGACAAATACTTGGCTGCCATGTATTCATAGGGTCCTTGAAGATGTGTCAGTGGTCAGCAGAAGCCTATCTCAGAAGAATAAGAGGGTAGTAACAAGAACCAAGTATCATGATTGACAACTGTGGTAAATATAAAATAGAATTAAACCTGCAAATAAAAACGGGGGGGGGGGGGGGGTAACAAAGCATTCTCGAAGAAAGTCATTCTTTGTTTTGTTTTGTTTTGTTTTGTTTTGTTTTGTTTTTCGAGACAGGGTTTCTCTGTGTAGCCCTGGCTGTCCTGGAACTCACTCGGTAGACCAGGCTGGCGTCGAACTCAGAAATCCACCTGTCTCTGCCTCCTAAGTGCTGGGATTAAAGGCATGCGCCACCACTGCCTGGCAATAATTTATAATTTTAAGGTATTTTTAAGAATGACTTTCTTCGCTGGGCGGTGGTGGCGCACGCCTTTAATCCCAGCACTTGGGAGGCAGAGGCAGGTGGATTTCTGAGTTTGAGGCCAGCCTGGTCTACAGAGTGAGTTCCAGGACAGCCAGGGGCCACACAGAGAAACCCTGTCTCAAAAAAACCAATAAATAAATCAATAAATAAATCAATAAATAAATAAATAAATAAATATAAAAAAAATTATAATTTATTTAGGTATGTCTACATGTGAGTGCTCGAGGAGGTCAAAGCCAGGTTAGATCCCTTTGAGCTAAAGTTACAGGCAGTTGTGAACTGTGTGATGTGGGTCCTAGAAATCAAACTCAGGCTCTCTGTAAAAAAAAAAAAAAAAAAAAAATCCAACAACAACAACAAATGCATTTAAGTACTGAGCCATCTCTCCGAAATAAAAGTAAGTTGTGGTCTCTTCTTCCTTCTTATGTATGAGTGTTCTGTCTGCATGTGCACCTGCATGACAGAAGGACAGAAGAGGACATCAGATCCCATTACAGATGGTTGTGAGTCACCATGTGGTTGCTGGGAATCGAAAGGAACCCCCCTAAAATGAGCTACTGAATGTGGACATGAGAATTCAATATGAAGAACACCACTATGCATTCAGAAAATAACCTGGTGTCTGAGGTACTCAGAAGAGACAAAGTCCCTACATAAAGAGGGGAGAGGTTGGCAGATGCCATCCTAAAGACTCAGACTCATTCCTTATAGCACCTCATTTCATTTTGGAAAATTTCAGTTATTTTTAGGAGTTGAAAAAATGACATAATGCACACCACTGAATCTTTCACCTAAAGTCAACAATCACTTTTTTCAGTGTTGGTTTTATGCAGTTTTGTCAGTTTTTTTTAAGGTAAATTGTAGTTGCTGTGATATTCTGTTGGTAAACAACTCATCAAGTACATTAAAAAACAAGCAATTATCTGAATATGGTGGCACAAACCTTTAATCCTAGCACTCAGGAGGCAGAAGCTAGAGGATCTTTGTGAGTTGGAGGCCAGCCAGAGACCTTGTTTCAAAACAACAACAAAAAAAATGAGTATCAATTAATGAGTATTATTGTTATTATATACAATCACCAACTTATTGTATGCATTGTTTAAAATTGATTCAATGTCACCTAATAGACACTTGATATTTAAAATTTCTCGCCGGGCGGTGGTGGTGCACGCCTTTAATCCCAGCACTTGGGAGGCAGAGGCAGGCGGATTTCTGAGTTTGAGGCCAGCCTGGTCTACAGAGTGAGTATCAGGACAGCCAGGACTACACAGAGAAACCCTGTCTCAAAAAACAAACAAACAAACAAACAAACAAAAAAATTCTCAGTGGTTTATTAAATGTTGTTTGAAGTTACTTTACTTAAAAAAGAGAATTAGTTTTATTTGAGGGTGTGGTCCCTGGTAGTGCTGATATGTCCCAATGGGTGGTCACAAAACACATTCAAGTATAGAGATAGCACCCATTGAACTCTAGGTTTAAAAAAAAGAAAGAAAGGAGACTGCAGAGTTGGGCCGGTAGAGAACCAGGGGCTGGGGCTCTGGGAGGGGGACGTAGAAAAGAGAAGAGTATAATTAAAATGCAATGCAGGAAATCAAAATGAAATGCAATGTCTGGGCCAGGCGGTGGTGGTGCATGCCTTTAATCCCAGCACTTGGGAGGCAGAGGCAGGCGGATTTCTGAGTTCGAGCCCAGCCTAGTCTACAGAGTGAGTTCCAGGACAGCCAGGACTACACAGAGAAACCCTGTCTCAAAAAAAAAAAAAAAAAAAAAAAAAAAAAGAAATGCAATGTCTGTAGTTCTCAAAAGAATAAAAAGATAGTGTTTTTTTTTTTAATCTGTGAACCAAATAGGGGGTCCTAAGTTTCATGTTTTTCCTCCTGCTTATACAATCTTCCACTTGCTCTGTTTTTTCTGTTTGATGTGACAGTTTTGAAGTTGATGGCTGATACAGTATGTTCTCCTTTTAATTTACCTACTTCCCCACCCCCCAGACAGGGTTTCTCTGTATAGCCTTGGCTGTCCTGGAACTCACTCTGTAGACCAGGCTGACCTCGAACTCAGAAATCCGCCTGCCTCTGACTCCTAAGTGCTGGGATTAAAGGCGTGCGCCACCACTGCCCAGGCAAGATAATGCATTAATGTATTGTTTCTCTGCAATTTTTTAGCCAATTTCTTAAAAAGAGAGAAAGAGAGAAAGAAAGAACTTAGCCCATTTCTCCTACCATGTGCTGACAACATAGATCACTTCTGTGATCATAAAGTATATGCAGAGTTTTTTCCTCCCTGTCATCAATAGACTTCTCTGGGTCACGTTAAAAAAGGATTTATTGATTTTTTTCCTTTGGTGGAGAGTATTGATTGCATGTATGTGTGCCATGTATATGCTTGGTGCCAGACGAAGCCAGAAGAGGGCACTGGATTCCGTGGAACAGGAGTTACAAACCGCTGTGAGCAGTCATGTGGCTGCAGGGAACTGAACCTGGGTCCTCTGTAAAAGCCACATCTCGAGCCCTGGATCATCCTTTAATTAAATTCCAAAGTATGTTCCTGTAGCCACCCAGCGGCCATGTACGAACTGGGTCCACCTGAAAGGAGGGCTGCAATTGACAAAGAGATGGAGGGGCGAGAGAAACATGGAGCCAAGACAAAGTTCTCTGATCAAGGCTCAAAGTTTAATATTCAGCGGAAGCCTACCAAACCCATCCTTTGTTTTATGTCGCAAGGCAAGCTCAGCAGGCAATCTATTCTTCTAAGTTCCTGTAGGAAGTTGTACAGGCAGTTAAGGTGGATGACTGTAGCTGCCAGCGGCTACGGGTAACCGGGTTCACCTGAGAGGAAGGCTGGGAATTAAAGGGGAATGGAGGGCGAGAGAAAACGTGGGGCCAAGACAATGTATTCTGATCACGGCCCTAAGTTTAATATTTTGCTCTCACATATAAAGGGAAAGAAGCCCCACCCCCCGTAAGCGCCCCCCCCCCCCAGAGTCTCTTCTCGGTTCAGCCAAGTGGCTGGGTGAGGGGATAGCAGGCAGTCTATTCTTTTTGGCTCCTGTTGCTGACTGCAGGGCGCAAGGCCAGCAAAGCAATGCCTCCTAGGTCCTGTTGTTTTGGTCTATTGTGGTAAACAGATCGTAGGCCTATTCAAGGCTGTGAGGGAAGGGCACAGATGACCTTGTGGAGACAAGGTCTTCTGCTCAAGGCTGGGGGAGGGCATGTGTTCCTAGAGGTAAGTAGCATCAGATCCCTCAAGTCTGTCCCAACATAGCCACAGGGTCATTGCATAGGCATGGCGAGTGTATGGACAACTTGTGAAAATTTGATTTTACAGAAAGGACCCTGGGGAACTGAACGTTTGGAAAGTAAAATTGTGAACAAGTAGGAGTGGGATGGCTGTATCTTACTAAATATCATTTTTTCTATAAGTCCTATAAAGGCTTTAAATGAGGAAGCGATATGGTCATACTCCAGCCTTACTTTGGTAGCTCTACCTACGATAAATAATGTGGAGAAGTTCGGGGATATCAACAAGAGGCCTTGACAGGCTGAGGAGATGACTCAGTGCTCATGAGTTGCAGAAGATCTCAGTTCAATTCCCAGCATCCACATCAGGCAGCTCACGACAGCTTGGAAGTCATCAATGAATGACAGCCTTTGGCCTCAATGGGTACCTGTATTCATGTGTACTAACAGACACAATAGACATAATAAGGTTAAAAAAACAGTGAGAAAGAAATATTTACTCAGCAGTTAAGGGCACTTGCAAGTTTGCACTTAACAGGGGATGCAAGTTTGGTTCTCAGCACACAGATCAGATTCTCACTACTGCCTGTCACTCCAGTTCCAGGTGGTCCAGGACCCTATTCTGGCCTCCATTGGCACCACACATGCAAGTGGTACACACAGATACATGCAGACAAACATTCACACACATAAAAAAAAAAAAAAATCTTAAAATCAAAAACAATTCCAAAGTGATCAATCTTCATGGCTCACACCTGTAATCTCAGCAGTGGGAAGGATGAGGCAGAAAGACTGTTTGTATCCAGGCTAGTATGCATTGCAGAATGAGTTGTTTTTTTTTTTCTCAAAAAAAAAAAAAAAAAAAAGGACATAAAGTAGAAATGTTTGTGTAATGTTTATGTACTAAGTGAGTGCTAAGGGAAAGGATCCACTGACTATGGAAGGAATTAGGGGAAAAAGGATTGAGATTCCACAGTGAAAAATCCAGAGTCCCATCCTGAACATTTTATGTTAGTGGAATCTGTCACATGTCATTAAGTGGATGTCTTAGTTCCATTAGTGTGAAGAGACACCATGACCAAGACAACTCTTAGAAGGACAACATTTAATTGGGACTGGCTTACAGTTTCAGAGTTTCAGTCCATTGTCATAGAAGCATGGCAGTGTGTAGGCAGACATGGTATAGGAGCAGCTGAGAGTTCTACATCTTCATCGAAAGGAAGCCAGGAGCAGACTGCCTCATGTGCAGCTAAGAGGAGAGTCTCAAAGCACACTCCCATAGTGACACAGTTTTTCCAACAAGGTTACACTTCCTAATAGTGCCACCCCACGGGCCAAGCATATTCAAACCACCATAGTAGGTAATACAATATTTCCATGTAGTAAGATCTCTGATGTGAGAAGGAAGAATGTACCAGCAGAATAAAAATGTTGTTTAACTCGATTAATTCGTTGATTAACTTGATTCAGAGTTGATTAACTTGCCATGTAGGAAAACTAGACAGGAGAGAGGAGGGAATCTCAGGGCACATTGTTCCTTTAATCTAGAGTTTGAGTAAAAGAGAAAGGAGGCTGGCCAATGAGATCAGAAATATAAAGGGAACATACTGACACAGTAGCCCAGGGAAGAATGTTTCAAGTGTAAAACATTTATAGTTAACCTGGGAATGCTGCTGGGAGTCTGAACCAAATAACAGGAGGTCTGTTGGCTATTGTTTCCTCCCTGCCCCTTGTGTCTGGTATCATGTGTCCTAGGCTTGGGATGTTCATAGGACTTAACTAGTTACTACCTAATGATCCTCGGCGATACAGATCAAACATTTGCTCAGGTTTCCCCATCATAGCTTACAGCGCTAAGACAATTTCCTTTAAAGCATCCGATATGGTTGTAATTTCGTAATTATTTCTTTAAAACAACTGTTTCATTATCTTATATAATTCTTTTTTTAAAAGTAGTATTTGTTTATGTATGAGTACACTGTTGCTCTCTTCAGACACACCAGAAGAGGGCATCTGACTCTATTACAGATGATTGTGAGCCACCATGTGGCTGCAGGGAATTGAACTCAGGACCTCTGGAAAAGGTCTCTTAACCCACTGAGCCATCACTTCAGCCCCTTGTAATTATTTTCTGACTTGGCTGTTGCGCCATTAGAATTCGTCCTTAAGAGACATTGTCTTTGTGCTTGCCCTCTCATGTACGGTCTCTACCACCCTCAAAAACAGTGTATTGCAAATTCTCACTAAATGTTTGCAAGACCAATACATAAAAGTACCCTACGGAGGGCTGAGAATTATTGATAACTAGCAAGACACTGTGAAGTGTGGTCGAAAAATTGGATCCAGGGCATAGATGAGTCTATCTGAACATATCTGAAGGAGCAATGAAAATTGACAAAGTCCATTAGAACCTGATGTTCATCTAGGGAAGTGTGCTGGTACATTCCTATAATTTCAGCATTGGAAAGAGGCTGAGGCAGCCTGGGCTGCACAGAAATTTTGTTTAAAAAACTAAAAGTTAAATTCCATCCTGGAAAGGAAAAAAGTTTCTATTTTCATCTTTTCTCCTTTCATATTTACACATTTCTTTGTTCATTTTTCCTTTTGGCCTTGTATCTACTTATCTATTCCAAACTATTTCCTCTCAAATTTGATTATTTTGTGGGGGAGGAGGGTGTGTGTTTGTGTGTGTGTGTGTGTGTGTGTGTGTGTGTGTACACGAGAGAAGTTAGAGGCAGGGTAGTGGTGGGAGACGTAAATACTGTATCAAGGTTGGAAAACACTAAGTTTGTAGCGAAAGTGTTCCCAAAACTGAAAAATGTGATCACAGAAAAACAAGCTCACAGAACTTCTTCAGCTGAATTAAAATCCCGGTTCCATTTAATTTCGCGCTCATTACTTACTTAGAATGTGTAAAATGGGACGGTAGCAATACCTACCTTAAAGGCTTCTCTGGTTCAGTGAGGCAATCCATTTTATGAACATAGTGCCAGCGGAGGCATAAGGTAAATGTTTAATTTACGTTAGCATTATTTTTATTCAAATTGAAGTCTAGCCTCAATAGACTTCAATTCTCGTCCTATGAATGTGTTAGTAAATTAGTCCTGAACTCAAACGGTTACTTTAGGGAAGCAGAGAAGGGCGCATGAGCAATTGACATTTTGGGCACCGCTAAAACCTGTCACAGCCCAGTGCCTCTCATTGGTAGCGGATTTATACTTTTAGAGAAACCAAAAGAGGGTAAAAAAAGATGAAGAAAATGCTCCTAAAATGTATTTTGAGGAAAAATCTGTTTCATCCACGGGAGTTGTCATCGACAAGTAGAATCAAAGAGGGGAGTGACCTTGGTTCCAGGTTGCAAGTCCTTTCTGGCCCGGGAATGACAGGACTCTGAGGTGACCAGTTCGCCATTCCTCCGCTCCTCGGGGCATCGCAGAAGTCAGTGTGGAGATGGCGACCTCAGCTAGCCTCGTCGTCACGTGGGTCTTGAGGACGGAACCTGAGACCTGAGTACCGAATAAGTATTGATAGGGTTAAACTTACTTGGCTCCGAGAAACCCCCAGCTAGGTAGCCCACGAGCCTTGCTACTGCCCCATTGGTCGCCTAGAGCACCAAGCCCCGCCCCCAGATTTGAAAGCCTTTTCCGGAGGGCTGGCGAAACTCCGCGGCGCGCCAGTCCAACCCTCGGTTTTCTCCGGAAGCCCCGCCCACTCCCAGGGTTCAGCGCGGTGCCTAGCCGCCATTGTTTGAATTTGAAAACCGAGAGGGTTTGGTGCTGCTTCTGGGGAGGCAGGCAGGCACAAGCAATTGTTGCAGGTGAGGAGCTGACGCTTTTGGGGTTCAGAGGGTGTCTGCTTGCACAGAGGGCCTGAAGCTGCGACGCCTCGGCCGTCTCAGCGTTCACGGAGTTCGTGACTCCCGTAGTCTAGGAGCTGGGCTGCTCAAGGTGGGGCTGAGCCGAACCTTCAGGTGGTTAAGTCGCGCAAGACTTTAATCTGTCTAGGCCTCGGTTTCCTGGTCTGTTAAAGGAGGTACATTTTAGATTCTTAGACACTAGTTTTCTTAGACAGGAAAAGACTTGCCACAGGTGGGTTCCTGAATCCTGGATGTGAGCAGTTGTTTTGTCACGTGACAAGGTCTTGTAGGTCGAGACCAGTGGGTGGTGGTGGTTGTTTTTTTTTTTTTTTTTTTTTTTTTTTAAATGTCACATTACTTTGTAGCTAGATAATAAGCTTATTTGGGTTTTATGTGTATATAAAGAAAATGGAAGTGAATCAGTTTTAGTTGGGCACGTTTGTTGATCTGTATTTTGAGCCTGCGGTGAAGAGTAAACAAATTTAGATGAATGCCCATTTACTTAAATTGGGAATCACGGTGCTAGATGCTTTAGATTGTTAATCTGTTTCTTTGGAAAATTAAGAGAGAGGTGTCCCTTTCTTTCTAGTATTGTGCATCTGGTAGATTCTTAAACATTTTTAAGTTAATTTTTTTGGGTCAGATTTACTCTATAGGGATTTGATGTTCAATTCAGATTTAATAGTTTACTGATGGCATTATTCTATATTCATATGAAACCTTGTGATGTGTCAGTTACTGATTTTTTTCTTTTTCTCCTCCTCTTCGGAGATCCTGGCCATGGTACCTCAGATACCCAGAGTTGTACTCTACTGGCCAGGACCCAGTTCTCTTATTTTAAGTGTAAAGTTTATATGCATTATTTCACTTTTTACTTACAATATGAAAAAATCAAATAGGAGTTTATTTTATAGATAACTGTGTTTTAGTCCTGTTAAAATTTGGTTTGCAACATTTTCCAAAAGATACTAAGTAATGAAAATAGCAGAAGATCTTGATTCACCCAGAGCTCTCGCTGCTGTTTGACTTCTGAGAGGAGGGGATCAGGCTAAGTGAACATTTCATAATTTTTTCTTTTACTAATTGCATTTGTTCATGACATGTCTTGGGATAAATCTACCTAAAAAAAAAACTGGATCATGGGCTGGAGAGATGGCTCAGTGGTTAAGAGCACAGAGTGCTCTTCCAGAGGTCCTGAGGCCAATTCCCGGCAACCTTCTGTAATAGGATCCAGTGCCCTCTTCTGACGTGTCTGAAGACATCGACCGTGTACTCATATACATAAAATAAATAAATAAATCTTAAAAAAATTGGATCACACAAATAGCTGTAGGTAGTGTTCAATATTAGTATATTCAAAATCTATTAATATAATTTGGCCTTTTGTCTTTTCATAGGTCATTGTACTGTAAATGAAGTGCCTAATGTTTTCTTTCTCAGAAGTTAATTTTCTGGGGGTGGGGAAGTAATGGTTTGGATTGTAGACTTTACTTTTTATGTTAATTAATCGGTTAATTTGTGACAGGCCCTGACTATATGGACTATATGGACTATATGGCTGTCTTCAAACTCACAGATCTACCTACTTTTGCCTTATAGGGTGGGTGGTCTGAGCTCATGCTGTCCTATCTAGCCTATTTTTAATTTTTTTCTTTGAGACAAGGTCTTTGGCCTAGATACCTTGAATACCCTATGTAGCTAAGATGACCTGGAACTTGTGATTTCTACCTCCCTAGTGTTGGGAGGACAGGCCCATGTCATTACACCCTGTTTATGCTTGGGATGGAACCCAGAGTTTTGTACATGATAGTCCGTTAAATCAATTATATCTAAGTTCCCAGGAGTGTAAACTTCAAATTGTGGTGGCTTATATGCTGATTTATTAAGGCTGCTTAAAGAGGTTGCTGTTCTTCTTGCAGAATGGAATCTCATTCGAATCAAGATGGATTGCCTAGACCATCTTATGTTTTTAGTGCTGACCCAATTGCAAGGCCTTCAGAAATCAATTTTGATGGTATTAAGCTTGATCTCTCTCGTGAGTTTTCCTTAGTCGCCTCAAATCCTGGGGTAAGTACAATGTAAGAAAAACACTTGATTATTGTGTTTATTTCACAAACGGTTTCCATAAACTTTCTAGATTTAAAGCAGATTTGTATGGTGGTGGTGATGGTGTTGCTGCTGCTGCTGCTTCTCCTGCTGCTTCTCCTGCTGCTTCTCCTGCTGCTTCTCCTGCTGCTTCTCCTGCTTCTCCTGCTTCTCCTGCTTCTCCTCTTCTTCCCCCACTTCCTTCTCTTCCCGCCAACCCCCAGACGGTTTCTCTGTGTAGGTCTGGCTGTCCTAGAATTTGAACTGTAGACAAGGCTAGCCTTGATCTCAGAGAGATCTGCCTGCCTCTGTCTCCTGAGTGGTAGAATCAAGGGCATATATCACCAACTGCCCATCTGTATTTTAACTTTTCAGTGGAACTCTGGGACAAAAGTAATAAATAACAGTTCATTTTTAAAATAGTGGGCCTATTTTAAAATAACTTAGCATGTATGTATTCTAACCTGGTAGCCATTTGAAAACACTTAAATAATAAAACATTTTTAGGTTTTAATTCTCTGCTGGTTAAGCTAATAGTAGAATATTCATTGGCTTAATTGATTGTAATAATTATTATGCAGTTCTGGAATTGAATATTACACCCTTATGAGCTGACAATGTCTCCATTGTCATGCAAATGTTTCAAAATACTTCGAATCCAGTTAATAGCTGATAGGATCATAGTAAAGCAGGGTCACAGAAATCTTCAGCTGAAGAGTCTCACCCTATGCTACCAGCACATGTTTCTGATAGTAGGAATTTCAAAAATAAATATTGAAGTCAGATAGTGACCATATATGTACTTCAAGGTTCTTTGTTTTCAGAGTTGCTCAGTAGTTTTCTATGTAATTCATCTCTTACCTTTCTAAATGAGGTTTAAAATCAATTTGTCAGTTTTTTCATATAAGCTTTCTGGAAGAAAATGTTTAATTGAGATACATTGAATCTATGTATCAGTTTGGAAAACATTCATAACATGATTGAGTGTTCCAGACACTGAGCAAGCTGTCTTTATTAGGGTTGGTTCTTTAATTTCTCTTAGCAGTTTTGTAGCTTTCATTGTATAGGTCTTTTCTTCATCTATTCCTGTTTTAGAATTCTTTATATTCTTGTGAATGGTGGTGTTTTTTTAAAATATATCTCTTAACTGTTCACATGTAGATAGAACAGTAAGTGAATTTGCATATTCATTTGTACCCTGCTACATTGTTGACTACTTTAGTAGTTTAGTAACTCAGATTTTGAAGGTAGATGTTTATGTCTATGAGAAGACATTTTTATTCATAATTGGGAGTGTTTTCATTTTTTGTCTTTTTTTTTTTTTTCAGATTGCACCGAGTAGAAATATAGTGCAGTGTTGAATAGAGTTGTTAAAAATTTTATTTCATTTTTTTGTCATGGTCAATTATTTTTGTAAATGACCTTTATCAAGTCAATAAATTATGTGAATTAAGTTTTTTAAAAGACTTTCCTGTTTTCTATTTAAATGGGTAAATTTATTTAAATAGAATCACCTTATTTTAATTAATTTAGAAATAGAATATCACACAGCTGATTTAAAGAAGCCACTCAAGCGGGTGGTGGTGGCGCACACCTTTGATCCCAGCACTTGGGAGGCAGAGGCAGGCGGATTTCTGAGTTCGAGGCCAGCCTGGTCTACAGAGTGAGTTCCAGGACAGCCAGGACTACACAGAGAAATCCTGTCTCGAAAACAAACAAACAAACAAACAAACAAACAAAAGAAGCCACTGAAACACTCACCTAATCCCAAACTCTACATCTCTGTAAACTAACTCCAGCTAGGATAAAGTTTATTTTTTTTTTTGAGTCAGGATCTCTCTTTGTAGCTCTCCCTCATCCCACCCTCCAGTCTCTGCATCCCTTGAGTCCTGGGATTTGTTGTTTCTGAGAAGGAGATATATATAATCACTTACTCTAGGTCTGGTCTGGAGCTTGTATGTGGCTGAGAATGACTTTGAATTCCTGAACCTCCTACTAAAATCGTGTACCTCGTTCTCACAAGTGGGTTCCCTCTCCCTTCCCCTCACCTATGGAGGTTATAAGCTTTTCATATTTATGTTTTTTTTTTTTAAAGAAATCTAAATTACTTTGATAAAAGTCATGGCCTGTATATGTTAGGTGATCACTTTACCACTGAACTCTATCTCTAAGATCTTTTAAGTTGCCCAGACTGGCCTTGAACTTGTGTATCTCTTGCAGGCTTCCATTTTTGATCTTCCTGTTTTAGAGCATCTGGGATTATAGGTGTGTGATAGCATACCTGGAACACTGAGATTTGGTTTTGATTTCGTTTGTTTTGTACGGTTTATTTTATTACATGTGTATCAGTCAGTGTTTTGCCTGTATATATTACAGATGGTAGTGAGTTGTCTGGTGTTGATGCTGGAATTGATGTCAGATCCTCTACAAGAACACTATATATATATATATATACACTCTTAATATTTAAACTATCTCTCCAGTCCTTCCCCATTTTTCATCCTTTTTTGGGGGATTGGGAGGTGGGTATGTAGTCCTAGCTGTCCTGGAACTCACTCTGTAGTCCAGGCTGGCTTTGAACTCAGAGATCTGCCTGCCTCTACTTCCAAGTGCTGGGATTAAAGGTTCTCACTACCACTGCCCAGCCCATTTTTCTTTTTTTAAATGTATAAAGTAGTCAAACATGTAGTGGTGACTGGGTATAATGGTGCAGGCCTGCAATCCCAGTACCTGAGAATCACAATTTAGTAGCTGGTTCATGTCTCAATGGGAATAGCTGATGTTGTTATGCCTAACCGTATGTGTTTGATCCTTCAGACCACATAGGAGAAGGGAAGGACCAACTTTTGAAAGCTGTCCTCTAAGTACACATGCTAGCCAAGACACCCCTTCCCAACAAAACAAAAAATACCACCACAAACAAAAATGGTGACTTTTGGCTAGCCTTAGCTATATAATAGCAAGACCTTGGTTGTAGAAACACTAAGAAACAAAGCCAATATAGGTTAGTGACTGAATAAAAATTCTGTAGATTATTATATAATCAGCTGTATGAAGACAGTTAATTTCTGAAAAGCTGTGTTTTGTACTTTTCTTTTTAAAATGGCATTTTGTTTTTTGTTTTGTTTTGTAGGCAAACAGTTTGGGATCTAAAAATTACCTCCAAGTTTGTCTTCGAATAAGACCATTTACACAGTCAGAGAAAGACCATGAGGCCGAGGTTTGTGCTGAATGTGATTAGATTTTACTGGTTTGCTTTCATTCATAAATGCAATTCTTATTGTGCACATGTTTTCTAGGGCTGTGTGCAAGTTCTGGATTCACAGACTGTTCTGTTGAAAGACCCTCAAAGCATCCTTGGCCCTTTAAGTGAGAAGAGCTCTGGACAGGTGGCACAGAAATTTAGTTTTTCTAGGGTAAGGAAGTACTCTGGGAAACTGAGGACGGTTTTGTGTGTGAGGGAGCTATGTAGTAGACTGAGTGAGTGCCTTGCACATGTAAAGCACACTCTCTATCCCTAAAGCACACCCCAGCACCCACTCCTTGCTCTGTTTCATTTTTCCTTCTTTTTTATAGAGTGAGATTTGGCTTAGGCTCAGTTGTTGTGTAATTGTGCAGTGAAGTTTATGCTTTGTGGTCATAGAACTTCAGTCTTCTGTGCTGATTTTTTTTCCCCTAAAACTTAAGACTGAAGTCTGTACATTTATAATTTGAAGTGAGTAATTTATTGTATTGATCATAAATTATTTTTTTGCTCTTTTTATTCTAATTATTTTTTTTCAAACTTTGAAAAATTGACCAGCTGGGTGTGTGAGATTTCTATCTTAGAGTTGCTTTATAGTTACTTTATTAGCTGTGTGTGCATGGTGTACATGTGAGAACCTTGCAGCATTCTTCGTTCTCCTTCTACCTTGTGGTTCTCAGGGATTTAGTTCAGGTTGTTAGGCTTGCTGGCAGGCACCTTAACCCACTGAATCATCTTGCCAGCCTTGAAGTTTCTATCCTAAATATTTGTTGGATAGCAGTTAATACCTGTCAGTGTACTTTTGCGGTAGAGATATGATGCCTGTTTTAAATAAATATTTCAGAACAAATGTTTAATAGTTTTGGAACATGAATTTTTTTAAAAGCTATATCCTAAAATGGTCTCATAGGTTTTTGGACCTGAAACTTCACAGAAAGAGTTCTTTCTGGGTTGCATTATGGAGCCAGTAAAGGACCTCTTAAAAGGACACAGTCGACTGATCTTCACATATGGGCTGACTAATTCTGGAAAAACATATACATTTCAAGGTAAATTTTGTTTATTTTGACTAGAAAAGAAAAAGAACCATTAATTCAGTATTCTCCCAATTATGTAGTAATATCTCCATCATACAGTCCATATTTTTAAATTTTACTATTTTATTATATATAATCACATCATTTCTTCTCCCCTAGCTCCTTTTATTTCTGCTCTGCTCTCCTTTTCCAACTCATGACCTCATTTTCTTTAATTATTATTGTTTTATATATATGTGTGTGTGTATCTTAGAATTTCTATTACTATAAAGAGAAACCATGACCACAGCACTCTTTTTTTTTAAAAAAAGTTTATTTACGTATATGTGTACATTATTGCTATCTTCAGAAGAGGACATCAGATCCCTTTTCAGATGATTGTGAGCCACCATGTGGTTGCTGGGAATTGAACTCAGGACCTCTGGAAGAGGAGTCAGTGCTCTTAATCACTGAGCCATCTCTCTAGCCGGCCACAGCACTCTTATGAAGAAAAATACTTGGGTTGACTTACAGTTCAGAAGTTTATGTGGGAATCATGGCAGTGTGCAAGCAGATGCTAAAGAAGGAGCTTAGAGTTTTCACAGTCAGTTCAGCAGACAGAAAGAGAACTGTCTTGAGATGCTGAGACCACAAAGTTTACCCTTACAGTGGCACACTCCTCCAGCAAGGTCATATCTTATAATGGTTCTACTCCGTATAGGCCAAGCATTTAAACACATGCGTCTGTGGACCATTCCTACTCAAACCACCACAATATATGAATAAATATATAAACATAACCTACCAAGTGTTAAATATTATTTATATGTATGTGTTTTCAAGACCTATAAACATGTTAATGTAAAAAGTATTGGAGCTGGAGGTATTGGTGCCTTCCTTTATTTCCAGCGCATAGGAGACAGAACAGGTTGCTCTTGAGTTCCAGGACAGCCTGGTCTATGTAGTGTGTTCCAGGCTAGCCAGAACTAAATAATGGGACCTTATCTCAGAGAACAAAATGAAAGTGTTGGTTTCGTTTTTCCATTTTTGTGTATATATGTCACTATATGTTGTTTTCACACATATATTTGGAGCAGATCTCTGCAGATCCACGAAGATGTACTGTCTTGTAGTGATACTATATAGACAAATAGATGACTTCTTAAGTCTTAATGATGATCCTATAAGAATTCCTAAAATTATATCAATGATTATTAAGCTCTTTTATAACGGAACTGCTCACACATAGTCAAAACTGCAATGAGAACTCTGCCAGTCTCCCGAGGTTTATCAAGTAATTGCTCCTAGATAGTAACCAGACTTTTCTCCTGCTCAGAGCACATTCTAAGAAGTTGTAAATCAATTAACCAAGGTCACTAAAAGGGAACTCATGATTTATTATAGGTATCAGGACAGAAGAGAAAATATTGCCTGGGTTTATCTATTCAAAACTTCACTAATTTCTTAGTTATAGTTTTAAACCTTCAGTGAACCTGTGGAGCTAGACAGGTGATGGATGTTTAGCTTGATAATTACTCCTAATGGATATGCATGTAAACATTCTGTGTTGTAAACTTCTATTTCAATTTATGATTTGAATTTTGGTGTGAACTTGTGATGAACTTTGTAACATGTGATCATGTACTCTGATCATGTACATGATGCATAAGTACTGAAGACAAAGACAAAGGGGACATTCGTTAGGAGCTGTTTGTCCTTTCCTTTCTTTTCCCCTGCCTAGAATTTTTTTCCCTTTGAATTTTTCCATTATTAGAATTTTTTCCTTTTCCCCACTTAGGACCTTTCCACCTTTCCCCTCAGATAACTTTCATACGATACTTTTTACATTTAATAAACTCTATAGCAACTTCTCTAAGTGTCTTTTCTTCCTGCAACCTCAGACTAGCAGAGGTAAATTAGAGCCCAGCAGTTCCTGCTGAGAGTGCAAAGGCTGTTTGCCTAATTCTCTGCTGTTAGGCTACAGGTGTTAGTCACCTAAGCCTGCAGTCTTTTACCCTCAGAAGAAGTTTTTAGGATAGTACAAGGCTATTTTCCTAATCTTCTGCTGTCTTAGCTGAGGTGCTAGTGCTAGAGGCTGCAGTCTCTATTCAGAGAATAGCAGAGGGCAGGCCAACTACAGTAGCATAACCCTAGGTCTTACCGCCTACCTAGGCTCTTCCCATTCCCCTCGGCTGCCTCTAGAAGAATCGGAGAAGAAAGAAGAAGCTGCTTCTCTTCCCATCAAGCTGGGGGGCAATTTCTGGGTATTGAATTAAAATATGTTGACAGTACAGTAAAGACTAAAATGATAGAAAATTTAATAATTCCTTAAGTTCTTACATTTTTCCTTTTTACTCCTGCTTATTAGGTTGTGTAAAAGGAGTGCTGTTAATCCAGAAAAGTTGCCTTTGTCTTATTCTTTTATAGGCACAGAAGAAAACATTGGCATTCTGCCCAGAACACTGAATGTGTTGTTTGATAGTCTTCGGGAAAGACTGTATACGAAGATGAGCTTCAAACCACACAGATGCAGAGAATACTTACAGTTATCATCTGATCAACAGAAAGAGGAAAGTGCTCACAAAAATACATTGCTGCGACAAATTAAAGAGGTACACTAGTATTTTAATAGTACAAAAAATATCAAACTCAGGAAATTTTTTTGTAAACTTTCAGGATATTTTTAGCTTGTATTATAATCTGGTTCTGGTCATAGTGATTTTTGGTTTTGAAAAAAATATGTAAGGCAGCAAATGGCAATACTAAGTAGAAATGCAAATGATACTGGTCTTTTTTGTTACATAATTAGCATTATACTTTGAAAATATGAAATATTAATTTGAAAATAATACAAAGAAAATTTAAAGACAAGAAAGTATGAAGTGAAAGGTGATTTTTATGACAGGCTCCCTGGTTAGCTTAGCTGACCTCAGCTTTGCAGTCTTGCTTCTGCGTCCTGGGTGCTCGACTTACTGGGTGTACCACACTTCTGCCTCATGCAGAGAGCTTTGTCTCTATATGGGTACAAACATATGTAGTACCTTCACATTTTATTTTTCTGATACTGGTTATTTGAGCTATGTTCTCACTCCCCCTTTGTGTATGCACAATACAGTTTTCTTTTTTAAACAGAAGTGAAATACTATTTTAAAAATAACCTAGTTTCTCAATAACCTGACTTAAATCTCTTAGTACTCTGTACTATTACTTAGTACTCTGTACTATTACTTAGTACTCTATACTATTATTAATCGTGTCTATTAGCAGTTAAGTTTGTGTGTTCAACTTCCTTTTAAAAAAATTAGCTTAAAAACTAATTTCATATTGGTGAACTTTTTATAGCCAGTGCTTCAGTGAGTAGATGTTCTATTTCAAATATATTTCGTGTTACTTTCTAAACTGAGTTCAAGAGTAAGCAGTTTCTCTTCCTTTTATGGACACAATCTCACTATATAGCTGTGGCTTGCCCTCACTCTCAGTCTCTCAGTCGAGCCTGCCTTAATCCTTGGTGCTGGGATTACAAGCATGTGCACAGCACTTGTCCCTGAGAGTGATTTAATAGTCTGTAGGTAGATGCCTAAACAATGGTCTCAGTTCAGCCTTTGTTTATGTTTCTCTATAAATGAGGTAGTTAGTGCATCTGAGAATTTTTCCTGTGAAATTGCAGGTGTTTGTTGCCATTTGATTTATTATTATTTTTTTTTATTTTAAAGAACTCATTTGTTAAAATAAACCATAAGAATATAGCGTGGCATGTATGAGACACTCAGTTTACTTAACAAAACATGTAAAACTGTTAAATGCATTAGTAATGGCTCATAGCTTTTCCAGACTGTCATTGGCTTCTCTTTTGCATATTTTGCATTTTCTCAAATGACAAATCTGTCATTTGCATATTTTGCTTTTCTCTAAATATATACACAATGCACGTGTACACACACACACACACACACACACACACACACACAATTTTTTTTTAATGTGTTTGATGTGAATGTGACAATGCTGGTACACATGTGCCAAGGTACAAATGAGGTCAGAGGATGACGTGGGAAAGTCCTTCTGCTGTTGGTTCTGGGCATCGAAATCAGATCATCAGGTTTATATAGCAAGTGCTTTATCTGCTGAGCCATCTCCCTAGTCTTTATTTGTTTTTTTTTTTCAATATTCATTTAGTATGTAACTTTTTGTTAATGTACTGTGATCTAACAATGTTTCAAATGTTTAGGGGATATGGTTTTACCTTTATGTAGAGAGACTTATAGTTGTTATAATTGAATACTTCTGACTGGGTAGTTTATAGTTAGCCCATAGTTCTGCAGCCAGGAATTTTTCAAGTTAAATGTGTGTGTGTGTCTGTGTGTGTGTGTGTCTGTGTGTCTGTGTCTGTCTGTCTGTCTGTCTGTCTGTCTGTCTGTCTGTATTTGGTTCTGTCAAGGTTGTAGGAAAACTTAGATAAGTCTGTTTTCTCTACTGTTTGTGCCATGGGGATCTCACTTAGGTCTTCAGGCTTGGCAGCAAGTGCCTGTACACTCTTAGCCATTTCACTGATTCTGGATCCAGGAAGTTATCAATAATTTCAGCTAGTGAGGGCCTTTTTGTTGGTGAGGGCTTAGTACAGAGTATCAAGGTGATGTAGGGCATCACGTGCCAGGTACAGAGCCAAACCAATTTTTATAGCTCATCAATTCTGAGATAAACCATTAATCCACTGATTAATAAAGAGATTAATCCGTGAGGTCAGAGCCCTTACAATTTAATCATTTTTCCCCACACCTCTCCAAATTGAAACAAGGTTTTAACTGCAGATCTGGCTTAGAACTTGCTATGTAGACTAGGTTTGCTTTGAACTCACAAAGATCTTTCTCTAACTGCCGGTGTTGAAATTAAAGGAGGGAACCACTGTGCCTAGCCTGTCACCTCTTAATAATTCACAATGGGGATTATTTTTTGATGTAAAGTTTAGTGGGAACATTCAAACCATAATAGACTGACAAATAGAAAAATGAATACATAGTATGCTCTGGAGGTGCTACGCTATAGAGGGGTGCTACACTATGGAGGGTTACTGTTTTATGGAAGATAGTACCTTGTTTCGAAGAGTCTTAAAATGAGTTTATCTTCTGTCTTTCTGGATTTTAAGTTTTCAGATATTTTTACTGTTAAAGATTAAAAAGCTATTAATTTGTTTTCATTAGAACTTTCGAAATAGTAATGGTTTTCCTCTTTAAGACTTTAGGAGTAGATACCATGTGCCTGTAGTTGTAAACTCCTCCAGATCCTGAGGCAGGTAGATTTCTTGAGTCCAGGTTTTTAGTGTTAGCCTGGAAAACATAGTGAGACTCTCTTTTACCTCTATATTTTAAAAGACTTCTATTTATTTTATTTTATGTGTGAGCATTTGCTTGTATGTGTGATGTGATATATATATATACATACACATATACATACATACATGTACATGCCTGGTGCCTACAGAGGCTAGAAGAAGGCTTTAGATCTCTTAGAACTGGAGTTAGATGCAGTTGTGAGCCACCATGGTGATGGGAACCATACTTAAGTCCTGTGCAACAGAAGCCAATGCCTTTAACAAGTGAGCCATTTGTTCACTTGTGACACCCCATCCCATATCCTATTTCAAACTTAAAACTGGTCAAAGGACAGAGAGTAAGTGTCAGTGTAGTGCTTAGCTACAATTGAAACATCTGTATCACACCTTCCTCTCCAAAGAGCAGGACCTATTTTGGAGGAGGGAACAGAAAGATTGTAAGCATCAAAGTTTGGAGAGAACCAGAAGTAATATCTTCTGCATATGACAGGACCTCTGTACTCATCAATTCATATCAGTGTGGATGCCTGGATAAGATTAAGCTAGTCAAGACATTAGCACGAGTGGGAAAGGGGGTTCATGGGCCCCCTCCAACTGAGGAGTTGTGGACAATTGATGTCTTTTTTGGGGGAAGGAAAGCCAATATTCATTAAGAGTGGGGTCCATGAACAGCCAAACATGTTTGAGTAAATAGCTTCACATCCAAAGGTATATGGCTAGCACAAATTGGAGTTGAGAGAAATAAAACTAAATTTAAGGGGTAGGGAGATGGCTCTTTGTTAGTATTTGTTTAGTATTAACATAGCTCTAGGTTAATGCCTTAGCACTGCACAAAACTAGGCATGTTGCATATACCTGTAGTCCTGGCAACTAAGAGGTAGAGGTAGGCAGATGTGAATTTTAAGGGCATCCTCTGGTACATTAGCAAGTTCAAAGCCATCCTGGGCTTCATTAGAGCCTGCCTCAAAAGACCCAACCCAACCCCACCCCATTGCACCCCACCCCACCCAATCCAACACCAACACCAACAGTATTTGAAAGGTTATCAATTTGTTCATGGCTTAACTGGATAGGTGATTAAAATAGTACTTATTTTGCTTTTAACAAAAAGTGTTTTTAAACTTTACTCTTTCTTTTTTAGGTTACCATACATAATGACAGTTATGACATTCTTTGTGGTAAGGATTCTTTTCTCACTTATGGTCATTTGCTTCTTTTTAAATATATTTGAAAGATTATACTTTCAGAATCAATCTCAGTGTTGATTTTTTTTTTTTTGATCATGTAGTACCTACAGTGCCTAAAATATGTTTCAAAGCTATACGAACTGTTAAGTTTCATTTGCACTTAGTATCATGAATGTATTTTCTCTGACTTTAATATTTAGAGAATCGCTCTTATTTTTCTTGGTCATTTGCATAATTTGTATTTGATTCCTTCTTACTTCAAAACAAGTAAGATTAAAAGAAACTAAGCTTTTATTGTCACAAATATTTGTTCCTTTGCTCTCTAAAATGTTTTCCATGTAGATGGTAAAGAGATTAAGGATTTTAAGAGCCATGATCTATATATTTCTGTTAAAGAGATTAAGGATTTTAAGAGTCCTGATCTATATATTTCTGTTTCATATTTAGTCAGGATCTTAATTTTATGCCTTTTGTTGTTATAGGACGCTTAACAAACTCTTTGACTATCCCAGAATTTGAGGAATCCATGACCAGTTGTGACCAGTCTAGTCTGAATGTGGATAATATAAAATATTCTGTATGGGTTTCTTTCTTTGAGATTTACAATGAAAGTATTTATGATTTGTTTGTTCCTGTGTCCTCTAAGTTCCAAAAGAGAAAAATGCTACGCCTTTCCCAAGATGTAAAGGGCTATTCTTTTATAAAAGGTAGGTTAGCGACCATTTTAATTTTATTGTCCCAAATTTTACTATTAGGTTTTGTGATAGATATAGGCAATAAACAGGGAGGCTTTTTTAAATTATTATTATTATTTTTTATCAATTATTAACAGAAAGAAAATGAGTTTGTACTTTGGAAGTATATTTTGTTATGCTTATTATAATTGAGTAGAAGAGGGCCTAACATGATTGATTTGCTTGAATGTTAATTATATTCTTGGTGATAAAATGCAGGATGTTCTTTACAATATTTTACTTTGTATTTGGAACTGTTAAATGTTATGTCCTCCGTGTGTGTGCGTAGTGTCTTTATAGCCTATCTTTACAGGTCTTGTGGTATAAGGATTAGTTTCAGTGGATGCCCTAGGATTTGTGACCAGAAGAAAGATTTTATGTGATGCTAGGAAAATACTTTGCAAAGATTATACTGTAACACAAATGTATTTTTTTTTCTAAACTAGTGCATATCTTTTTTATTTGTTAAAGATCTGCAGTGGATCCAGGTATCTGACTCTAAAGAAGCATATAGACTCTTAAAACTAGGAGTGAAGCATCAGAGTGTTGCCTTCACCAAACTGAACAACGCTTCTAGTAGAAGGTAAACCTTGAGCCCTAGGGTCCTGAGACAACCATAGTAGTCTGTGTAAATGTAAGAAGCTAATTGTAGATGGATGTGACCAGTAGGTTCCCTGAAATATACTGTGAGTTTGTAGGGATGAAAACCACTTGTAGATAATAGTGCTAGTTGATTTGCCTGTATATTAAGTTTTCCAATATGTAGGATGTTTCTGAGGCATTTTTACTCTTTATGTCAGTATCTTGGATCATTTTCCCAGTTGCTTAAAGTGGTGGCCTTTTCTCTATGCCTTACCCTAATATGTACTATTTGGAAAATGATTCAGACCATATTCTCAAGAGGTTAAGGAAGGATGTTTGTGATAAGTAGGGTTAGGAGGTAGAAGACAGAAGAAGCTTTATCAGTGAGATGAACACATTTTTTTCTCTTAAGGAGGAAATGCCCTGTCTTTCTACACTAAGATGGACATAGGGTGATAATGTAATCACATATACAGAGCAGATTTATGCTTTGCTTTAGGTATATTTTCAAAGAATGTAGCTGTACATTCCAGCCTTTTCACTAATAGCAGATCTCTGCAGGACATTGTTTCCCCCCATAGTCCTGGAGGTTGAGTCTGGGGTCTCACATGCACTAGGCAGGCATTTTGCTGACCTACATCTGACTCTAGCCAGCCATTGTTGCACTCCTTATTTTCAAAGAGTCCCATTCAGTAGCCCAGGCTGGTCTTGAACTTAGATCTGTTTGATTTATCCTCACGAGCAGCTGCATATTGAATCTTTCTTTGGTTTGTTTGAGACAGGGTTTCTCTGTGTAGCCCTGGCTGTTCTGGAACTCACTCTGTAGACCAGGCTGACCTCAAACTCAGAAATCCGCCTGCCTCTGCCTCCCAAGTGCTGGGATTAAAGGCGTGCGCCACATATTGGATCTTATTATACATGGTTTTATTAATAATTAATAGAAATTAGAGTACCAGGAATGGACGGTTTGAGGGATTTGGGGTTTGGGAAGTGATAACTTGATGCTAGATAGTTGGGCAGGTGTGGGTGAGAGTGGAGTCTGGGGTTGACATGTCTGGTAGCTAGTTGCAAAGATGTATCTGTGCTGGATGATAGACAAAACTAGTGTAAAGAAGTCCAGGTTTAGATGCTTGTCTCATGGAACATGGGCAATGACTTGGAATGATAATACTTGATCTTTGTGTTCCTCTTTTTAGTCACAGCATATTCACTATTAGAATATTGCAGATAGAAGATTCTGAAATACCTCGTGTAACACGAGTTAGTGAGTAAGTTGAACATTTTTAAAATTGTAGTTATTTTGAAACATTTTGAAAAATTTTACAGTAACGTTTTTTGGGGGGGTTGATTTAGATTGTCTTTATGTGATCTTGCTGGTTCAGAACGAAGCATGAAGACACAAAACGAAGGTGAAAGGTTAAGAGAGGCTGGGAATATCAACACTTCTTTATTGACTCTGGGCAAGTGTATCAATGTTTTGAAGAACAGTGAAAAGTCAAAGTAAGTGTCGCTAGTGTAAATACCAAAATCCTTACATGTTTAACTTGGCTTTCTCTAGAAAGTACTTTGTGGAACCTGTTTCTTACGTAACACTTTGTAGTGATTACTTTATGCCCATAGTGTGGGAATGTGTGCGCGTGTGTGTGTGTGTGTGTGTGTGTGTGCGTGTGTGTGTGCGTGTGCGTGTGTGCGTGTGTGCATACATGAGTACCTATCTGTGTATGTACTAAGCAAGAGCTCTCATACTGAAGCTTATTTATAACCCTACATGGAAATATATTTTAACTTGCTGTATTTTCAATATTTCCCATAGATTTCAGCAGCATGTGCCTTTCCGAGAAAGTAAACTGACTCACTATTTCCAAAGTTTTTTCACTGGAAAAGGGAAAATCTGTATGATCATCAATATTAGTCAGTGTTGTTCTGCCTATGATGAGACACTTAATGTCCTGAAGTTCTCAACCATTGCACAGAAGGTGAGTGTATTTAGAGTTGTGCTAAATGTATGAACCTCTCATAGAGCGTTAACTGCTTGCCTTGGAAGAGCAAATGTTTGGGTTTTGTTTTGTTTGCTTTGCCTTTTTTTGCTTTCCTTTTTTTTTGAGATAGCCTGACCTAGCAATTGCAGAAATCCTCCCTTCCCGACTGCCTTTGCTTCTTCAGTGTGAAGCTACAGGTGTGTGCCACCACACCTGTGTAATGGTTTTGTGAAATAAGTAATACTTTGTGTCTGTTACTCTATGACTAGGAAATATTTGAAAATAAAATTGTAATTGTTGAACTAACTAGAAAAACAGGAAGAACTTTGTCCCTGAAAGGAGTAAAATGACATTTACTATTATGTATTAGTGATAAACAGATTATAGATTCATGGTAATTATGGAATGAGTTATCCACTCTGCTACTCCTCTGGCTTATGAGTGATGACTGTCTGCCAGAGACAGTGCAGAGGTTATAGAAAGGCCTGTCTTCCTACCGTAAGGTTCATTTAGTGATGCTAATGCATTTTTAAATGTTTGTTTGCATAGCTTTAGTATTTAAAGGTGTGATTTGACTTACTTACTTTGACTTAGGCTGGGTGGAGTGGCTCACACCTTTAACCCTAGCATTGGCAGGCAGAGGCAGATGAGTTCTAGGCAGGCTGATGCTATCCAGTGAGAAACTGAAAAAAAATTACTTAAATGAAAAAAGTTTTTTCTTTTTTTCTTGTAAAAGCCATGATGGATGTTTTAACAGGTCTATGTTCCGGATACTTTAAGTTGTTCTCAAGAGAAATCTTTTGGTTCTATCAAATCTTTACAAGATGTATCACTAGACAGTAATTTGGATGATAAAATACTAAATGTAAAAAGAAAAACTGTTTCATGGGAAAATAGTCTAGAAGATGTGGCTGAAAATGAAGATTTGGTTGAGGACTTAGAAGAAAATGAAGAAACACCAAACATGGAAACAGAACTCACAGATGAAGATAGTGATAAGCAGTTAGAGGAATGCAGAGTCTTCACAGGTCACAAGAAGAACAAGGTATCATTAAGAACTTTGCTTGGCTTATTTGTTTTGAAGTTAGGAAGCATTCTTGATGCCCTCTCTTTTTGTGTGTGTAAGTGATCATGTGAGTATCTGCATTAGAGGTCAGAGGTCAATGTCAGGAATAAGTGTGGGATGTGTGTCAGGGAGAGAGAGAGAGAGAGAGAAAGAGAGAGAGAGAGAGAGAGAGAGAGAGAGAGAGAGAGCGCACACCATGATGCTCATCTCAGGTGTTGGTCCTTTTCTTCTTTCTTTGAGACAAGCTTTTGAGTCCACTATTGAAATGTGTACTACTGCATCTGGCTTTGTATCTAGGGGTGTGTGTGTGTGAGTGTGAGTGTGTGTGTGTGTGTTGGGGCGGGAGTGGTGTCTAAATGCTTGTCCTCATGCTTGCATAGCAAGAATGTTATCTTCTGGGTCATATTCCTTTCCCTAATGGGACACTTTTTCTGTTTTTATATACAATTTCGCTATGTAGCCCAGGCTGGCCTAGAATTCACAGATCACCTGCCACTTCCTTTTGAGTACTGGGATTAAAGTCATGGGTTACCATGCCCAATGAATAGGACATTTCAACCAAGCCTTTACCATTTTTTATAGATTTGGTCCTTATGTTCTCTGCTGATGAAGTGTGGTACTATCAAACTCATGGAGTTGTGTGAATAAAATGAAAAACATAACTACTGAACAGTTCTTAGTGGAAATAAGTGTCCTGATTTTTATATTACATGTTTGTTTGCTAGACAGTGGAACATCTTTTACAGACCTGTCTTTAAGATAAATATTCTTTTTGTATAGGTTTGTTTCTAAAATGTGGAGAGTCATACTTTGTTTTTCAGGTTAAGGACTCTCTATAGTTGAATAAAATTTTCTGCAAGACTATTAGTAGCATTAAAAAGGATACAATTATTATTGACTAAACTATAATAGCTATCTTTGAGCAGTATGATATATTTCTCTTGGGATTTTCTTTTTCCTTAAAGTATATGTGTTTATTTTAGAAACTGTTGGATTTAATAGAAAACTTAAAAAAAAGACTAATAAATGAAAAAAGAGAAAAATTAACATTGGAATATAAAATTCGAGAAGAAGTTACAGAGGAATTCACTCAGTATTGGAGCCAACGGGAAGCCGATTTTAAGTAAGTTATTTCTCTGTGACCTGGCAAGAATTGAGATTTATTTATTTACTTTATTTAATAGCTATTTCTTAATTTATATGATGACTTTATACAAATAGATGTGAATTAATGGAATTAATTTATGTTTTAAAGGGACACACTTCTTCGTGAACGAGAGGTATTAGAAGAAAATGCTGAACGTCGCTTGGCAATCTTCAAAGATTTGGTTGGAAAATGTGACGGTCAAGATGAACCATCAAATAGAATTTGCACCATGGAACTTGAAACTGAAGTATGTCAATGAAAATATTAAAAATAATGAGGCTTTTGGTATCAGAATTTAATACCTCACATCAATAATGAGAAATGCTAATGTTATGAAGTATTAGTGTTTAAAACAGTACTTTATGGCTTTATTGTAATGAGGCATGCATTATTGGAAATTTATAGGTATATAGGTAGAGTTTTTGGATTGCATTTCTGGGACAGACCCTCATTATATAGCCCAGGCTGGTCTGGAACTCCACTTTTCCTGCCCTGGTTTCCTGAGTACTGATGACAGCAGTTTGTCATTTTTCTAGATGCACAAACAGTTTAAACAGAACTTTTGGTTTTAGAAAAACTTACATTTTTGTGGCATTTGTTTTCATTTTAGTTTTTGAGTCATTGTATTGCTTGTAGTCAGTAACAGTAATTTTTGTTGGCGTATAGAATACTCCTTTCATAAATGTCTTAAAATTTATGAAGAAAAATTAAAGATGCAAAGGAGCTTGTAAGGTCCTGTAAGGTCCCTTACGTAATTGTTCTGATCAAAACAGAAACACTTGTTTATGAAAAGGCTTGCCTTTGTTGGAAAATAACTCAAGGAAAGTTGATGAGTTTTGCTGTTCCTCCTGAAGCTGATGAAAGCTTGTGTGAGGGATTGTTTGAGTTCTCTCTGAGTGTGTGCTGCGCTTTTGTTTCTCCACTACTGGATGCCCTGGCTTTCTGTCACTGCATCATGGTGTAATGTGAACATGGTTTGGAATGTGGACTTAACGTATGAAATGGAGGAATGCCACATAAGCTTCCTTATGTGATTGGAGCCATACTGGAACTAGATGATCAAAATGTTCTGTAGTGACATACTAAGATTTATGATATAATCCTGAGGAAATAAGCTTTGTATTCTATATTTTAAAAAATGAATATTAAAACACAAATTTTGTATAATAGTGGGGGGAGGCAGGTCATGTAATTAAAGAGTCTTTAAAGTATGCCCACATGTAGTGAAGTCCACTGTTAATGTTAGACATGTGGTTTTTGTTATTTCTAGGAAGCTCATAATTATGTAGGAGTTGAAGATGTTTTTGATTCTCTTCAAGATGATGTCACTGATATTAAGAAACAGGCCGAACTTGCTCATTTGTATATTACATCTCTTATTGATCCCCAGGAAGCTATTGCCTGTTTGCAGCTAAAGTTTAATCAAGTTAAAGCAGAATTAGCTGAAACTAAAGAAGAATTAATTAAGGCCCAAGAAGAGCTAAAAAAGAGACAGAGTGGTAAGTCCATGTATTACTCTTATTTGGGTTTTTATGAATACATAGAAACTGTTGTTGGTGAGTATAGAGATTTTTGTAACTTTTTAATTGTAGTGACCAGAAAATACTTTAAGCTATATAACAAAGCTCAATATATTTACTATTTGTTTTGTGATTTACTACTGTAAATATTTTTTAGGACTGGGCAGATGGCTTAATAAAGTTAGTGCCATGTAGTAAGACCTGAGTTTGAGTCTCCAGACTATACAAAACAAACTGGACATGGTGGGCATGTGTTTGTAATCCCAGTGCTAGGGACATGGACAGAGACAGGTCTTGGAACTTGCTGACAAGCCAGCCTTGCTTAATTGAGCACACACTCAGTTAGAGACTGTGGCTTAAAAAGAGCCAGGTGGACAGTGCCTAAGGACGGACATTTGAGGTTGACCTCTGCCCTCTACAAGTACGCATGTGTGCATGACCCACATGTGCAGGTGTTTGTGCACACACACAAACAAAATAACTAAAGTAGTGTTTACTATTAGAAAAGACTTCTCAAAATGAGAGCAAATAAACAGAAGCAACCCAGAGATAAAACAAGACTCAAGAGTCGTTATAAGAAAACATAAAGAAAATTGTAAACAAGTTAAATTTGTTGATTTATAATTTTTATGAAACCTTTACATAGAGTAGTTGAGGGTAGGGTAATGTCTGTAGAATGATTTAAAACAGTCTTTTGAACTGATACTTCATTTGATCTTTAAGGAGGAAGGGCGTGCACGCACACGCAGTGGAATTTGGATTTTAAGGGAGCGGAGGTGCTCCGCTCTTTACTGGGTGAAAGAAGAGAGGTAGAAGACACCAAGTCAGTGGTGCCTTTTGAAGTGGGCCAGTTAGGTGCTACCCGTCTGTTATGTGTCACCATGTTTCTACTTTTTAGCATGTGCTTGTCAGTTTGCTCCAAATTCTGAAAGTGACTTTTTCTGAAACATCATTTTGTAGTTTAATATTAGCACTGACAAAATTCTTTTTCTGAATTTAATGTAATTTAATAGCTGTTTCACTCAGGGTTCTTTTTGTTTTTAGATACTTAGATTTTTCTTATTAATATTTTGTATCTTTACAGACTCTTTGGTTCAGGCACTCAAGACATCAAGTAAGGTAATTTAAATTTTACTTTGTCTTGATAAGAATATAATGAATAAATAAAGTAGAATGAATTATGTCTGCATACTTATTTTAAAATATTTTTGAAAAGCGCTATAAATGAAGGTATTGTAAAGCATGCAGAGGTTGGGTCTGAAGAGATGGGTTTAGTAGTTCAGAATGAGCTACATTCAGTTGCCAGCACCTCCATCAGATGGCTCACAGATTGCACATAACTCAAGTTCCAGAGGAACTCAAAACGTCTGGCTTTAGAGGGCACCTGCATTTCTGTGCACATGTTTACATTCTCTCTCTCTCTCTCTCCTCTCTCTCTCTCTCTCTCTCTCTCTCTCTCTCTCTCTCTCTCTCTCTCTCTCTCTCTCTCAGACATACACACACACACACACAATTGTAAATAAAAGGAAATGTGTAAAAGCATCTCAGCACTGTCCTCACCTGCATACTGCATTTCAGTGATGGTCAATAGAAAATTTCTTCAAGTCTGATTTTGCACATGTAGAACTTCCATTCTTTAGAATGTTCTAAAAATGGGATTGTATCTTTGGTCTTATTGGATAATGGAATTAATTATGTCACTACATACTAGATTATATTCTTTTAGTTGTGTGTTATGTTGATTTGATGCATTGACTAGTGTTTATCAAATTGCCTGGTGTTTTTAAATGTGGGGTGGACTGAGCATTGTACAGTTGACCAGAGGCTGTCTCTGCTTGTTACTTAGATCAGATAGTTACAGTGCTGTGTCTAAGTGGATTTGATACTTACAGGTCCAAAACCGAGATTGTAGGTATGTGTGGACCTAGAGTGAATTTAACACTCAGAACTTGCCACTTTTCCTGTCCATCTTCTGATTTTAACTTAGTTATGATATTAAATAGCAAAATATTTTAAGAAAGATATGATCAGATGTGACCTATATTTGAAGAAATAGTCGAAACTACTTTTTAGACATTACAGTGAGTTTACACAATTCTCTATTTTTCTAGTACTAAAAGTAGTTCTAGTTTAAAATGATATTAAATGATCTAAAATTGAAAATAAAGCCCTCATGTAATGTTTCTTCTAATTAAAGAGGAAAAAGGAAAGAACAGAAGATGACTTATGTGTGGGAGTGTGTGTGTATATATATGTATATATATATAATGTATATACATATGTATGTATACATATACAGGCATATATGTATATATACTTTCCCAGGCACTCTTAACTGTTTTTTTTTATATTAACTCATTTAAATATCGACAATTTCGTGATAAAGTTATATTTATTGCTTATTCTTTTGAGATTGGGTCTTCTATGGCTCAAAATTCCCTCAAAATTGCTATGTAGCCCAGGACTTGGACATTATGTCTTCTTTCCTTCACCTTCCAAGTCCTGTAATAGAGGCTTGTGCTGTTGGGCCATTTTTTTTTTTCCCCTAAAGCTGAATGACGTAGTTGAAGGTCGAAGAACAAAGATTTAAACCCAGGAAGACTGGTTTGGGTGTTATGGTTTCTTCTTAACTAATCTATTGTATTGGTTCTCTTTCTTTTATGTAAACACACACACACACACACACACACACACACACACACACACACACACA
>JANHMN010000003.1:160876998-160946318 GCA_030674055.1 Rhabdomys pumilio
TATATATATATATATATATATATATATATATATATATATATATATATGATATTTTAACATTTCAGTGAATAACAATAGCAAGTAATAATGAATAACCTGAAGTAAAGTCACTCCTATGCACTACACCTTACAGGAGCACAAAACCACCTTCCAGGAACAATTCCGAGTTTTGAAGGAACTGAAGTCTCAAGATTCTTGTCTTTTTTTTTTTTTTTTTTTTTTGGAGTGTTCTTCCAGGCACTCAGAATTCTTATCCAACTCCATCCTGCACCATGTTCTGACACATACTATTAGCAACTGTTAAGTATTGATTTCTATGTGGCTTTAATTGTATTCCTGAATTTCTTAGGAGCAGTTAAGTCATCAGAAAATGGAAGAAGCTGTACAACAGTATGAGAAAGTGTGCAAAGGTCAGAACCAAGTTCTTGTTCTAGAAGTAAATTGACTGTTAAATAGTTATGGTAACAGTTAACATTTTTCTTTGAAAATGTTGAAATGGCCGGGTGGTGGTGGCGCACGACAGCCAGGACTACACAGAGAAACCCTGTCTCGAAAAAACCAAAAAAAAAAAAAAAAAAAAAAAAAAAATGTTGGAATGATTAGTTTTGCTGAATAACTTATAAACCTAAAATTATGATTATTAGACAAACATTAAGTAATAGTCATTCAGTGTAATATTGAATTCTTTGGTAATGGCCAGTACTTTTTAAAAACATTTTTATATTCTTTGAGAATCTCATACCATGTGTTTTGATAATATTCACTCTCCTTCTAATTCTTAGATCCACCCTACCTTTCCAGTCCCTCCCAACTTTGTGTCTTCTCTCCGTGTCACCCTCTCCCTGTCCTTGTCTCTCTTTCCCTCCTCCTCCCTGTGTCTTTCTCTCTTTTTTCTCTCTCTTTCTTTCTTTTTTACTCCCCCCCTCTCTCACACACACACCCACACACACCCACCCACATACACACATACTCTCTCACAGGCGCTTTCTCCCTCCTTCCTTCCCTCCCTCCTTCTCTCCTTCTCTCCCTCCCTCTCTCTCTGTATACTTCTCTCTCTGTATATTTGGATGTGTGGGCTTCCACTGGAGCAAGGCTGACTTAGCAGGTACTATCCTCTCAGAGAAAACTGACCTTTTCCCAGCAGGCAATAGTTGCTAATAGCTTCTCAACTAGGAGTGGGACTTTGTGCTCAATTTCACTCTTCCTGCTGGAATTTGATTTGACTTGGTTTTGCAAAGGTCTTATTCATGGTGTCCTGCACAAGACTTCCTGTCCCTTCTGTCTCTTGGGGGAGGTGAGGGGCTAGAGGTGCCTTCCTATTCTTTACCTCATTATCTTTGTACCTTTGTTGGGAAATATAAACTATGAATGTGATAAATTTATTTTCTGGTCTCCGACTTCTGATTTTTGTTGTACTTGTCCTCATGGTATCGGCTCACTAGTATAGAAGCGATGGGATGCATTTTGAGATGAAGGTCCTTTTGCTTATGTGTCTCATCTGCAGTTGTTTTGGCTCTGTTAGGTGCCGGGCATGGCCACATGGAGTTTAGGATCAGTCTGCCCACTACTACATAAAAACATGTAATTTTAGTAGTGATTGTGTTAAGTCTGTTGTTCTAATTGGGAAGATTGCTATTTAACAAAACCTTTCATTAGTGATAGAGATACCTTTGTGTTTAAGTCTTAAGTTTCAGTGATTATTTCTGTTTTATTTTCAGTGTACACATTTTTAGAATTTTTTCAAACTGTTTTGAGTTGTTTGCGATGTTGTGATGTTTTTCTCAAACCTTCAGATCTTGGTGTTAAGGAGAAGCTGATTGAAGACATGCGACTGACACTGGTGGAGCAGGAGCAGACACAGGTAGAGCAGGACCGGGTGCTCGAGGCGCAGTCAGAGGAAGCCGACCGGCTAGCCGCGGGTACGGAGAACTGCATCTCAAAGCTTCATTGTCCTGATTTCTTCGCTCTCTAAAGTAGTGTAGTTTATAAATCCATAACTTTCTAATGCTTTCACACTTGCCTTTCTCACTGTGATGAAAATTACTTTTTTCTGAGTAAAATTGTATATTATGAAGGAATACGAGCACTGCATGGTGGGGCTGACAAGAAGACTTAATGATTAAGAGCACGTGGAGCTCTGTCAGGGGATCTAGGTCCAGGTCCTATCACCCACACGGTGGCTTTCAACCCACTATCTGTAACTTCAGTTGCAGAGATCCAGTACCTCTTTTGGTCTCAGTGGATCCCAGGCATGTACATGGAACGCATACAAAGATGCAGGCAAAACACTCATCCACAAAACAATTTTAAAAATAATCTGTAAAGATAAAGCAGCTTTGATTGATTTTTGTACTTGCAAGCTTTTGTATTAACTTGTTTATCTCAGTACATACTGACTCCATTTCTATCAGCATCATTTAGTTTTCTACCGTGTAGAAATTTGTAACACTAATAACTAAGCTAGTTTTAGTCTGGTACTAAAGGGGAGGAATGTATGTACTTAGTTCATGACATTTACATATAATTTTGTACATTTGCCGAGTTAGCCTCATTATCTTCATCTGGGAAACACGGCAGATGATGACTGTGGCATGTTTGTGATTGCACATTAGTGTTCTGTCAGCATGAGAGTACTCTGTAAGCCCTTGAATTGTACTGGTGCGTGAAGCTTTTCATACTTTCCTAGCCATTTTCATAGACTTTAATTTTTTTTTATTTTTATTTTTTTGAGAACCACATGAATTGTTATATGTTATTTCAGATTGAAATAAATTTATACTCTGTACTGGAAAAATAATCTTTAGGTACATGAGAGATCCCTGTAGTTTCTGTTCACTGGGGATTTGGTAACAGCAGCTAGAGAGATGGCTCAGGGTTTAAGAGCATTTTTGCTCTTGAAGCGGATCCAGCTTTGGTTCCTAACACTCAAGTAGTAGCTTACCACCATCAGTAAATAACTCCAGGTTCAGGGATCTGATACCTTCTTCTGACTTCCTTGTATACCAGGCTCATGTGTGATATAGACATACATACATGTGTGAAATACATATGTGATGTATTCATACATGTGATGCACATACATACATACATACATACATACATACATACATACATACAAAGTAGTCTTAAAGAATTTTGTGAGACTGCTTCAAGTTCAACTGTTGGAATAATTTTAGTCCCATCTTGGTCTGTATTTTCTGCTCCGCTGATTTTTCTTTCTTTTTGGTCAGTCATATTGCTACATATCATAACTTTGTCTGTACTTTAAATCAGAATTGGATAAATGGAAAGAAAAATTCAAAGATCTGGAAGCTAGAAGTAACCAAAGGTTGAATACAGAACCCGTGGATGACATAGACGTGCTTACTAAGAAGTTCAGTAAGCTTCAGGACGAGCTGCAGGTATCATCTCCCTCCCTCCCTCCTAGCAGCTTTCTGTATTTTTTGGTCCATTGTCTTTCTGGTAGGAGAATTCAGCATTTTGTATTTTATAACTAGTTTTGTGGGTAAGATAATACATGGAGATTAGTAATATAGAGAAAAAATTTTCAGTGTATTTTGAAAAATATCTTGGGGACATAACTTATGATCAGCTAATGAAATCACATTGATTATGTCCTCAATTTTATGTGTAATTGAGGTGTGTGTGTGTGTGTGTGTTTGTTTGCGTGTGTGTTCACATGCCACAGCATGTGGACATCAGAAGACATTTTTTAGGAGTTGTTGACAGAATCTCTTATTTGTGCTGCTAAGCAGCATCTTCCAGGTAAGCTGGTTTATGTTAAGGGGTATTTCTATCTCTGCCTCCCATTTTGTTATAGGAGTGCTGGGATTACGGATGTATTCACCATATGTATTTTAAAGCATCATCTCTTGAGTTGTAAGGCTTTTGAAGCTAGCATTTTTATCTACTAAGCTCACTCCCTGACTGTATATAGAATATTTGTTACTGCTTTTCCTATCTTTGAATATATTTTTCTACTCCACTCTTTACTTAGCAAATATAGCTCTGGAGAAGACAGCCATTGGGAGACTTTGTTTATTGTTAACTTTTTCCAAGTTTGATTATCAATTTAGAGTAGTGTTATATATCTGAACAATGAAACATGAAAATATGCTATATAAAAGAAATGGATGGATTACATGCAGATATTATTAAAACTTAACTCCTTTGCCATGTGAAAATAACTTTTATTATCTTTATCCAGGAATCTGAAGAGAAATATAAAGCTGATAGAAAGAAGTGGTTAGAAGAAAAAGTGATCCTTACCACTCAAGCAAAAGAAGCAGAGAATCTGAGAAACAGGGAGATGAAAAAATATGCTGAAGACAGGGAGCGTTGTTTAAAGCTGCAGAACGAAGTGGTTGGTAGCAATGATTCTTGGATGCATTTCATGTTTTCCTCTTGGTTTATTAAAAATACTCCACTTTTGTGAAATATCCCTCCCCCCATTTGATTGGGACATTCATTTTTTGTTTTGTTTGTGTTTGTGTTTGTGTTTTCCTATCTTTTCTCACTTCATTAGGCCATTTGGAAAATGCCTGATTGTATTTCTCTGATTGTCAAGGATGCTTAACAGTTTCCATGTTTACTGGCCAGCTGTCCGTCCATCATTAGTAGACTGTTCTTAGGAACCCAAATGGGGTTTGTTTGATTTTGATTTTTATTTTTTTTGCATATGTGTTTAACATTTTGAGGTCTTTATGTCTAGATAGCAATCGTCTTGTGAGATGTGTAGCTAGCCAAGACTCTTTGTGTTCTCGTCTTCATCTGATTATTTCCTTTACTGCATAGAGGCTTTTTACCTTTTTGTAATACTATTTGTCAGTCCTTGAAATTATTTCATGTGCTAATGGAGAAAGACTTTGCCTATGGTTATATTTTATAGTGTTTCAGAACTTGAGGCCTTTTAATTCACTTTGAATTTATTTTTGTGCAGGATGAGAGAAATAGAGTCTTAGCATTTTTATTCTGCACCTGGTTATGTAGATTTCCTAGTGCTCAAGTGGCCAAGTTTGTTCATTCATTGTGTTTTAGTATCTTTGTCAAAAATAAGGTGTTGGTAGCTATGTGAGTTTAAGTCTGTGTCGTCTTTGTCCTCTTTTCTATCCCTGTGGAAACACATGTGTGTTGCTATGCAAGGACGGTACTGTTTTAGTCATGGCTTTGTAGTATGACCTTAGATTGTGATGTCTCCAGTATTGCTCCTTTTGCTCAGGATTGCTTTGGTTATCTGGAGTCTTTTGTAGTTCTATGTGAATTGAGGATTCTTTTTTCCCCCCATTTGTGAAGAGTGCCATTGGAATTTGAAGGAAGCTGGATAAAACTGTAGATTATATTTGGTAACATGGCATCTTACAGTATTAATTCTGCTGATATTTGAGAACATGGAGCTCTTTTGTGTTCTCCTGTCTTTCGTTTCTTGGTGTTTGAACATTTTTATTGCAGAAGGCTTTCACTTTTTTGTTTAGATTTATTTTTAGTTTTTACTTTTCTTTAAAGCCATTGCAAATGGGATTGTTTTTCTGGTTTCCCTTTTCACTCGGTTATTATTGATATAAGCAAAGCCTACTGATTGTTTTTGCTCACTTGTATGCTGCTGCTTTACTTTGCTCGAGATGTTGATCAGTTCTATGTACAGAATCATATTGTTTGCTAGTAGGAATAGTTTGACTTCTTCCTTTTCTATTTTCGTATCTTGTTTTTCTTGGTTTATTGCACTGAGACATCTAGTCTTATTGAATAAGTGGAAAAAATGGGCACCATTGTTTTTATAAATACTTTATTTAGAAATTATGCATTTATGTTCACTATGGAGATTGTTCAGTAATTTTTTTTCACATCCTTGTCTGGCTTTGGTAAAATTGTAATGCTGGCTTTGTAAAATGAGTTTGACAGCATTTCTCCTCTTTCTGGTCTGTGGATAATTTAAGGAGCATTGGTACACACATGTGCCCTGCCTGTCTCTGTCTCTGTCTCTGTCTCTGTCCCTGTCCCTGTCCCTGTCCCTGTCCCTGTCCCTGTCCCTGTCCCTGTCCCTGTCCCTGTCCCTCCCTTCCTTCTTCCCTCCCTCCCTTGCTTTCTTTTCTAGACTTGTGAGGGCTGGAGAGATGGCTTAGTATTTAGAGAACATAGTACTCTTGCAGAGGACGTGACTTCAAGTCCAGTATCTACACGGCATCTCAGAGCTTCTTCCCTCTAACTCTAGTTCCAGGAGGATTAGATGCCTCTGACTTCCAGACTCCTCAGGTACTTGCACTCATGAACACATACATAAATATAACAAAAAATGATTTATTTTTGTTTTATGTGTATCTTGCTTGCATGTCTGTCTGTATACCATCTGTTTCTGGTGGCAGTGGAGTCTGAAGAGGATCTCAGATCCCCTATAACTGCAGTTAGAGACAGTAGTGAGCCACTGTGACAGTCCTGGAAATGAAATCTGGGCCCTCTATAAGATCAGCGAGTGTCTTAACCACAGTGCAGGCCCCTAGCGTGAGTTCTAATGTAAAGATCTGGTGGAATTCAGGTTTGAATTCATCTGCACTTAGGATTTTTTAGTTGGGAAACTTTTTATTATATCTTTACTTTTGTTACTTATTATATACATTTCTTATGTTTATTTAAATTGTTTATGTTCTCTTCCTATGTGTCTAGAAATGTTTCTGCTTATGTATTTTCTAATTTAGAATATAGTTTTTTGAGATATGTCTTAATCCTATTTCATTGATATCTATTATCTGTTTTCATTTGAAAAATTTCTCTCTTAAATTTGAGTTTTTCCCTCTTAGTTAGCTAAGGGTATATCAAATTTTGTATTATCTACTCAGGTTGGATTTGCATTCCTTCTCTCCCTCTCTTCCTTCTTTAACTCTCATTTTCTTTACCTCTTTCTGTGCCTCCACCTCTTTCCAACTAGCAAATGACTTATTTTTTTAATTACATTCTATTTAGTGTCTGTGTGCTTGCGTATGTGTGTACACATGCACATAAGCACATGCTACAGCTCGTGCGTGGAGGTCAGAGGACATCCCTGCCAGGATTTCTCTCATTTATTTATCTCTGTGCTGGGCCTTACACATGCTATTTTGATCTAGGAAAATATAAAATCTCAGAGGAGTTTTAGTTTGTATTTCTTCAAGTGCCATGATCGTGCCTGATAGAAATTTCAGTTTGAACTCTAGGTGCTCCTTCCCAACTTGCAGATGACAGCTTTCTTGCTGAGCTGCCTTTAGGTGATCTTTCGCTGGCCTCCTGATGATCTGACATTGGCCAAGTTCCTAATCTCCTCCCACCTCTGGATAAGTCTTTCTCTAGTATCTTGGGTTGATAGTGGTCCCTGATGATTGAATCCCCTGACCCCATCTGTATTTCACTGCATATGAAGGCTCAGACTACATTTCTGCCTTGTTGAGTACTGTGTTTTTCTAATTTAGTTTCTTCCTTCTGGCTAAAGGTGTCCAGTAGGCCATGTTTCAGTGAGTAGCTTGTAACACATACTCTAGTTTTCCAGAGTGTGGTTCATAGAGGGCCTAGGGTGACCAAACTCTGGACTACACAGGACTTTTTAGAACCGTTTTTGTTTTGTTTTGTTTGTTAATGTTCTGGTGGTGTGTCAAGAGGAAAGCAAGACTACTGCCTCCTTCCTCTGCTGATGCCATCAGTGTACTTGACAGGACTTTTGGCTCCCTTTTCTCTTCTCTAAAGTGCCTGTTACAGAAAGTACAGTGCAAAGTTTTCTGAGGCTATTTTAAGCTGTGGCTCTGGCCCTCTGCCTATATTTCCTTCAGTAGAAGGAAAGACCTTGTAGTGGGCTCTGGACTTTGTCTTTTTGTTCTGCAAAGATTCCTACTTGCCTCTACAATTGAAACTAGAAACTTTTCAGTGTTGATTTACCTTTTAATGATAGCTGCACCAACTCTCTCCAGGTTATTCCCCAGAGATGTTGGCAGTTTCCAAATTTAGATTTTCTATGTGCTTTCTTTAATCTGACACAGTACTTCACACTTGTTTGAACCTGGTACGAATGAATTGTTTTTAATGTTCATTTTTCTTTGAATTCAATTTTTTTGTTACTTTTCTTTTATGGATTTGTGTATTCTATATACAGGTGCATGACTGCATAGTATGTGTGTGCCTGGCACCTTCAGAGGCCAGAGAGTATGTTGGATCCTCTGGAACTAGAGTAACAGATGGTCGTGAGCTGCTGTGTGAGTGCTGGGAATTGAACCCAGGTCCTCTAGAAAAGCATCCAGTGTTCTTAACTGCTGAGCTGTCTCTTCATTCAGCTCCTTACTTCATTTTCCTATTTTTTAGTTACTATGGGATGTGTCATTTTTTTTACTGTAGTTTTATTTTTTATTCAAATATTGGAAATAATATTATAAGATGCTATCATTATAATTATTTATTGAAAGAAATTACCAGTAATCTGATTTTTTTTGTAGGTGGTATAAGGACAAATATAATTTATAGAAATTTATTTATTTTGAGTCGGGCTCTCATTAATTAGCTTTGGCAAGCCTAGAACTCATGTAGACCAGGCTAGCCTGGAACCCAGAGATCTACTTGCCTGTGACTACCCTGTGTTAGGATTAAAGGTGTGGGCCACTGCTCCTGGCATATATACTTAAAAGATAAAATAGTGTTTTGTATAAGTATTTTATTCACACATGAATGCATAATATATATTTTAAAAAATCTTCATACATTCTTAGATTTATGTTTAATTTTTCATTTTTTAGGTTGGGAAACAAGGTAATGGGGTTTCATTATGGCATTTTCATACCTATGTCATTACACTTCAGCATCTCTTGTGTTTGTTGACTAGGAAACACTTACAGCACAGCTGGCAGAGAAAAACAGTGAGCTTCAGAAGTGGAGAGAAGAGCGGGACCAGCTGGTCACAGCTGTAGAGACACAGATGAAGGCTCTGCTCTCCAGCAGCAAGCATAAGGATGAAGAAATCCTGCAACTAAGAAAGGCTGCAGCAGAGAGCACGAGGACAGTGAGTGGATGCTTACTCTCTCTGCACCTTCTTGTTGAACATAAGGTGTCCTCAGAATTACTTCTCAGCTGTGTATACTCAGTACATGAGGAAGGAAGGAGCCAAACGCTTTAGCAATTTGGTTACTTTTCATAGTTTTTGAATTTTTAGAGTTTATTATTATAATTGATTAGTCAATGGCTAAAATGTAACAACTTCTCTTGATACTTTTCATTCTTCCCAGATTAAAGTAGTTAAAAGTCTATAATTTAGGATTATCTTAATCTATCTTGAAAATGTAGAAAGGTAGTTAGTTCAACATGAAGTTTTGTTGAGTCTTATATGATTAGACTCACCGTTAATTAAATGGCAAGTGGGTTCAATCTTTCCGATTTTGTCTCCGACTGAGAAGAGGCTGGTACGTTGCCCAGCCAGCCTTTTCCTGAGTCTAAAGATGAGAATGCTGAGGGAATGAAAAGTGGTTTATAGGAGTCTGCACTTCTAATAATCAGTCTGTGCATGGCTTAATTTTTAAAATTCTATATGGTATTGTTTTTTTTTTTTTTTTTTTTTTTTTTTTTCAGATTAAAAATTATTTTCTTATTTAATGCTTTCTTGTTTTAGGAAAACCAAACCATGAATCTCAAGCCTGAATGTAATGATCCAGTTGATCTCGGTGGAGTTGAAACTAAACCTCAGTCAACAAGTTTTGAAATTTCTAGGAATACAGCAGAGGTTGGTATTCAGTAATACAACTGGTTCTCTGCTCTCTTTAACCGCGATGAATCATCAGCAAGTATAATTACAAGTATAATGTAATCAAGCATTATAGGCACCTTGTTACATAATTAACTATGTGTATGCTGGTATATGTGAAGGAAAATTAGAGGTTCTTAAGAAATTAGATCCTAGAATTACATTTGTCTTTTATATACTTACTTGTTTTTATTTTGGTTTCTTGGTGTTCTTTGGGGGTATGCAGTATGTATGCCACATGGCACATGTGGAGGCCAACGAACAGTGTTGGAGTTGACTCTGTTATTCTACCTTTATGTGGTCGATGGCAGTTAGGCTCAGGTCATCTTACGGGCTTTTGCTTTCTCCTTAAAATGTTCATAAAAATAAACTTGATGCTCAGAAATAGATTTCATAAAAGATAAAAGGTCAATATTTGTTTCAGTTATACTTTGTTTTGAAATTGTATTCATTATAATAACTACCACCAAGCTCTTATAATGATTAACTCCATTGGGTTTAGAGTTTTGTATTTAAGCAGAATTCCTCAGTTTGGATTATGAAATTTGTAAATAATATTTTATATTACCTAAAATATTTCAATTATTTTGAAAATGTATTGTGCTTACTCAGCATTGGGAATTTTGATAAATACATAAGGGCACAAACATAAATGAGACATGATTGGCATTTGCATGGAGTCAGGAATATTGGGAGAAGTTCCTCCAGTACAGAGCAGTGTTACTATCGGAAAGCTAGAAGGAAGCCCTTGCTTGGGATGCTTTGGGCTGGATTACAGAACACAGTATCATGATAACACTCTGCTCTGCTCTTACTTGTCATGTATGATGGACATTACTTTCCCCATAAACTTATATACTTTGTCCTAAAATCTCTTGGTTCCAGTTTTCTATTAATAATTCCAGCAGTTATTGTCTATTTTGTGGTTTTGGAAGAATCAAGTTTGGCATTCTCTCCCATTACTTTTTACTGTCTTTGTGAGATTGGTAACATCAACGGGGCTGAAAGGCCAAGTGACTCGATTTCCATAGTAGACACAGAAAAGATGTCTGTGACCTCTACTAAGGCCTGAGCCGTTCACAGGCTAGAGGATGGCTTTGGGACATTTTCAATAGGTGAATTATCCAGGAAGCATCCCAGGGGACCAAGGGGGCAGGATGGAAGTGGCAGTGCTCCTGTAATTGTGCTCTTTAGGACCATAGTCTATAATCTCCAGTAGCCACAGAAATCGTTAAAAGGAAGGAGAATGAAAGACTCCTTTCCTAAATGAAAAAAAGTCACAAAGAGGTTGTTGCTGGAGTTACATCTATTATAATTGGGGTGCATGTTGAAAATACTAAATTTTTCCTTGGATGTTTCTGTCTTAGTGGGTTTTGTGGTGAGGTCCAGTAAATTTTAACCTATATGTCTCTTAGGTTCATAAGAATTTGGGTGATTTCAGTCTTTTAAGTTGCCTCCAACTTATTTGTCGGTATTAGGAAGTGAACCCTGGCCCTATTCCCCCTATTTTAATGTAATGTGTGTAACCTGGAGAGTGTAGATATGTCAGTCTTCTGTCCATGCTGGTGTCCAACATACTCCTTTTCAAGTCATTGTCTTGAAGAGCATTTGAGAAAATTGATTCTGAGTGATTTATAGATCCATGTTACAAAAGTAAATGATACTTTCTCCCATTTTTATATTGTTGTAGGACGGATCTGTAGTTCTTGACTCTTGTGAAGTGTCAACAGACAATGTACAAAGTACTCGATTTCCGAAACCTGAATTGGAGATTCAGTTTACACCTTTGCAGCCAAACAAAATGGCGGTGAAACACCCTGGTAGTGCCACACCAGTCACAATTAAGATCCCCAAGGCACGGAAGAGGAAGAGTGGTGAAGTGGAGGAGGTCAGTAGTCATCTGGGTAGTTAGAGTTATGTCTGTTGCCCATTTCTGCTCATAAGAACTTACTCTAGATACGGGAGTGTCATGGTCCTCAGCTGTGCTTACTCGTTTATTCCTTACATATTTTATCTGTAGTAGGTCACATGATGCTGGATTTTACCTGATTCCTATTTCAGTATACTAGTATACAGTAGACTAGTGTGTTCCAAGCTCGTTACATCACCTCCACTGGGATGGGAAATGTCTGATGCAGAAATTAGAGAGACTGAAAGGACAAGCTTGCTTGATCGGTGTTTTTGTCATTTAACTATAATCTTAAGTCTTTATGGTCATGGGAAGTTTGGAAAATAAATTCTTTTCCATCAGCTAGGATTAGGATTGAGACCTTCATGTAGTGGTGGGAAAAGCCTTTTCAGCTTACTAGTGCACTTCCTGATGGTAGGGCTGCCGGACTTCTATTATTGCATCCTAGCCACGTTTGTGTGGAGAGTCACGTGAACCTTCTGACCCTTAGTTCTCTGAAGCAATGTATTAAGCTTTTAAAAATGCTTCCTTTTCTCTCTTTCTGTGGGAGGTATATAATAAATGATTATATTTACTTTTAAAGTTACTTGTTTTAAGCTTAAGATGTCTGGAAAAAAATCTTTCCCAAATTTCCTTTTATTTCTTTAAAGAGTAATGTATTTTCAAGCTGGTGGAAGAACAAAAATAGTAGTTATCATACTCCTGTCTGTCTGTCAGGTAATCCGTTCCTGAGTGGACATTGTTGAGCATAGCTTCCCCATGATACATAGAGTGCCTTGAGTACTTAGATTTTTAACATTTCCCGCCCCCAATGGTAAGCACATTTTAAATACAATTAAAATATTTAAATTCTATCATCTATATTACATTGACATTTCATTGTTACATCTTTTCCCTCTACGCTTAACAAGAAAAAGTTTAAATGTGATGTATGTGATGTGTCCCCCCCCCATGTTTCATCTCTATCTCAGAAAATATTTTCTGGATGTTCAGTTTTATAACGCTGAACTGTGAACATTTTATCTGATCTCTTACATCTTCACTGTTGTAATAAATCAGCTCTTAGGCCCCTGTGAAAATCTGTTCAACAGTACTACATTCTATTCCATTAAATACGCCCAGAAGCTCTTTATTGAGCGCTCCAAATGTGTTGGTACAGCCTTGCTAAGTTTCCTTGTTTGCTTCCCATGATTACTGTTAAACTCTTCATGTAGTCTGCCTATGACTTTGTGACTTGGATCCTGATGGTTGGCTGAGATCTCCCCTCTGCTGTCTGCTTGTACGGTCCTCACTTCATGTATCCTTGTATTCTTTTGACTGCAGCTAAAAGTGTAACAGCTAAGTTTACTAAATATACCTCCTGCCTCTGAAATACTTCATCTTATGTACATTTCTTTTTTTATTTTTTATTTAAGAAAGACCTATTTGTTTTCATTTTAAGTGGATGGGTATTTTGCCTATGTATGTTTGTGTCCCATATGGAAACCAGAAGAGGATGTTAGGTCCCCTGGAGCTGGAGTTGCTGATAGTTATCGCCCATCATGTAGGTGTGGGGAATTGAACCTTTGAAAAAGTAGCTAGTGTTATTTTTGCTGTTTTTTTTTTCTTGAGACAGGGTCTCTTACATAGACGTGGCTGTTAGAATTTACTATGGAGACCAGGCTGGCCTTGAATTCACAGAGATCTGCCTGGCTCTGTTTTCTAAGTGCAGGAATTAAAGGCTAGTGCCAACACAGTCAGCTATATAGAATAGTTATAGCCATTGTTCTTAATTGCTGAGATGAACCATCTTTCCAGCTCTGTGGTTGTATCTTATTTCCCTATCTTGCCTTTGTGAAGTTTGAGTTTTCTTTTGATCCTGCCTGATTTCAGTGAGATTGTGTAGAGCTGCACATAAAGTCCAGGTGAAACGGTCTTGGAGGTTCTCCACTGAGTTCAGGCAATCCCATCGCTAAGCTTACACTTGGACAAACCATGGTTTCTCAGCCTCAGCACATCACGGTTCTAAACTAGAGGCCTCTTTTTTGTACGGCTTTGTGATTTTTATTTTGGGCTTTTACTCACTAGTTGCCAGTAATATGATCTTTCTCTCTAGCAAAACAACCAAATATTTTCCATCATTGCTACTGATTTTTGAACAGTAGCTGCCCCTGTTAAAAAACAAGTATCCTGATTAGTAATGTAACATTTGTGGACATTCTTCCTGAATCTAAAGAAATTATTATCAAGAAAGTAACCAGTACTGTTACTATATTCATTACTTGTAGGACTTGGTGAAATGTGAAAATAAGAAGAATTCGACACCCAGAAGTAATGTGAAGTTTCCCATTTCAGAGCATAGAAATTCCTCTGTCAAAAAGGAACAAAAGGTTTGCCCTCTCTCCAGTTGACTATTTCTGTAGTTTTTAATGATAAAGCAGGAGCTTAGATTTAAGATGTCAGATTTTGAATAGTAGTTTTCTTATGTCCAGTCACGGTTGTGTCCAATTACAACTCAGTTGAAATTTTTTAAATATGTAAATTACACATTGTAATTCACACTAGGATATAACCTTTAGCGTTTGCCCATTAGCCGTCATTTATTTATGTGTTCATTTTGCTCACACGACCTGTCAGACTAGTTCCGCCATTGTGTAGGCCTTCCGTCTAATATATGAACTTGATTCTAGATTCACTTAGTTAACACTGACCGTAACTGTGTTCATGTAACCCTTTACATTATCAGTGACAAAGTGTTTGCTTTTAGGTTTTCTTATGTCCATCATCCAAGAAGACATACTCCTTACGGAGCCAGGCATCTACAGTTAGTGCAAACATAGCCTCTAAAAAAAGAGAGGGAACGCTACAGAAATTTGGAGACTTTTTGCAACATTCTCCAACAATTCTTCAGTCAAAAGGTTTGTGGAATAGTTAAATTACCTTTTTAAAATACGTGCAGAGTATGTATACTCAACAGTGCAGTAGTAAGTCTAATGCTTAAAGCAGGCAGGCAGGTATTATTCTGGATACTGTGGGAAGGAATGGACTAAAAAATTATGTTCCTGCATGTTCACTGTATATTGGACTGGAAAGGCTAAAATTTAAGTAACTGATTTAGCAGAGGTAACATAATATATTTATTATATAATATATAGCAGAAGTAAAATAAAATGGTTGGGCAGTATTGGAGAAGAGAGAACACCAGTCAGAATGATGAGGGAACTTTGGGAAAGCATTTTTAGGATGGGAATGGAATGTGGGTATAGAAATGTAGGACTGCACCCTTCTACCCTTTGGAGCTAATGCCTGTTGGTATTGTGTATCCTTGCAGTGCTTTTGTTTTTGTCTTACATACCTGTAAACCTTAACTATTCATATATATATATATATATATATATATATATATATATATATATATATATATATACCATACCAACTTGGGGGAGGAAACATGGCAGTCCATTATTGGAGTGTAGTACTCGTGCAGAGACTGTGGAGGAACAGTGACATGTTATACAATACGATTTTGTTAAAATATGTACTGTGTGTATCTATATACACACACATGTGCATATTCATTACAAGGAATAGTTTTAATGCTGGTAGAATATAGAATACTTAACAGTATAAAGTGTACATGAAATTCCAGGTAGGGAGAGTGTGTAGAGAGGTTTTGTGGGATTACCTGAGTGAGAGCAATAAGATCAATTGGAGACCAAAAGTGGGGAAGGGAAGATTAGAATCACAGTTGAAATGAGACAAAGTACTTTGTGAAGTCTAATGAGGTTGCCAAACTTTCTTGATTCAGTGCCTTTAATGCCTCAGAAAATTTAAAAATTTCTAGTCTGTTTCCTAAAATCTGTCCACTATGAATTGGGTGTGGGGTAGATGTGCATGCACATTACTGAAGAGTTACTGATTATATTGTCATTATGGGCATCTTGAAATATGGGTATCAAACCAAATCTACTGTTTTACTTCATTATTCATTTATTTGGTTTATTTAGTGTTTTGAGTTTTTGAGACAAGGTCTTCCTGTATAACATAGGCTAGCCTGAAACTCAAACTCTTCCTGCCTCATCCTCCCAGGTTTCAGGATTACGTGTGTGTGTGTGTGTGTGTGTGTGTGTGTGTGTGTGTGTGTGTGTGCGCCTGTGTGTCTGTGTTGCCAGGCTTTAGCACTTTACTTTTAATTTACACGGTGGGGGGCAGCCCTCTAAGTCATTCAAGGTGCTAGAGGTGATACTTTGTTGCTTTTCTCCCCTCTTTGTTGAATATTATTGGATGTATTTAATCTTGTCATTTCTAGTCACCATTTATATAGTGCATCATTTTTTTTTGATTTCTATGTATTTTTCATTGAGAATTTCAAACCTTTGCAGCTAGAAAATTAACACAAGAATTAACATTTTTACTTATAGCAAAAAAGATAATTGAAACAATGAGTTCCCCAAAGTTATCACCGGTAGAAGTAAGTAAAGAAAATGTGTCCCAGCCCAAAAAAGCCAAACGGAAATTATACAGAAATGAAATTTCATCTCCCATCAACATATCTGGTCAAGTGGTAAGTTACTATTTTTTCTTTTTCTTCTCCTGCCCCCCCTCCCCAAGCTACTATTTTTTCAACAGTGTAAAACTATATATTTTCTTTTTAATTCCAAAGTATATGTAACAATTTTATGATTTGAATTTTGTGATTTTTAAATTTCTTTTTAAAACTCATTTTTAATATGTATGGGTGTTTGGGATAATATATACATACTATATATATATATATATATATATATATATATATATATATATATATGTATATACACACACACACACACACACACATACACACACATGCCTGGTGCCTGTAGAAGTCATAAGACTGTTGGATCTTGTGAAACTGGCATTACAGACATTTATGTGCTGTCATGTGGAGGCTCCAACCAGTGCTTCTAACCTCTGAGCCATCTCTCTAGCTCCCATGGCTTTAAACTTTTTTCTTTAGTGCTCTTAAGACAGGTGTTATACTTTTGGTTTCAGGTATAGTACTTATAGTACTTATATATAAATACCACAATAATGTATAGTATATGCACATGCAAACATGCTTACACACAAGCATGCATCATGCAGTGACATTTGAAATTTTACCAGAGTAATATTTCCTTCAATAGATCACAACTAATAATTTATTTACTTTTGAAAGTTATTCTTCCTTGTGCTATCATTACAAGAGTTTTGTAAGTCTGGGTTCATGTATCTATTAGAAACACAAAATTGATATTTCACCATTTTCTCTCATTTTTCTCATTTTAAGCCTTCCATGTTTTGGGGTTTTTTTTTTTGTTGTTTCAATTTTATTTTTATTTTATGTGTGTGAATATTTTGCACATATGCATGTACACCATATGTGCACCATATGTACAGTACCACATGTACAGTACCTTTCAAGGCCTGAAGGGGGCGTTGAAACCCTTGCAGCTGGAGTTAACAGAGGGTATTGGGCTGCCATGTGGGTGTTAAAAACTGAATCTAGGTTTTCTGCAAGAGCAGCTGTGTTTTTAACCACGGGGCCACCTCTCTAGTCCTGTTTGGGATTTTAAGATTGGGTTTCACTATGTAGTCCAGAATGGCCTCAAGCTTGTAAGGTTCCTTCTGCCTCAGTCTCCCTGTTGCTGGGATCATAGGTGTGTGCCTGTATGCCTGGCTTTTGTAGGCCTTTTTTTAAGAAAAGGAGGTTGTCATCACTCTAATTCATTGTCCCTATGAGAGCTGTTACAGGAAAAGTTCTCATTTGCTTAGTGGATAAAAGTGAAAGTAGAAAAATAATTAAGGGATTTCAATAGGAAATGACCAAGAAAAATTTAGAATATTGATTTTTTGCAGTAGTAGTTATCAAACCTAAGGCTGGCACCAGAAGGCACCTACAAAGGATTTAGAGTCAGTTACCAGTTGAGTTGCTGTTTCCTGTACTGTTCTACTAGTCACATTTCCCATCTGAGCAGTGCAGTTTCTCCTCTATATTAAAGGAGGATTCCTATGTCTACAGAGTGGTTTGCTGTGTTAGAGTGTGCTTTCCACTAACATTAGACCCTATTGCTGTGAAGGGTGATCACCTGAAACTGGTTTGAGGGATATGTGTCCAAATATTTTAGTAAATATTTCAAGCTTAGATCTGTCTTGGATTCAGAACAGACTATAGGTTTTTAATTCTTGAATTAGGTAATGTTGAATGAATCTTTTACAAAATCTGTTTTTCTTTTACATGTATTTGTTTAGAAAAAATGAAATGTATTTATTATAGTCAGTGATTAAGCACATAAGTACATCACTCATAAGGCAAATTATTTTTACCTGTATTTGAAAATCTGAATTTGTTAATTTCAGATTTTAATGGAACAGAAAGTAAAAGAAACTGATCACCAGATTCTCAAACGACGGCTTCGAACACGAACAGCCAAATAAATTGCCTTGGAAGATTGTTTCAGTGTAAATTTTACATTCACAGCCATTGTAAATTATAAGTTCTAAAATTTACTTCTATATATTATGATGTATTAAATGCCTCTGTATAGATTGATGTCTTATATATAATTTGAATTCAATAAATAATAGTATACCTGTGTACTTTATAAGGCTCTTAAAATTTTTCTTTATTGTTTGTGTGCTTGCCATAGCACACATGTAGAGGTCAGAGGGAACTAGTAGGAATCTAGATAGAAATTGATTCTCTCCTTCTGCCACTTGCATCCTAGAGATGGAACTCAGGTATTCACACTTGGTGGCACTGGAATACATATGTACACATTGGTCTAAAGTAGGCTCTTTAATTGGACCTCTCTGTCCTTTTAATCTTAGGGTGAGAAGTGCTTTATTTACTCTCAGTTGTAGGTACTCTCATCACATCCAGTTATCAGTGAGGAACTGGGGAAAGAGCAATGCCATGTTCTAGGACTCTTAGGGCAGGGAGGCCTGCCCTGGGCCTCCTTGAAATTCTTGTACAGGGATAGGTCACTCTGAGTGGTAGTTCAGCAACTGCTTGATCTCATAGGAGCAGGATCCATTTGTCTGGGCTGCGAGGTAGGACAGACAACAGGCTGGGCAGGCTCTGAGCTTCCCCCACTGAAGGTGACAATCCCAACTGATACATATATAACACATACATGATGTATAGCATATATATGATAATGTATATATATCATATATTATATATATGTATAACCCCTCTGCTATACCTGTGGCTGTCGATTCCAGGCATGGCAGTGGAAATGGGACCTCGAGGAGCCCAGTAAGAAGCATAGCAACCGCTTGGAGCGAACTAGATTATACTTTTTTTTTTGGTAGATTTCTGAGACAGTCTCTGTGTAGCCTTGCCTTTCCTGGAACTAAATCTATAGACCAGGCTGACCTCAAACTCAGAGGTCCACCTGCCTCTGCCTCCCAAGTTCTAGGATTAAAGACGTGCCATTTCTCCTCAGAAGATTATACTTTTTTATTCAAGAAAATAACAAACATTCTGAAGCAACCAAAAGCGGCTTTGCCCTTAACATTGAAGCTGAGCAGTACTGTTGGCAAAGACCGTTGCTTTGTGTCACACGAGAGGGCACCCAGCACAAACGGAGTAGAGGAGCTGAAGTACAGAGACGGAGTCAGACTAGTCGCAGATGACTGCAGATTTGAAATGGAAAGAGAGTAAGTCATTTTTACATGTCTTAGTTTTCTCTTGTTGGAAGAGGCCTGGCGAAGGAAACTTAAAGCATTTACTTGGGGGCTGGCTTTTAGTTTCAGAGGGTGAGTCCATGACCACATGGTTGGGAGCATGGCAGCAGGCAGGCACACAAGCATGGCGCTGGAGCAGTAGCTGGCCCACAAGCAGAATGCAACCAGGTAGAGCTGAGGGTAGGAGCATATTGTGAGTGCCATTCAATATAAACTTATAAACTTACATAAATTTAGAATACTGAAGATATACACAGGACAAAAAATAATCCTGGGAAAGGATATTCTTAAGATTCAAGACCAAAGTGATAAAAAAAGTCTCATCAGAAGTGAACTAAACTTAAAAGTTCTATGTTGTTCATATAGAAGATCATAATTAGGCAGGTCAGTCTCTTTTTGCTGAAGATGGGACTCGGCAGAGATCCACAGCTGGCCGTGGTGCAGTGAGAAACTCTGGAGTACCCAGACTCCGTCTTCATCGGATGTCTCTAGGAAACCCCTCCCCTCAAGGCTCAGGGATCCAGAGGTAAGAGGAAGTGGGTAACTCCGAAGAAACAGTCACTTTCAGTCCCAACAGGACTGATAGACTGACGACGGCATGCACGAGAACTTTATAGGTTCAAACCACACAAACTCCCAGCTCTGAGAAAGGGATGTGAAGCTACCTACAAGCTAAGTGAAAGGGGTACCTGCTGGGAGAGGAAAAATCATTTCTCTCCAACGCAGTGTGGCTGGGTACTTCAGCCATACTCCAGGCCCCATGAGAACAGTACATTGCTTTTTTTTTTTTTTTTTTTTTTTTTGGCTTTGGTTTGCTTTATTTTTGGTACATGTACGCACTTTGTTTGAAAAAAAATTTTTTTTTGTCTTACTAGTTTTCTTTTTTAATTTGGTGGTCAGAGAGATGGGGAGGATCTGGGGAGAGTTAGACAGGGAAGACAGTGTGATCAAAATTTATTGTGTAAGAAGGTGTTTTCGTTTTTTAATGAAATATTAGAATTGTGGTTGAGGGTATTGCTCAGTGAGAGTACCTTACTTTTATGTACAAGGCTCTGGGTTCTGCATTACCCGCACACATGTAAAGGGGAAAAAAGGAAGAAAATTACACTGTTTTGTATTTTGCTTTTTTTTTTCTATACATAATGATCCAAATCAGGTGTTTGGCTACTTTCATTGTTACTTTAATTTTTTTTTTTTTTTTTTTTTTTTTTTTTTTTTTTTTTTTTTTTTTTACCTGAGATCGGGGGATACCCCAGGGTGTCTGTGGGAGTGACTAGCAGAAACTCCTAGTAGTGGCAGAAACTCCTTGAAGTGGCCACTTCCTGTAGCCAGGCAGGACTCCCAGTGGAGATAAGGACAGCAACTCACCTACAAAACCTTTGACCCAAAATGTGTCCTGCCTACAAAATGTGCAGGGACAAAGATAGTGCTGAGAGGGAGGGAATGACTAATGACTAGCCCAAATTGAGACCCATCCCAGGGGCAAGAACCAATCCCTGGTCCTATTAATGATATTCTGTTATGCCTGCAGACAGGAACCTAGCGTAACTGTCCTCTGAGAGGCTCCACTCAACAGCTGACCAAAACAGATGCAGAGACCCACAGTCAAACATTAGGTAGGGCTCAGAGAGTCCTGTGGAAGAGTTGGCTGGACTGAGGGATCTGGAAAGGTCTTCCCTGTCACAGGAAGACCAATAGAGTCAACTAACTTGGATCCTTGGGGGCACCCACAGACCGAACCACCAACTTAAAAACAAGCATGAGTTGGACTAGGCCCCTCATACATGTGCAGTCTTCAAGTGGGTCCCCAACAACTGGAGTGGGGACTGTCCCTGAGTCTTTTGCCTGCCTGTGGATATCATTCTTCTAACATTCTTCTAACTGGGCTGCCTTGACTGGCCTCAGTGAACTGAGAGGATATGCTTAGTGCTTTATTTGCTGACACATTTGTGCATGTTGTTTATGTTGTTTAGAAAGGATCCTTTGACTTTAATTAGAATATCTCTATGTTTCTTTTTTTTGGTTTTTTTTTTTTTTTTTTTTGGTCTTTGGTTTTTGCTTTTTGAGACAGGGTTTCTCTGTGTAGCCCTGGCTGTTCTGGAACTCACTCTGTAGACCAGGCTGGCCTCAAACTGAGAAATCCGCCTGCCTCTGCCTCCCAAGTGCTGGGATTAAAGGCCTGTGCCACTACTGCCCTGCTCTATGTTTCTGAAAATGTAAGAATTGTATTTTTTTTTTTTTTGTTTCTTGGAATAGAAAATATTAGAAGTAGAAACTTGAGAGAGAGAGAGAGCTTTTCTAAAAAAGAAATTTTAAGCTTGGACCTTGGAAATAACATTTTCTTTCCTTTACAATTGAGAAGATCAAAGCCTGTCAAGTTTTCTTTTGTTGTGTTGTAACTAATGTGTATCGACTAATAATAGCACACAAACACACAGCTGATGTGTGTTTAGCTAATAGCTCATAAGTGCACAGAAACCTCAGCATTGCTGCCCACTGAGGCTTTTTAAAGGTAAACACATTTAAACATCTAAAACCTTATAGTTTCTTTGTTTTTTGGCATTGCTTAATTGATTGTTAGAACCGAGCCAGTGAGGAAAAAATATTTTCAGTGCTTTATTTGGGAGAAATATTATCTTTAGGGGTTATTTCCGTCAAAACAGTTGCATTCCAAACCTAAGGGCTATGAGCATTAAAATGTGTTCATTGTGAGTTTTGGACAGTTGGTTGCTCCTCATTATTCACAGGCTCAGGACTTGTAAACCTGCTTACTTGATAAGGCCTATTTGTGTGTCCCAAACAAAGAGTGCACAGTTGTCATTTGTAGAAAGGAACAGAGTGGCCAAAAAGTCACCCCATGCTTGGAGCTGAGGTTGAGTAAGTCAGTCCTCTTGTGAACTGGAAAACAGAGAAAGATAAGATAAATGAGAGAATTTAGGTACATTTAACAGCATGAGAAAAAAAAAGTAAGCATTGCATCCAAGCTACTGACTGGAAGGACTTAATTAGAATGTATTAATTAGACAAAGGACTTGTAAGTCATGTGTCCTTAAATTGAATCCATTCAGAGAACTGCATCATTAGGTAATGTTTATCATTGGATGCCCAGGCATTGGAAAGATTGTTTGTGACGATAATCAAGGTCATTATTAGGGAAAGCAAAGTCAGGGAGGGCTAAAACTAACGTCAGAAGGAAAATCGTGATTGTCTAGAGCAGAGCTTCTCAGCCTTCCTAACGCAGGGATCCTTTAGCACAGTTCATGTTGTGGAGCCCCCAAACCATAACATTATTTTTGTTGCTGCTTCATATAATTTTGCTGCTATTATGAATAGTAATGTAAATATCTGATATGCAGGGTGTCTGATATTCCCCCTCCCCCCCCAAAGGGTTGCAACCCACAGGTTGAGAATGCTGGAGAGGGAGACTGTGGGAGTTGGAATATGGGATTAATGGACATGAAGAAAACAGGAAGCCATGTTCCCTACCCTGATTATTGTATATTCTGTACACAATTGGAAAGAATTGTCAACTTGAATTGTATGAATTTTATCTTAGAAAGCTGCAAAAAGTACACACACACAAGCAGATCATGAGATTAGAACATTAAAACGGCAAAACCAGGCAAAACCAGGCAAAATTATAATGTACAGAGCCTGTCTTAGGCTGTGATCAGACACCATGACCAAGGCAACTCTTTTAAGGACAACATTTAATTGGGGCTGGTTTACAGGTTCAGACGTTCAGTCCATTATCATCAAGGTGGGAACATGGCAGCGCCCAGGGAGGCATGGTGCAGGAGGAGCTGAGAGTTCTACATCTACATCTGAAGGCTGCTAGGAGAAAACTGGCTCCTAGGAAGCTAGGATGAGGGTCTTAAAGCCCATACCCACAGTGACATGCTTACTCCAAGGCCACACCTCCTAATAGTGCCCTCCCCCGGGCCAAGCATATACAAATCATCACAGAGCGTATTAACACACTCTTTTTCTTACTATACATCTAAGTGTACCCACTTGATTATAACATTTTGTGAAAAATGGAGGCATCTTTTTGTTGAAACATTCTAAGTGTAATTAAATTGATACTTAAGGTTTAAAGGTTTTTTTTTGTTTTTTTTTTTTTTTGTTTTTTCAATTTTCAGGTAGGTTGGAAATAGTCCCTCTTTAGCCCTTGGTTCCCCTCTTGCAGCAGTACTATTGAGGTCCATCTGAGATACCTAAGAGTCAGACATCGGCATGCTAGGATTTCATGAATGTTTCCATGTGTGTTCTTTCTCTGTGTCAGGGTCTTACTCAGGACAACCTGTCATAACTAGTCACCTGTTGCTTTTGTTTTCCCTAGTTTGTAAGAGTTTCTCAGATTTCTTTATTTCTCAAGATGTTGACAGCTTTGTATGGGTATCAGGAAGTCAGTTTAAATAATGTCTCCCATTTTGGGTGTGTTAATGTTTTTCTTGTGGTTTGGATTATAGCCTTTAAAAAAAACATTGTAATGTTTTCTTCGCATAGCATTGCAGTATTGTGTTCTAAGCCATGCCATGGTCAAGATAGTGTTTACAGTACTTCTCCACCATCACTGGTAGCACCTTCTCTTCCTCCTCCGTTCTATGGAAGCAGCCAACACTCAGTAGTGAGGAACCTGAGTAAAGCAGATTTTAAAGTGTGTATCTTAGCTCCATACTTGGAAAGGAAATGGTGATTCCATGCAGCTCTTCATATTTCAGGTGAACTGCTTCTTTCTGTTTGAAGCTGTGTATGATGTGATTTACAGAAGACACATTTTGGGAAGCAAAACTTTTGATGTTTCTCTAAGGTACGGTGAATTAATACAACAGAATGTGAAGCATTTGTTTAAAATTTTTGTTTCATTATTTTATGTGTATGGGGGTTTTACCTGTATGTATGTCTGGACACCACATGTGTCCCTAGTGCCCAAAGGGGCCAGAAGATGGCATCTTATCTTCTGTCACCAAAATTAACAGTTGTAAGCCTCCATGTGGGTCCTGGAAGAGCACCTAGTGTTCTTAACCATTGAGTCATCTTTCCGGCTCAGCCCCTTCCTACTTTATTATTTTTATAATGAGCATGAATTGTTTATTATTTGTACATTGCCCATGCTGGTCTTGAATTCCTGGACTTGTATGATATGATGTTTCTGCCTCAGCCTTCTGAATAGCCTCTGCCATGCCCAGTTCAAACTAACCCTGCAGTTCTCCAGCATTGGGAGGCCAGCTTGGTCAACAGTGGATTCCAAGTCAGCTAGTGCTTGAGACCCCGTCTCAAAAATAAATAATACGATAGCGAAATTCTATGGATAGTCTCAAAAGAAAGCTACATGGGTACATGATGACATAACATCAGTAAACATGACAACTTGATGAGACATGGTGACACATACCTGTAGTTCTAGGTGCTTAGGAGGCTGAGACAGGTGGAGTGTGAGTTTTGAGGCCAGTTTGGCCTCAAAATATGAGACTTCTCAAAAAGTTTTTGTTTTTCTGAGATTCTCTTCTCTCTTCTCTCTTGTTATATAGCCCAGACTGGCCTAGAAGTTGCTATATTGCCAGACTGGTAAATCTAAGATTACAGGCATGAGCCACCATGCCTGCAAGTTAACACTATTTTAAAGTACAAGAGAGAAAAAAAGTTATATATAAAAAGTGGAAAAATAGGGCTGTTCAATTCCATTGTTTTATAAACACTCCACTGGGCCCCTTCTGCTGTAGCTAGGGGAACCCCGAAGAAGAGAAGGAGGGAAGATTGTAGAAATCAGAGAGGAAGGAGAACATCAGGAGAGCATGGCTCACCAAAGCAACTAAGTAGGGTTCATATGGTCTTACAGAGACTGAAGTGTCAAGCAAGGAGCCTGCAAGGGTCTGTCCCTGGTCCTCTGTGTGTGTTATGGCTATTAACTTGGTGCTTTTGTGGGACTCCTGACAGTGGGAGCAGATGTGTCTTTGACTCTTCAGCCTGCTCTTGGGACTGTTCCTGCTATTGGGTTGCCTCATCCATCCTTGATCTGAGGGCTTCTGCCTTGTCTTGTATCTTGTTTTGTCATGGTTGTTGTCCCTTGGAGGCTTGCTCTTTTCTGAAGGGAAATGGAGGGGGGAGTGGATGTGGGAGAGAGTGAGGGTGGGCCTAGGTGGGAAGAGTGGAGGGAGGGGAAACAGTGGTTGGGATTGTATGAAAGAAGAATCGATTTCCAGCGAAAGTTCCTTCACAGTGACCTGAGATCTCTCTGCTCTTCGTTGTTCCTGCCTCATTCTCTCATGATCTGCCAGTCTTGATCTCTGGCCAACTGAGCCATGACAGATGAGGAAGCAGAGCCTGGAAGGCAACTGGTACCACAACTGGTACCACTCTATGCCCACAGAGGGGCATAGAGACTGCCAGTATGCACAGGAAGAAGGTGGACAGTCCCCCTCCCAGGGACATCAATCCTCACCCCCATCTTGCCTCCCCATGAGAAAGACTGGCAGTCTGTTTTTTCCTTTAGGTTTATGCCATCTCAAGGGACTGGGTACAGTAAAGGGCAACTGACATCTTCTGGCCAAGGTGACTCCTAGGCTTTGGTACAAGGCCCCCAGCCCTCTGCCTGGACCCCAACAGTCCCTTAGTTGTCAGCCATACACCTACCTTTTTATCTCCTTAAAAAAAATCCAGTAGCATAATGGCCAATTAAGAGCTATAGGGTGGTCACCAGCTTCTCTGAAATTTACAGACAGGCTTATGTCTAGGACCTTGAAGAATCTCCTGTGGTAGCATTGGCCATGGTTCACTTCTAGCCTTGGCATTTTCAAACCTTCTCTATGGGAAACCCTTCATCTTATCTAAAGGAATCCCAGATCATAGGGCTACTAGCATTACTCAAAACTTGTGGCATGAAACTGACCCAAAGAGAGGCCATTTTCTTTTGGAAAGAAGTCCTTGAGGCAGCTCCCTTGATTGTAGCAGGACACCTCTATAACCCCAGTATACCTGCTGAGAGAGCCAGGAAGGAAAACCCCCACTTCCTCCATTTTCTGCTCATTTTAGCTGCTGTCTACCAAATGCTTAGGTCCCTCTAAGCTGTGGCCCACCAAGGATTCTTTGCCTTCCCCATCAGATGACTCTGATGATGGATGTCCTGAGGATGGTCCCACTGCTGACCTCAGAGCCCTAGAAAAGGCCATAGAGGAGATTCATTTCCTCAGTCTGGACAGCACACTCTGGCCACACCCAATCCACCCTACCCTCCCTTTCCCTTGCCTCCCTATGTTGTACTGCAGGACAGTTCGTCCTCTGTCCTTCCTTCCACTAACCAGCAGTTCTGAGACCACTGGAACTCTGGGTCCAGAGATCCAGGCATTTCTGGTTAACATTGACCCTACCCAGGCTAAGTGTCTAAATTGGTATCTTTATCAGGCTGAGATTTAAAAGAACTCTGGCAGGCAGTCAAGGAGGATGGCATCCCATTGGACTAAATCCTTCCTCCAAAGTCAAATTGCCATTTTAAACATGCCCCAGGATTGTTGAGATATCTGCCATTCTTTTGTAGTCCATCTGCTCTTTCTACAAGGGAGGCTCTCTACATGACAAATGCCTCCAGCCGGTCAGGTGGAATCAGCTGTGATGAACTTTTTGGCTAGGGAGCTTTCTTCACAGGAGCACAGCAGGCAGCCCACAAAGCAGGCATCCCACCCAGCAGGATATTAAGATAGGTGCTCTGCACACTTAAATCCTGGGACAGAATCGCTTCACCTTCCAGCTCACAAGACCCTATCTTTTCCTCTACCGGCAGAAGAGACTCTTCCTTTATTCTTAGAACCAAAATGAGCTTAGAAAGAATTCCTGACTCTGCAGCCAGAGACCTCTTTCTTAAAAACAGCATTTGGGAGAGTATGACTTCAGAGTGGAGGCTCACCTGCCAATGTCTCAAAGATAAACACTATGATAGGCGGACTGTGGCCACTCAGGATTTCGGGACAACATCCCATCATGCTGTGTCTGTTTCCCACACCTTCACATCAGGGATAAAAGCAGAAGGTACTTACTTCCAATGTGTCAAAAAAAGACACTGGAAAGATGAGTGCCCTAAGGAGCCCCCCTCCAACAGAAATGCCACCACTCTAAGATAGTCTGTCCTAAATTCTGAAGGGGCTTCCACTGGAGGAGAGATTGTCATTCCTGCCACAAGGATAGCAAGCCCCTGGAGCCTTTATAAACTTAAAATGAGGCAGTTGTCAGCCCCAACAGGAAGAGGCAAAACTTCTCCAATAGAAGCTATGAGCTATGTGGGTATCCAGTATCTCAGAAGGCTCCCACGTAAAGATAACCATGCAAATAGATGACAAACCATTCAAATGCCTCATCGATACTGAAGCAAATAAAAGAATTTTAATACAACCAAGAGATCACACAATACTGGGATCTGAATCATGGGCCTCAACTTCTAGGTATAGAAGGTTGTTCCCGTACCTTTACCACCAAACAAGCCTACAAATGAGAGGACCCTGATGGGTGTATGGGCATGATACTTCCCCTCTTGTGGCCAACATTGCTACCAATCTTTCAGGAAGAGATATCCTGGAGGTCCTGGAAGTTATTCTCACTAGTTAGTCAAAATGATTATACCTGTAGTAATAATTATACTCATAAAAACTTACAAAACACTCCTCCGAGCTACCCTCAATTCTAAGGCCCACTGTTAAATACAGCACTCCGTGCCTTCATTGGCTCTCCATGAGCTTAACTGGGTTGAACAGTGGCCTTTATCAACTGAGGTTGAGGTACAGCTTAATCTCATTCCTTTCCCATCCCCATTTCTACCATGCCTTTCCACTCAGCTCTACTCTCCTCCACTCTAATTTTCTCTCCTCTCCTCCTCTTGAGGCAGACTCTCACTGTGTAGTGAGCCAGCCTGGCTTAGAACACACCATTCTCCTGTCTGTCCTTTCTTAGCTTCCCAAAGGATGTTATTATAGTTCTGTATCACTAGAATGGCTTCTTAAAACTATATGTAAATTTCAGGTAAACTACATATCATTACTGATGATGTCTAATAGACTTAGGGGTCCAGTAGCCCTCCCCCCCACACCCCGTAGGTCCAGTCATGTACACATCGTCTGTAGCACCTTTTTGTGCTGTACTGGCAGAACTGAGTAGTTATGATAGAAACCCTATGGTCTGCAAGGCTTAAAATGTTTACCATCTGGCCCTATGTAGAAAGTTTGCCAGCCACTGCAATTGACAATCCAGCAGAGATGGCAGTTGCTAAGTACGGCTTATCCAGGACAGTGCCAAACATCTTGTGTTCATTATCAAAGCCGTCTTTCTTGCCATATTTTGGCATTGCCTTCTGAATTAAGAGGTAGTGCTGACAGTGCTCGTGATATATGGCTTGTGTATTGTACATCTACTATTTATTTATTTTATTAAACATAAACATGGTATTATGTTTAAGATCAAATTCTGACAAAGCCAGAGTGACAGTATTTTTTAATCTAAAATTTCGTTAAACTGTGGTTGTTAGTAATACTTGATAATTTGTGAAACCTTACTTGTCATAAAACAGGAAAGCTTTGCCCTGGGGCTTCAGTACTCCAAGTGTGGTCATGGGTCAGCATCACTTTACAGTGTTGTGTGGGTGTGGGTGCAGGTATATATGTCCTCCCCAGGACAGCTCTAAGGAGTTGGTTCTCACCTGCCCCCTTGTGGAATATGGGACTGGAAGTCATGACATCAGACCTGGGACCAAGTGGCTCTTCTAGCTGAGCCATCTCATGGGCCTATCTTGGAGTTTTCAAGAAATTTAGAATTGTGGGCCATCTCTCAGACTACGTGATAACAAATCTTCTTTTTAACTAGATTATTCAGTGAATGACAGGTAAAGTTTGTACATGCATAGCTCAAGGATTAATGCTGCCCTACCTCAGGTGAAAATGCGAAGAATACTTGTCTATTATTATTATTTATTATTTACAGAATTCTGAGTATCATGTTGGTTTAAAAAAATAAAATGTACAAAATTACCAAAATAGAAATATCTTGCTCCTGCCCAATCTCTCCCTCTCATCTAAAGATAATCACTATTTCTGTCACCAAGAATGCCTGCAACTGTACGCATTCATTGCCGGACTTTATCTGGGTAGAACTACATTTTCGAGATTTACCCGTTCTAAAGAGTCATTGGTTTCATTACATTATTGCATCATATGAGCATGTAGCCTGATTGATCCATTGTACCGTGAGTAGGCTCTTATCCATCTATTTCATTTTTTACTATTTATAAGTAATGCTGTTAAATAAACATTTTCTGCATATCTATAGGTGTGCCTAGAAGTTGAAATTGCTAAGTCATAACTTTGCTCAAATTTAACAACTACCACTAAACACTTTTCCAGGCTGATTGTACCAAATTTCATCTTCACCAGTGGAATATGGGAGTTGCATTTGCTCAGCATGGGTTAGTATTGTCTTTTTGGTTTTATATATTCTGAAAGATGTTTCAGATTCTATATTGTTTTTTTTTTTAAATTTTCAGTGCTTTGATTACAGATAGTGTTTTATTATTGTGTGTATGTATGGTGTGTGTATGTGTGTGTCTATGTGTATGCATGGTGTGTATGTGTATGCATGGTGTGTGTGTATGTGTGTATGTGTGTATTCATGGTGTGTGTATGAGAGGGGGGGAGGGGGAGGGTGAGAGTGAGGGAGAGGGAGAGGGAGAGGGAGAGGGAGAGGGAGAGGGAGAGGGAGAGGGAGAAGGAGAGAGGGTGAGGGAGAGAGAGTGAGGGAGAGGCAGAGAGATATGAGCACATATGAAGGTGGAAGGACCATTTTGTGGATTCCATATTCTCCTTCCACCCTTGCATGGTTTTTGGCAGTCATACTCAGGATAGCAGGCTTGCCTGGCAAATGCCTTTACCAACTGACCCATTTTGACAGCCCCATGACAGTCTGCATTTTCAAATTCTTATTAGCTTAAAAATTATTACTTTTTATTGTTATGTGTATGGATTTTTTACCTGTATGAATGTCTGTGTATCATGTGTGTTCAGTGCCCATGAAGGCCAGAGAAGGTTGTCTAATCTACTGGGATAGTTACGGACAGTTGTTAACTGCCATCTGGGTGCTGGGAATCAAACCCTGGCTCCCTGGAAGAGGAACCAGTGCTCTTAGCTGCTGAGCCATCTCCCCAGCCCCCTTATATCTATTTGAATCTCCTGCACTCTACGTTCTGGATATGAATTTTCCAGCATTTATGTATGTTGTAAACATAAATCAGAACTTCCTTTTCACTAATTTAATGATAAGTTATTTTTTTAAGGGTCTCAGAGGATTCAGAGCTATCTAATGCCGGCTATCTTTTTAATATATAAAATCATATATATGGTTAAATACAAATTTATAGCAGTAATGCGTATGTCATAATGAAGACTGAGTCACTATTGACTTGATGATAGTGACCAGTTTGAATGCAGCTTCATTTGAAAAGTCTTCTAGAATATAAAAAATAAGACGAGTGCTCATGAAACATAAGCTACACTGGTTTATGTGTCTTGGGTGTGTTTGCACTCAATATTATCAACCATGTGTCTGATACACCAGTATTAAGTATATCTCTATTCACCTGGGAAAAAGCAAGGTGAGAAAGAAACAGGTTACATAAACCACGTTTAAAAATTCCATTTTATTACTATGTGCGTATGTGTGTGAACTCATGGGTCAGAGAAGACTTCTGGGAGGCGATACTTTTCCTCCATTGTGGGATCTGGGGGTAAAACCTAGATTGTCAGGCCATTTTTATTCACCACACCATCTTTCTGACCCCAGAAAAGCAGGTTTTAAGCCTTGCCCTTCTCATTGACTGCACCTGGAAGGAGCACACCGTCTGCTGACATTGCAGCCTTAATATCATCCACCAGATGGCGACAAAGCACTGTTTGCTGGACCATTCCCACAGGCCCTGCTTTTTGACTCTCCATTTGAACCAATTCTAATTTATGTAACATACCATCAGGGCAAAAATATGGGAAGGAAGGTAAAAATTATCTTCGATATTGTTTCTTTTCATATCAGGTAATTCTTGTTACTACTGAGGACTATTTCAGGAACTAATTTTTAAACTGGTTTGGCTGAAATAAGTCTTATTCACCCAATTGTCTTTAACTGGGGTCTACATAGTCATCAATTCTTGTTTTAGCTCGTTTTTTTTTTTTTTTTGTTTGTTTGTTTGTTTTTTCGAAACTGGCTTAGCTCGTTTTTTGATGAGATAGACCATGGAAACATGAAGACTATCATTGCTTATCATTATGCAGTAGAAAACTTGGAAATATGATCACCTCAAGAATTCTGAAGCTAGCCGGGCGGTGGTGGTGCACGCCTGTAATCCCAGCACTTGGGAGACAGAGGCAGGCAGATTTCTGAGTTCGAGGCCAGCCTGGTCTACAGAGTGAGTTCCAGGACAGCCAGGGCTACACAGAGAAACCCTGTCTCAAAAAACAAACAAACAAACAAACAAACAAAAAACAAACAAAAAAAAAAACCAGGAAAAAAAACAAAAAACAAAAAAAAAACAAAAAAAAAGAATTCTGAAGCTAGCAACCAGCATTAGTATAAGTGAATTAATTAGCTTAAGACTGCCCTTGATGAATGTAAGAAGTGAGTAACAATGTGGGTCGGTTTTGATCTAAAGTACTTGGTTGTGATTGCCAGTTTCTTGTCTCTTTTGCCTACCTCTAGCATAAAAGTAAAAGCCACACACACAAGGCCTGCCCCTCCCCCCACTTTGTAAGTAGAGACAGCTAACACTATATAGGTGGGGAAAAAAAAATCACTGTTTAAAATGGCAAAACTTTTCACACTAGAGCTTTTTCTACCTTGCTTCCCTGTCCATCCCCCTGGGAACATGAACCTTGGAGGTGCAGCAGCCATCATTATCCCTAAGCTGACAGTCATGAGGATAAAGGCTGTTGTAACAGGATAGCAGAGAGGCCAGGTAGGCTCCCTCCTTTGTGACCACACGGAGCAATTCCTATGCCAGGGAGAGACTGTCTCCAGTCGGAACTTGTAAAGAAGCAGAAACGCTTTTGTTAATCTTGTTTGGGGATAAGTTATTTTCTAATCTATCCGTCATTGGAGAGTTACTACTGTAAGCACGTTTGTAGTGTTGAATTTAGATGCTGGTTTTGTAGCCAAACAAGCCCTTTAGATGAAGCTTAGACCCTGGAAGCTCAACATCCTTGCTTATTGCTATTGTTATTCCTAAACAGCATGTATTAAATGCCTGACAGTAAATATGAGGCCATCTGCCAAATGCTTCTGCCCTATTGACAGTTCTGGGCCAAAATGTACATTTTGACATTTCACCTCATTATAGGGAGAATTTTTGTTGTTGTTTTAGCAGAGTTGAGCCTGAAAATGGAAGCTGGCCCATTACCCTCGTTCATACAGCCTTCCATTCTTCAGGGTAGAGAAGTCAGGGCTCATCCATCACTGTTGTTGACAAATGCAAATGATGATGGAGTAAAAAGTGAGATAGCAATGGGCAATGAAGTGTTGGCAAGAAGCTTAGTTAAAGAAATGCCTAAGTTTTCAGCATGCAAGATCAAACTCAGGGCCGGGCCAGTGCTCCACCAGCCAGCTACATCCACAGACCTTTAAAATATTCATTTTCTGGCATGCTCTTGTTAGGTCATGTAGGTTGACTTCAGACTTGAGACCCTCTTACCTCAGCTTCCTTAGTAGCTGGGATTATGGGCATGAGCCACCTCACACAGATAGAGTTCTCCATTTCGATTAAACAGAATGATATTTTCTATGAATATTCAACAAACGGAATAGTCAGAATGATAGTTGTTCCCTGGTCCACCTCAGGAGTAGTTCACCAAACACATGGAGTGTTCATAGAACTGGAAAAACCTAATTTTCTCAATGGTATGGAGAGAGGGAAGAAGGGAGAGAGAGAGAGAAAGAGAGAGAGAGAGAGAGAGAGAGAGAGAGAGAGAGAGAGAGAGAGACTAAGCATATGGTGTCACAGCAAAAAGCCATGAAAAAAAGGTAGAATGTTTTTGTAATAAAATATATAGAAATATAGAAATGTATCCCTATCCCCGGGGTTCTACCAGATGGAGTTCTACCGCATAAGTGACTGATAGGACAGTGCTGGTGTACTTGGAGAAAGCCAAAGAAATTTATGTATTTCCCGCTGGATGTGGGTATTTAAAGACGGGGGTTTTGCTTAGTGCATCTTTATGTATCTATAGCAATGCTTGGTAAATGGAATTTGCTCATAATTGAATGGAAACGGAAGTGAAGAGTTTTCTTGAAAAGTAAGACAGTTTGATATCTACGTTAAGGAAAGATTGATCAGTGCTTTGACTATCTAAGTGGCCCCAAATATTGATAGCACAAATGTTACAACTCTCTAAGAGACACATATTCTCATCAGCTCTAAGTGGGCAATTCTGCTCAGTCCACTAAATTGTCAATATATTCAGGGACTTACATGTGAGGAGATACTGGCAGGTCTCTCTCCTTCAAAAAAAAAAAATAGTCTGCCTTGTACCCTACTGTGTGCTCAGGGTTCTTATGACAATGGCTGTTAGAGCTTAGATCAACCTAGGACAGCTTAATTTATGGGCTGGCCTTTAAGTTCAATCTAGCATTCAAGGCATGGTCTCTTAGTAGCCATACACGGAAATCATAGGCGCTACAGCACATCCTATGAGGGTTATGGACCCAGCTATTTAGACAGTTGAACAAACACAGTTGTATTTGAGACACAATAATCATTTTTTTATCTGTAATTGAAATTCAGCTGGACATTCAGTCAGTATTTTTAACTGTAAAATGCACAAAGGAGTGATAAAAAAAAAAAAGCATACCTCTCATTAAGAGCTGATTGCCATATTGGAAAGATCTTCGGGGGAAATGTCATAAAAACTGTCTCAGCTTGCTTTGCATCTCTTAGGTACTATTTTTGAAACAGAACCTTAATGTGTAAAACAGGTAAGAACCGGTCTTCAGGCTGAGGAGATCGTTCAGTGGGCACAGTACTTGTCTCATAGGCATGAACATTGGAGCTTGGATCCCCAGCACCCAGGAAATGCTGGGTGAATCTGTGGCCCACCTGGATTCCCAGTGCTTAGGAGGCAGAGGTGGGATTCCTGAAGCAAGCTGCCTAGCTAGACTAGATGGATCAGTAAGCTCTCAGTTTAAATAAGAGACACTATACTCTATAAGAGACACATACTCTATAAGATAGAGACTGATCAAGGAAGGCACCTGATGTCAACCTCTATATTCTAGGTAGGGACATGCACACACATCACATGCACATACATATGCTAAACAACAGAAGAGAACTGTCATTTCTGACTGAAGCTGAGCATATCTCTTCCCTGCACCAAGATTAAGACTGTATCACTGTTTGGAAACTACCAGGCTTGGTGACTTTAAAATTTCTACTTTCCAAGGTGGCTTATGAGTCAAAGTGATAAATCATAAGCTCTGTGGTTAATCACAGCATGTCTTTCCTTCTTTCCAGTAGAAAAGGCTTAAGAGAGAAGAAATAAGATTATTTGTAATAATTATGTAGGACAAAATGGAAGTGTTAAGTATCTTCATTTATTTGCTTGACACACATTTTCGAGTGCTTATTATAAGTAGAACAATATATTACATGTGTGAATGGGGTTATTAAGAAAAAACTCACATATAAATTTGGTAGGTGAGCTAACTTTTGTGTAGAGGTAATAATATCTATTATTTATTTATATTTACTTTGTGTTAGGATTTTATTGCTTACACTTTAAAAATAGATGTACAAACACTGGACCCAACTTGTAGTTTTTATTCCTTTCTACAAATCTTGTTTTTTTGTTTTTTTTGTTTTTTTTTTTTTTTTAATATTTTCTGAAACTTAGCAGCAGGCGATTCCTTTTCTTATTTTTAATCTGTGTTCTTATGTGGTTGGTTTTAAATATCTGGTTTGATCTTCTAGGAAAATACCACAGCTTAGCTCAACTTTAGAATGGCTAACTCAGGAAATATTTGTCTCAAGAAGTGTTTTCTGGGGGCTGGAGAGAGAGCTCAGTGGTCAGGAGCATTTGCTGTGCTATCATGAGAATCAGAGTTTGGAGCCCAAAACTCACATAATAAGCCAAGTATGGTCCTGTGAATACCTGTAACCCTAGCTCTAAGAAAGGCACAGCCAGCAGGTAACTTGGTAACTTGCAGCCTCTGTAAGATAGAGACTGATCAAGGAAGGCACCTGATGTCAACTCTGGACTCTAGGTGGGGACCTGTGCACACATGTGTCTACACATGTACATACATCACATGCACATACATACATATGCTAAACCACAGAATAGAACTGTCATTTCTGACTGGGGCTGAGCATATCTCTTCCTGCACCAAGATTAAGACTGTAGAAAACCCACAAACCCCAGGTTCAAGAAAAGATCCTGTGTCATGGGAATAGGTAAAAAGTGATAGAAGAGGCTGCGGACACACATTCTTTTGGCGCCCATGAGTACGCAGGAACAATTTCTCTCTCTCTCTCTCTCTCTCTCTCTCTCTCTCTCTCTCTCTCTCTTTCTCTCTCTCTCTCACACACACACACACACACACACACACACACACACACACGCACACACACACACACAATCTTTCTTTCAAATTGAGCATTCTTAAAATCAACCATCTAACAGTGGTTAGGTCTAAAGTCTCCAAGTTACTTTGGACCTTATTCTTATTTACCCATCAAATTCTTGCCACTTTTTGCCCTGTGGGATTCTTCTAGTCACTCCTTCTTCTTTCCTTCTCGTGATTTCTCCCTCTTTTGGTCCCCTCCCTCTCTCCCCCTTGCCCCCCTCTCTCCCCCTTCCTTCCCTCCCTCCCTCCCTCCCTTCTTTGCTTTTACATTCTCTCTCTTCCCATGCCATTCAAGCTCTGGTTATCTTTCTTTTTTAAAATTTATTTATTTATTTATTGGATATTATATTTACATTTCAGATTTTATCCACTTACCCCATTCCCCCCACCATCCAGGAACCTCCTATCCCATCCCCCTCCTCCTGCTTCTATGAGGATGTGCCCCCACCTACTGCTCACTCCCACCTCCCACCCTCGAATTCCTCCCCACTCGGTGTTCAGCCTTCATGGGACCAAGGATCTCCTCTCCCACCTATGCCTGACAAGGCCATCCTCCCCTACATATACAGATAGAGTCATGGGTCCCTCCCTATGTGATCCCAGGCTTAGACCCTGGGGAGCTCTGGTTGGTTGGTATTGTTGCTCTCCTCATGGGGCCACAAACCCTTTCAGCTCCTTCAGTCTTCTCTGGTTATCTTTCAACCCCTCCATTGATATCTTCTTTTATCAAACCTCTTTCCCTCTTCCCTTAATATCTTGAAAGATTCAGCAAAGGTTTCACTTAGATACCCTAGATTTTAAACTTCTTACATTTCTCTTGTGTTTCAGACACTGACAATTCCAAGATAACCATTTGGGTGCAAAAGCCATCTTTGACAACTTATAATGGCCAGTCCTTTTTCCATTCTTTGTTTGTTACTGCATCAGTAAGATGGAGGTGTTGGAAGAAAAATCACTCATTTGTCCATAATACGAAGATTATACCAGTTGTAGTGTCTATACTCCCAACACAGAAGACTAAGGCAGAAGGATAGCCATGGGTTCAAGACCAGCCTGGGCAACATAGGTTGTGTACCAGACCCTCCTGGGTAATAGAGTGAGACCTATTCTCAAAAAACGAATCAAACCATCTATTGGCAAGAATATTCTTAGAAAAAAAGTTAAGAATCCAGCTTACAAATAGGAGTGTCCTAGAAAACAGAAACACCTGTGTTTGTGTGGACTTTTTACACTACCAATATTAATTACTTTGCCAGACTGGCTTAGCTCAGTGCTGAGAGGATGGCCTCAGCCTGTGACTTCTGTGGGTGTTGGGAGGTCTGTGAGGTTAGCAAGTTGCATGCATGCAGCAGTCTGCAGCATGAATTGCCACCTTATCTGAATGGCCTGGAGAAACTGGTTCCCAGGAATAGCTAGGAGTAAAGATTGATTCATGGATTCCTTCTCTACCTCCCAAGCACTGGGATTTCAGGTGGGCTACAAATCCACCCAGCGTTTCCCCCTTTATTCCTAGCTGTCTCAGGGAACCAGGTTCTGTGTATAGCTAGTATTGTGAAATTGAGAGCAGTTAGAGACCTAACATTGTTCTCCCACAGGAGAGGAAAGAAATTATTAGGTATTTTAACTATCCACATTTCAGGCTGTCTCTGTGAGCTGGTTTTCTGTCTTACCTTATGAGAAGCCTGAAATAACCAAGATTGTCTCTTGGGACAGTGAACAACAGAGAAAAGAAGTTGTCATTTCTTTTTTTCTTTTTCTTTTTTTACACCCAGACCAGCTTCACGCAATTGAGGAAAGACAGAGTTGAGTCCTTTTCTGCAGGAGGGAGGGAAAGAAGTATTCAAGGACCTGCAGGAGCCACAGGGGTGTACTTCCAGATGTTTTGTCTTCATCTTATTTTGTTGCATTTAAATGTCTCCCCAAAGCTTGTGTATTGAAATCCCAGTTCCTCACATAGCCAGGGTCAGAGATAGAGGCCTTGTGGAGACTATTGCATCACAATAGCTCCGAACTCACTAGTGGCCTGATTCCTTTAGGGTTGATAACTTAATATACTACCAGCAAGTCATGGACACTTTAGGAGTTGGCGTCTTGCGGAGTGACGTGTGTATGTATTGTCCTGGCTCGACCCCTGACCTCATTTCTGCTCACAGCCATAAGCAGACTTTTCTCCACTACTTGCTTGCTGTCATGATTTTCTACTTCAACATGGAAGGATAATACATTTGAAATATTGAAAAAGAGAAACCCTTCATGATATGAGAGGTAAAGACTTTTCTAGACAAACTTCAGGGGGATTTATCAACACTAAACACATCTTAGAAGAAACACTAAAGGGAACCCTCCTAGCGCAGATGGCAGCACATGAGTCAGTGGTAGAAAAACACATGAGAATATAAAAAACATGGGCAACGGTAAGTGTGCAGTAATCTTCACAGTATCCTGATACTGCAGTTCTTTATACTCTGCCACTAAAGTAAAAAGACAAAAGTATTGAAAGTAATCACAGCACTTGGGATATACTTTAGATCAAATACAGTTAAGAGACACGTGCAGAATAGTCTACCCAGTAATATACTTCAGATCAAATACAGTTAATAGGCACATAAAAAGCAGTCTGCCCAGTAGAATGCACATTCTTCTCAGGCATGCACAGAATATCTTTCAGAATTTATGGTAGGTTACCACGCAAAACAAGTTTTAACCAACTTAAGGTAACTAAAATATTACAAGAATCTTTTTCTGCTGCAAAAGAAGATGCCCAGAACTTAGTAACAGGAATGATATAAAAATTCACAAATTTATGGAAACAAGTAACATACTCCTGAAGAATCAAGTTAGAAGAGAAATGTAAGAAGTCTGAAAATAAATTCTAATGCTAAACCGACCACAATGGGTAGAATTGACAGAAGCGGTTCTAATAGGGAACTTTATAGTAGTCAATGCCTAAATTAAAAGATAAAAACCCTAACTTTACAGCTCAGGGGATTAGGAAAAAAGCAAAGGGAGTCCAAAACTAACAGAGAGAGGGGCACAATGAAGTTTAGAGAAGAAAGAAATGAAACATCAGAAAAATAATAAAAAGTACAAACAAATATTCTTGAAGAACAATAGAAACAAAAGTCTTCAACAAAATATCAGAGGCCCTTGTTTTTCTCTTGATCCTTCTTCCTCCCATACAAATATAGAAACCAGAACTCCCAAACTAAGCCATAAAACCTAGAGCTACCATTCTAACCTTCCCCTACTTCTCTGTCATAAAGAAATTCTATGAGCTACTTTCTCTGACTCAGAGATCAGGGGCCCCTCATTCTAAAAGGGGTCCTGTGTACCCAGAGGAATGGACAATGTGCAGATGACAAGGAAGCTAACAACGCCCCCTCTAAGCTTCCTCATTCTAGTCTATTATATCAGAGCATGCATTTCTACATTGCCTCTCCTTTAAATCAAGGCATAAGAATGGTTTTCTGGGAGCCACTGGACCCTCATTTTGGAAGGCTCCAATGTCAAATAATACATTGAAGTACAAATGTCTAATGCTTTTCTCTCAACCTGCCTTCTGTTATAGGTGTGTCATCTGTGACCCTTATGATAGACAACGAAAGGCATCACTTCTTTCTAGCACCTACAAGAGATATGAACTAATTCTTGCTTTGCCTCTGTGATCTCTGAGTGCTAGGTATAGAGAGTTACAGCTAAGAGAACATGGAGGTGATGACATGAGATGGTCGTATGCTCTCTTGGAGACCCTTGGAGATGGCATTTTAAACCTGCAACTAGACTGGGTTAAGTTTTCTGCATTAATTTATATCTAGTTGTGTCATTGCTGAGAACAAATAAACACTCATAAAAGAAACATTGAAATATTGACAAAAATAAGGTGCGTTTCATGCTTGTGTGTCATTTATGACCGCTTCAAGTCATATCTGCTCTTCTATATTCAGGTGAGAAACGGGGCTTAGGGAAAGGAAGTGAGTCTTATTCAGGGACTCAGTGTTACTGAATGTCAGAGTTGGGCCTGGAACCCATTTACTCATGCACTCTGCCAGAGCCTTCATTGGCCAGCCACGAGGAGCACAATTATTCCCAAACTGAATTGAAAATATTGACTCCCACGGCAGATAATAAACACCATGATGGAATGTGAGATAGAGAAGAAGCGTGTCTTAGTAAGCATGTCTTTGAGGAATTCAGGCTTGTAGTAGGTAATTTAGCATCAAGTTCAAAGAAGCTGGACTGTGCTCTCAACTGGATGCTGTGTGAAGGATGATATTTCTGCCAAAGATTAGAGATGGTGCGGCTCAGGAAGCCATCTCTGGGTCAAGCATGCTTTGGGGAATCTTTTCCTGACACAGTCATCTTGGATAACAACACACCCATGTTAAAAGAAATAAGAGAGTTGCAGTGTCTCTGACTCTTTTACCTGCTCTTGGACCCTCTTCCTCCTACTGGGTTGCCTCATCCAGCTTTGATAAGGGGGTCTTTGCCTGGTCTTATTGTACCTTGTTAAGTCATGTCCAGTGACTATTCCTGGGAGGTTTGCTCTTTCCTGAAGGGAAATGGAGGAGGGCTGAATCTGGGGGAAAGGAGAGGTGGATGTTGGAGAATGGAAGGCATGGAGGGAGGGGAAACTGCAGTCAGGTTGTTTTAAAAACAAACAATAGATTAATAATTATACAACAGATAACTAATAGCAAACATGTGACTTGGCGCCAGTGCTTCCCTCATGTTGAGGAGAGAGGCTGGTTGGTTTTGGAAAGTTTGGCTCATGTGAGTTAAGAACTTAGGTATGATGTCATAACTCCAATCTTAATTTGTCATCCTAGAAAGCGAGCCATAAACTGAACTTTTTCTGCTTTTACTCTCCATGTTCCTCAAATCATAAGAGTCTGAGAATCCCTGGTATCCATTTGAGCACGAAGCCTATGGCTTAACCTGGGCAGCAGAGACATTGTAGAAATAGAAGGCTTGTGCACACACTTTTGCTATGATCATGGTTATAAGTGTAACTAGCACTTAATATTCTTGGCCTCCAGTGCTGTTCAGAGGAAGTGAGACCCTTGGGAGTTCCCATTACTGACTTCTGTGCTTTAGAAAGCCTTTCCTTCCCCATGCTACGTCAATTAAACCTAAGCTGAGAGAGGTAAAGGGGTCCTGTGAGAACAGTTCATGTGGTAAGGACAGAATTTCACATGTCAGTAGGTTACGGTTAAGGTTTACTTCTGATGAATGGGTTCCTGCTCTTCACCTTGGTTATGCATGTCACCCGCTTCTGTACACACCTGTTGTGAAGGCTTAAAATGTCTCATTTGCCTCTGATGCTTTGATTAATTTTAGTCTATAAAAGAAATTTAAAATAGCCAGATTAACAGGAAAACAATAACAGATTTTATTATGTGCCCAAACATAGGCCCTTTTCATGTTCAGTATGAGTGTTAAACCAGGTTTTCATAGCATTTTGGGTTACACAAAGAAACAGAGGGTCTGTGACTGCTTGCAGGTAGGAGGATGCAAGTTGTGGCAGGTGGGTGAAAGTAGTGAGGTGAGCAAGAGTTGTCCTAGTGTGCAGATCAACCTTCCTCAGCGACAGTCGTCAAGTCAGCTGTTGTGACTTCTATTCTATCCAGATGACAGTCATTGGGTCAGCTGTGGTCACCTCTGCAAACCAGGTGACAGTCATTGGGTCAGCTGTGGTCACCTCTGTCTGAATCAGGTGAAAATCACTGGGTCACCTGTGGTCACCTCTTTTTGGAACAAGTGACAGGTGTGGGATTCTAATTTGTCATTTTGAAGATCTTTCCCGAGTAGATAAGGAAATGACGGATAAAAAAGCCTCTCCTCATACCTGCTGCTTAGTAGTGGAAATAGATGGGGTAAGTTGAAAGTCTTTAGAATAGTCCAGTGTTCTCAGAGGTCTGTGTATCTTGGATATTTCCTTTTAGAAGGATGCCAGTCTATAGAAAGACAAGGATTATGTCTATTTTATTTATCTTTGTATTTGTATCAAGGTAATGCCTATCCTGTAGTAAATGGTCAATAAAAGAAATACTGCTCTGAGTTGAATTTTAGGCTCCTCCTTAACAAGGAGACCTAGTTTGTCCTATGGAACAGTTCTAGTTAATGCTAACATTGCTTGTCTAAACTGCTTCGTGTTACCATGGAAACAAAATGAGCAGTTCGTATGGGTACCTCCACCTGTCACTGAGAGGTCCCCAAAGAGAGTTAAAAACCCATTTGCTGGTCTCCAGCTGGTCTTCTTCTGCAGTGGCAGAGCTCTTGCTGCAAGAGAAAGGACCCATCATGGAAAAGAGCAGCAGGAGGCAGCACTAAGAGCCTTTCTTTCTGGACAAGTGAGGCAGACGGTAGTCGACCAGCTCCATTGCTCAGACCATACAGCCCTTGGGCGGCATGCTCAAGGGAGTCTCTTTGGACGAAGAGGCAAGAGAACAAATCCACTCTACTTTCCTAGGGTCCTTTACGTTGAGTTCCATTGGTTAGTAACACCAATTATGTCCTCACTGTTTAATGATACCTTTGAAATGGGGATTGCTGGCTTTGGAAAAATTTAGTCAGTTCCTCGATCTGCTGTTGATGGAAATCAATGTCAAAATGAAGATTAAAAGACATGGAAGTCTTTCATTATTGCGCAACTGTTTCTGGGCTTGGGAGGGAGTCGCTACACATGGGTTAGCTAAGCTGTAGAACTGTGGACTGTTGCAGTCAGGGGAGGGTCTGAAGACTCTGAATCCCAGTTGGAATGCCTGGCAAAAGCTGCTGTGAAGTGATCCAAGCTAAGTTGCTCGAGCACAGATTAAGGTCTTGTGGGTCAATGGCAGTGGTCGTTTAGGGTTAGAAGCTGGTGAGGGCTGTAAGCATCCTCTTCACACTTACCTGGTGCACTATGGTGTAGTTAGGTTTCTGAGCAAACTCTGCCACATACTGACGGGTAGTAAGATGGCTCCCAAGTGGTCAGCTCTTGTGTTTCAAATCCTTGATCAAATTTGATGTAGATGGTCATGAGGAAAAAAAGAAGTGATATCCTGGAAGCTAGATTGATCATGCAATATTGTTAATATGTTTAATTTATTTCATATTTCACTTGTAATTCTGAAAAGTGTAGACACATCATATAGCGTATTTGTTTATGTTATTTGTGTGTGTGTGTGTGTGTGCGTGTGTGTGTGTGTGATGTGTGTGGGTGTACATGTCATAGTGCACATGTGGAAGTCAGAGGTCAACTATGGAGTTGGTTCTCTCCTTCCTTCATGTGAATTCTGAGAATCAAACCCAGGTCACTGGACTTGCAAGGCCTTTGCCCACTGAGCGATCTTGTTGCATCTCCGTAGCATATTTAAAAAAAAAAAAATATATATATATATATATATATATATATATATATATATATACTGTGAAAGTACTGAATGAAGTTAATTATTGCTTTGATTACCTCCCAGATTAGTAATTTTAAATAGCAAGAATACCTAAACCCCTCAGCATGTCTCAGGTTATAACAAACTGCCAACTGCAGACTCCACGTTGTCCAATGTATCTATTGAAAGTGTTTCTCCTATGGAATTGAGAGTTTGTGTCATCTGACCAGTATTTACCTAGTCAATTCTAGTTACAACTCTTAGTATCCAGCATTGTATGCCCTGCTTCTGTGGTTTGCTTCTGGAATACTCCACATGTGTCTTTTAAACACAGAATAGCCCTCTGTCACCTATGCATGCATACACATACATATGCATGCACACACACAGACCACACTGTCTTGATAGGCATTTGTCTGTGGATAGATCCTTATGTTGATTTTCCAGCTTGACTATTGTGAGTAGTAGTGGTGAAAACTGGAGAGCAGACTCCAATTGTCACTGAAGTCACAGGCTATGGAAGGCTTGACCTCAGGGAGTTCCAACGAATTAAGTGCAGCCATTTGGCCCAGCAACGCAATGGAAAAAGGAATAGTGAATGGCAGGAAACAAACTTGAAGTAAATTAGTATTGGGAAGACACCAGGGACCAAGTGCTTCAGCCCTAGCTTCACACTCCAAGATTATGTATGAGGGAAGAAGGCTGAAAGTACGTGCAGTCAAGCAGTGTTGGTCAGATTATGGAAGGGTTGACCCCTAACTCAGTTCTGGTGACACAGGACATTTATGTAAAGGGAATCATTGTATGGGGGGGGTTGTGAATAGCAATCTCACTCTGCTCCATGAAATGTTTATCTAAGAGGACTGTGATCCTGGGGAACAGGGACAAACTCTCACTCTCATGAGATAATTGCTTCTGCTCAGAGGGGCGCAGCCTCATTGCAGGGAAGGAGATGGTCTGTTTGCAAGGCTTTGCCTGCTGTTCCAGGAAGGTTTCAGGCCATGGCAGAAGACTTCGGGGAGCTCCCCCTGGGATTGGGAGAAGGATGTTGTCAAAGTTGATGTTTGGGAATCTGCCAACAATGCCTTAGTTGCTTCTGTTTTCCTGCCTTTAGTTTTGCGGGAAGACGGTGACCAACGTAAAGTTAATAATACTTTTAATGATTAGTATCACTATGTGCACAGATCAGCAGGTTTCTGAAGCTTAAGGCAAAGGAGGCAGATACTCACTGAAGGCAGAAATGCCCAAGCTCCATTTTGTTTTCAGTTACCCATCAGATGTCGGCAGAGAGTCATTAGAGCTTTCAGAATGATCAGCATCTTTGTTCTCTCACAACTCTTCAACCCCTGACTGCTGTCTCCTGTGGATAGGTATTCAGTGTGAGATTGCTCTGTGTAACAGTATACAAGATTTCTCTTTCTCTGCACTCTGTTTCTAAAAGCCATTTGACAACTATGAGGTGATATTTTAGTGTGGTTTCTCTGGTGACCAGTGATGCTGAGGACCCTTTAAGAACTCCCGTTGGCCATTTGTACCTGTCTAATCAGATTCTTTGGCCATTTCTACGATGGATTATTTTGTTTCTTGCTATTTAATTTCTTCATGTGGTTTGGATACTTACCCTTTATCAGACACATGATTTTCAGTGACTTCCTCCTACTCTGTAGGGTGACTCTTCACACTTCTGATTCTTTTCTTGTCTGCACATAAGCCTTTTATTTTGATATAATCTCATATTTCTATTTTTGTCTCATATGCCTTTGAATCACATCTCCAAATCCATAGCTTATACCATAGTCCCCTGAGCTTTGCCCCTATATTTCTTCTTGGAATTTCAGTTTCAGGTCTCATATTTAAGCCCTTAATCCATTTAGAGTTGATCTTGGCAGATGATACAAGATAAGAGTTTATTTTCATTCTTCTACATGTGGCTATTTGGTTGTCCTGACATCACTTATTGACTAGATCATCTCCATTGTGTGTTTCTGCACTTTGTCAAAAATCAATTTACTATAAATGTGCAGGTTCAACTAACTTTAAAGTCAGACACAAGGCAAGAGTCCTCTGAATATAGATTTGTTTTATCGAGAATAAAGCCTGGAGTATATCTGAAAGAACAGAGACTACTGTTTTTACTAGATCTTTTTTAGTTCATTCTACAAATACACAAAGAGATTTTACAATGTTCTTATCTAATGCGAATATCTGGACGGCATTCAGTTCACTAGTGGAAAAGGCAATGCTGACATTGCCTTTTTATTATCATTTTCTGGGGCTGAGACAGTCATTAGAGGCATCTCTGGGGCATATGCTTTAAACACTTGTAGAGTGGTGTTCTGAGGCAGAAAGTTAAGGGTTCTTTGGAAAGTCGTTTGGATGGTGTTTTGCTGGGGCAAACACATGAAGGAACATTTAGCTGGAGCAGACACAGGTGAAAGGTTGTTCTGTTAAAGTAAGTACATGAAAGGCCATGTGATGAAGGATTCTTTATTAACAACACGTATGTGTTGGTCCACCTTACATTGTGTAGTTGAATTGTATTTGTTGAACTCTATAGAGAGAAATGAACCAAAAAACTTCTGGTGGTGTGTTGTAGTTTTTTTGTTGCTTTCATGAACTTGGGCTGATTGGCGGAGTGATGTCATCTAAGACACATGTACATGCTGAGACAAGACAGGTGCTGAGGCAAGGCCCATGGAGGACACGTGATGCTTGGAGGGTATAATTAGGACACCATTGACAGTGATGGGGGCTAGCTGTACAACACTTTTGGGTCTCGTATCTTTGCTGATCTTTGTTTCCCTGAGAGAGACTCAACCAAGAACTTTTCTTGGTGTTCCTTTTGGTCTTTCTTGATGACTTCTGTTGAGGCTGAGGCCTGGCTGTTTCTGCTAGGTTGTGTCACTGCTGTTGCTAACCCAGCTCTACTGAACTGGACTGCTGGTGTATCCTGAAGTATCTGCAAGTGAGTAGAGCTGCCACTGTTAACCTATAGAGCTGAAGTGCTGATTTCCCGACAACACAGACAGGAGTTGCTCTAAACTTTTCTAAACAGGTCTACATCCCTCTTGCCCCAAGATCCTTTCTTTTCCACTACCTCTGGTAGGTGGTGGGTTACAAAGGAGGTTAAAGCATTCAAGAACCATCATTAAAACTAGGTTTTGAAAAAATTAAAGTTACAAGGTTCCTAGGGTAACAGAGCACCCTGGCAGAGCAGATAAGAACTGTCAGTGTGAAGCATTTGATGTCATGACAGAAAGCAGAAGTGTGGTACTTTGGAGTTTTCACTGCATTTGAATTATTTTTTTCTTGGGGTTGTATTTACTACTGTGTGTGTGTGTGTGTGTGTGTGTGTGTGTGTGTGTGTGTGTGTAGATGTATATGTGTGCATGTCTGTGTGGATACCAGAGGTCAGCCTTGGGTGGTTCCTTAGGCATCATTTTTTTTTTTAAATTTTAATTGAAACAGGATGTCTCACTGAGACCTGGTGCTAGCAAATTATATGAGGCTGGGTAGTGGCCAGTAAGCCCCACCTGTCTCCACTTCCCTAATCCTGTGTTATGAGTCTACACTATCACAACCAACTTTTTGTGTGCATTAGGATCTAATTCAGGTTCTCATATTTGGAGTACAAGCACGTAACTGACTGAGCTTTCTCCATCATCCCCATCTTCCCCCTTTTTGAGACAGGATCTTGATATATATCCTAGGCTGGCTTCAAACTCCTTCTCTCCCTGCCTCTGCCTCTGCCTCAAGTGCTGGAATCACCAACATGTGCCATTACACTGATCTAAGCATATTTCTAATGTGGGGCAAAACCCATAACTGACTCTTTGTCCCCTTTAAAATAATCCTCGTGGTTGATCTGAAGTTGCTTCCATTTCTACTCTCAGTTCCCAAACCAAATCTCCCCTCTCCTTGTCTCTCAGTCTAGACTCTCAAGTAGTCTATTATTTAAACATGAAATTCTTATTTGTTCCTGTTCAAGATCCCCCCAAACAATCACAAATGCCCATTATGTTTATTAACAAATCACAAGCCTAGGTTTGGCAGGCTCTGAGCTATTCTAACCCTCTAAGCTATCTATTTCACAGCCATGTGGTCCTTCACTTTCAACTTGCATCTTGCTCTGGCTTTCTCTGCTCCATGTGTATCCTCATGGCAAATCCCTTGGATCTGCTCATCCTGACTTCTCCTGGACCCTCTGCCTCATGGCCACCTCCTGGTTTCCCCATATGGTCTCTCTGCCTTCCTTCTTTGTGGTCCTTCTCTTCCCTCTCTCTCCCCAAGATCCCTGGCTAGGATCAAAAGTCCAGGCTTCCCATCTCCTGTGCCCAGTCAACAGAAAAGAATCTTTTACATAATATTGAATCGAGAGATGCTTCACCATGCCACCATGCCACCATGCCACCATGCCACCAGAGTGTAGGCAGATGTCTGGGCATAGAAGTCAGCATTAGAGTACGCAGTGCACAGGATCAACCTTTAACACTCTTATGCTGGTTTCTCATCATTGTCCTTTCCTGCACAGCAGAACAGCAGTGAGTAAGGGACTGAGCCCTGGAGAAACTCAACGGGAGCTGACTGACATTCATGCTTATTGCAGAGGAAGAATGGGTCTTGAGAGAGGTTGCTCTCTTTTTTGTTACAAAAGTTATGCAAACCCAAGGTTTACAGGTAAATATATCTTTAAGTACACTATTAATAATTATTTACCTCTAATTTCCCATTTCTCTTAAATCAGTTCCCTCATACTATATGCCATCCCACCAAGATTCAAAATGTTTTTGTCTTAGAGTTATATATTAGTAAAGTACATGCCAGTAAGATAATTACAAACGTTAGTCGCTAATGGGATTAAGTATTTCCCTTATGCTTGCAAACTATTGCAATAAAAATGCATCCTTAACTCTACATCTGCAAAGTTTAAACACAGAAAATGATTAACATAGCAACAGGAGACCTGTGACTGTGTAAATATTCTCCTCAGAGAAACTTGGCTTTGGCCCATCTCACAGTGGGAATCTGTTTATTTAACCTGGCAATTAGTGAGATACAAGAATAAGAGATGGAGAAGTTGTGTTCTCATTCCACAGCCCCATTCATCTGTTAGAGAAGTGTGCCCAGTGCAAGGTAATAGCTTTCCTGACACGGATCAGGTTAGTGGCACAGCCAGGATGAAAACCTCTCTTTCATGTGCTTTCTTTTCTAAGGCAGAAATTATTTATTTTGAACAGGATATTAGGACTCAGGAATGGAATTGTTTGTGTACACACAGTGAATTGAACTTTGGGTAAGGTGGATTTTAGATAAAAAAAAAAATAAAGGAAGAGTTCATTTTCAGGTGGAAGAATGTAATTTTTACCTGCTCTCCTGTTTGTTCATGAAAAAGAAATTCAAGTACATCACCCAGACTGTTAGTTAAGTTGTACAATAGCAGCTGGGAAATGTGGCCCAGAAAGAAACATCTCTTGGCCTACGAAAAACAGGCTGGGCATTGTCCATAGTCTCAAAAAGAGGCCTGTGATGAGGAGAAGATCAAAACTTTTTCCCAGGGTAGACTTAAACACATGTGAAAGAAACGTGCCCTAGACTAAGTGGTCTTCAGATAAAAGGATTTATTGAGCTGTTATAGATGTAAGCCAGTAAAAGAACCAGGTATCGTGATTTTTTTTTTTTAAATCTTATAGTAGCAAGGTTATTATTGCAGTTTGAAAAACCTCTGCTAGATCTTAAGCTAAGCACATCTTTTATAATAAGAATTGTGATAGAAAAAAAAAACATGAAGCTATTTATCTTGAGCCAGCATTGACTACAGAGAAGAGCAGGGTAATGTTAACAGGTACAGTTTTGGGTCAGGAGGGCTGTTCATTAGAAGGAATGACTACTGCTTTTCCATTGGCTGCAGTTGTAAGCAGGTACACTAGATAGTTATTATGGGATTCAAACTAAGGTTTGTTAACATGTATTCAAGAAGGTAAAATAGCTATTAATGTATTAGACTTTCCACCTTTCTTTATCCCTGGACAAGGAAGACTTTGATTTAAAGTTGTTTTAAACAGAGTACAGATTAGTAAAATAAGCGGGAAAGATTAAAGTCAGTGCCACTAGAACAAAAGGCAAGAGACTGTTGAGTGTTGCGGCACACTGGCTACTGGACAAGTGTTTGGATGGGGGGCTTTAGAAGAGAGGTTCATTCACGTGGTTAGGCCATCTATATTTGTCCAAGTGTCTATCTTTCCCCAGACACTGGGAGATGAATTTTAATAATATTATTTCAGAGAGCTGCCTTCCAAGTTTTTGAGTTGGAATGAGAAAAAATTTACAGCAGACCTAAGGTAAATCTTCTAAGAAATGGTAGGTCAGCGGCATATGGTCAGAAAGAAGTCTGCCTAGACTTAGTCTAGCTCAGGAAAGGCATTGAAGATGTGTTGGTGTGGGATGGAGGCATAGATCAGGCAAACAAAGGTGAGTTAAGTGAGGTGTCCTGGGCTTTGCTGGAACAAGTCCCCATTCAGTATTTCTCTGTGGCATGTAAGCTACTTGCTCCAGAAGTCCTATCAAAGTGACCTTTTTTCTGGAATAGTCCTGGGAAAATAGGCTATCCCAGGGTGATCTACCATTAAAATGAAGCAATGTGCTGCCCTAAGCTGAGGTGGAGAGTCAGCCCTGCTAAACTGTCTGCATCAGGGAAGCTGCGAAGGTAATGCTTGGCGAGGGTAAGGAAAGATAGTTTCAAGCATTGCATGTGCCTGTGTGTGTGACTCATGAACATGTTTTCGTGTAGTTGCACATGCTTATGTACATGAAACGCAGACCCCAAAAACCTTTCTAAATCATTCTCTACATTGTTTATCTGAGCCAGGGTCTCTTACTGCACCTGAAGTTCACTATTTTGGCTAGGCCAGTATGTTTTAAAGATTCCCATCTCTACCTTCCCAACTCTGGTGTTATAAACTCAACTGGCCATGCCCAGTTTATGCACGGTTGTTGGAGATTTGAATTCAGGCTTCTTTGCTTTCACAGCAAGTGTTTTTATACAGAGCCGTCTCCCCAGTACTTCAAATATTTTTAAAATACTATCTTGCTGAAAATTTACCTTCAAATTAGAGAAGCGTAGAACATTCCATGTTTGCACATCTACATCCACGTCAAATATATGCCTTATCTCTCCTAGAGGATAGTCTTTTGTGTTTATCTTTGTGCAACAGTCTTGGTGCTACACCGAACGCCTAATACTAGAGTCAATAGATGCCCAGGGTCTATTTCAGGTTCTCTGGGTCTATTTTTCAACAAATAAAAGGATCTAACTTTCACCTTATCTAGTTTACTTTTTAAATAAAATGTTACTTTCTCAGTGAGGCTTTCTTGGATTATTACAAAGCATCTTTGTGGTGGTTGGAATATGCTTGGCCCAGGGAGTGGCCCAGGGAGTGGCACTATTAGGAGGTGTGGCCTTGTTGGAGTAGGTACGGTATTGTTAGGGGAAGTGTGTCACTGTTAGCATGGACTTTGAGACCCTTCTCCTAGTCATGTGGAAGCCAGTGTTCTGTTTGCCTTCAGAACAAGATGTAGAATCTCAGCTCCTCCAGCGCTATGCCTGCCTGGATGCTGCCATGCTTCCTACCATGATGATAAGGCACTGAACCTCTGAACAAGTAAGCTAGCTCCAGTTAAATGTTGTCTTTTATGAGAGTTGCCTTGGTCATGGTATCTCTTTACAGCGATGAAAACCCTAAGTAAGACAATCTTCTTACTTTCCCTTACTGTCTTTTCTGTTCTTATGGAGTACTTAAAGCTTTCTTCTGTGTATGGTTTGTCTTCCCCTCCCCATAATGGCAGTTTACTGAGATTGAGTATCTTTGTGTCTTTGTTTATAAATGTATTTCAAGGGCCTGACACACAGTGGATATCCAGTAAGTGTTTACTGAATGAATAAAAGCAAGTGCACTAAAGCTTCTCTGAAAATGAAAGCTCTTCTTTGGGTTGAGCAGGGACTCAGAGGGTGAAAGAATGTAATTATTCTAGAGCCTAGACCTGAAGGATATGATGAGGTGCAGAATCGTGTTATATACTGAAAGCATGTTCCCTCAAATTCACACATGGAAGTCCTAACCCCCAGTGTTGCCCCATTGGAGATGGATCATATAGCAAAATCATAAAGGTTGAATCTGGATCATCAGGATAGAACCCCAATCCAACAAGACTTTTCAATAAAGAAGGATAACACCAGAAATGTGGAGGCACAATGAGAAGGTGGCTATCTGTGAGTCACAGAGCAAAGTCTTAGGGCAGATCATGCCTACCTACTTCCTTAGTCTTGGTCTATCCAGACTCCAAATCTTTGAGAAACAAATATCTATTGTTTGAACCACTCAGCAGAATATGGTGCCTTGCTATTTAAGCCCAAGGTAATGAACACAGATTTGACATTCGAGCCCCTGCACTGAGTAATGCTATCAGGGGCACTGAAGTGGGTTAGGAAAATGGGGTTAGAAACTTCCTACTAAATGACTGCAGATAAGTGTTTTTACCTAGATATGTGCTCTTGCCATTCTCAAGTTGAAACACAAAGAACATTTGGTAGCTTGCTTCAAACCTAACCCTCTTCCACTTCCTTCTTCAAGTTCCATAGTGACATAAGGTTTGGGAGAAAGTGCTGTGTGGCTTGTGTGTTTGTGCATTTAATTCACTCACTCATTTATGTAGTTGTAGTCTGTTGTAGCTCAGGCTCTGATGATCTAGAGATGGATTCAACACTTTCCTTGCCACAAATAGGTTCATAGATTCTGACGGTAGGGAATTACATAAGTAAGCAAATACATCCCAGTGGGAGGTGTTCAAGGAATGAGAGGTGTTTCAGTAGGGATAGCAGAGAAGCCCGGGTAAGAAGTAGCTATTGAGTTCTCAGTAGTAGATAGTAAAGAACTGACATAGGCCAATTTCATCTCAGCAGCAAATTAAACCATTGTTGATTTATGTATATAAAGAATGTGAATTTTGCATAGAGTCCTCCAAGGACGAAACAGTGTGAAAGGCCTTACTCAGAAGGAAGCACTATCCTACATGGATACATTTTCACACCGTAATCATCCAAACTCTGAAACCCTTTCTACTAACATAAGGCTAGTAATACTTGACACATTTTTATTGGTGAGATTTGGGCTTCAAGGTTTGTGTTGGGACCTCAGATATGCTCCCCATTTGTCGTGCTTGAGTGTCTGTGGGGACAATGTTTAACCTTTGGGTTAAATGGTTCTTAAATGTCACAGTGAGGAGGATGGTGTCACATCAGCACACTATGAATTACCCCTGTCCCCTGGTGGCATTTTGTGCTTTATAAAACCTCCAAAGTGCAGTTTAATGAGAATTGTTGTCACCGTAGGATGGGCAAGGATATTTTGTTACAGATGTAGAATTGGCTTAGAGACAGGAAGCAAAATGAGCAGCAATGCACATTTGTTATGAAGGAGAAGGGTAAACACGGTGAGAGTCCTCAGGGATTTGCCTGTGCCAGTCTTATTTAATACCTTATAAATGATTCAGTGAAAGGATTGCCCAGCGAAGCCTCCCACATCTGCAGCTAATGCTGAGCTATTATGGAGAAGGAAAATTGATGAGTACCAACTGCTGGGAAAATGCAGAAGCTGTGCTAATGGATTCCAATGATAGGTGAGTCTCTAAGTGGGGACAGGTACAATACATTACATAGACCAAAAATTAGAGTGAGAAAGGATGATTGTAATACATGAAAAAAGAAAAGGACACTAGCATGTCATTAAGTTTGTGGAGACCCACAAGGACTTGTAATACCAGACAAGAAATGTTGGTGGCAATTATTAGAATAGGAAGCTCCTTGTGGTTGTTTGAATAGGAATGGCACCCATAGACTCACGTGTTTGAATGCTTGGTCCACATTATTAGGAGGTCTGGCTTTGTTGGAGGAAATGTGTCAATGTGGAGGAAGGCTTTGAGGTCTCAAGCTCTGGCCAGTGGAGCACACCGTCTTTTTCTGCTGTCTGCAGACCAAGATGTAGAACTCTCAGTTTCTTTTCCACTATGTCTGCCTGCATGCTGCCATGTGAGGTGACAATAAAATTGTAAGCCAGCCTCAATTAAATGCTTTTCTTTATTTATAAAAGTTGCTGTTGGGACTGGAGAGATGGCTCAGTGGTTAAGAGCACTGGCTGTTCTTCCAGAGAACCATGGTTCAACTTCCAACACCCACATGGCAGCTCTCAACTGTCTGTAACCCCAGTTTCAGAGGATCTGATACCCTCACACCAATGCACACAAAATAAAACTAAATACATTATTTAACACAATGTTAAAAAGAAGAGTTGCGCCGGGCGGTGGTGGTGCACGCCTTTATCCCAGCACTTGGGAGGCAGAGGCAGGCAGATTTCTGAGTTCGAGGCCAGCCTGGTCTATAGAGTGAGTTCCAGGACAGCCAGGACTACACAGAGAAACCCTGTCTCGGGAAAAACCAAAAAAAAAAAAAAAAAAAAAAAAAAAAAAAGAGTTGCCGTGGCCATGGTGTCTCTTTACAGCAATAGAAACCCTAAGACACTCCCACTGATAGCAACCTAAGTAGGATTGTCCTTTGTCTTCATTCTAAATGGCAATGTTTGTCCTTTAAACATTCCTACTATGAGCTCTTGGTCTTTTCATTAACTGTTTTACACACTTTATTGGAATGTTGACCTTTATTTCAAAAGCCTTGTTCCCAGAAACTAGAAGTGGTAGAAAATTCCTCTTGCTGTTTTGCATTCTTAGAAGTAGCTCGCCATAAAGGATCACCTGGGCTACAAAGTGATTTCCATCCAGCCTGGTCTACATAGTGACTTCCAGGCCATTAGAGGCTACATAATAAGATCCTGTTTTAAAAACCATAAACAAAACAGAGGGAAGTATTAGTACTGAAACTGATGTGGATACCAAGGAGTTGGTATTTTCTAGCCTTGGATAGATTCTAATATTAGAGCATTTGGGTCTAGGTACCAGGATTCCCTGGTTTCAAAGAAATGCCAGTGTTAAAACTTTGGGCCTACATATTTAGATTACAATGTTTTAAAAATTAGAAACTTTGTTGTTATTATTATTGTGTGTGTGTGTGCACATGCAAACATGCACATTACAGATTGCATGTGTGGAAGGCAGAAGCTTGCTGTGGAGTTGGCTTTCGCCAGGGAACAAACTCTGTTCATTAGGCTTGTATCAGACTTGTACAGCAAGTGCCTTTATCCAGAGTCCTCTTGTCTGCCCCAGAATTCTTCAGATCTTGATGGCCTCTAGCATAAAAGCTTTTCAACCCTTGTTTTTGAAGTTCCTTTGTCCTTGATAGCAGCTGGTGTTAGATTCTCAACATAAGGTATCTGAGACTATTGGTCCTTAAGGTCTATCAGCTCTCTGTTTTGAGAACAGTTCAGTTGTCCCTCATCACTGTTGCCATGGTCACTGCTGCTGCTTCTACCGCAGGGTTGCTGATACTGTTACTGTCTCCTCTGTCACTGCTACTGGCCCTGTTGGTGTAGCTGCCAACATTGTTACTATCTCCCCTGCTCCTTCCTTCCTGCATGCTGCCACCTTAGCCTGCTCTACAAATGACAAAGAACAAAAGTAGGCAAAACAAACAACCACAACCAAAACAATTCCCCCAAAGAAGTGTTTTATTAGGTCTGATGTTGCAATACCAGCAAACAAATTCAGGAGGGTATCTTTTGGCCAGCTCACAAAATGAGCTATCTATCCTGCATATATGTCCAGAATGTTTGCACCAGTTGCAAGCAAAACTTCATGCAGATGAAGGATTGTGTTCATACCAAATACAACATTGCTCCCTTTGTACCAGTTGTATTAATCCCAGTGCTGAGCTACAAAGAGAACTGTTTTTCTTCTGGTCTTGGTAGAAGTGATTGCAGTATTGTTCAATTTCACCAAGACTTGTGATAGCATGATAGTAAGAAGTCTGGTGTATGTTGTTCAAAATAGTCACAGCTGTGACTATGGCTTCAGGAGCTAGAGTTATTCTTTGGCAGCAAGCAGCTGTGATGGCTATATAGCTTTCTCAAAGCATCTGGAAGTGTTTAAAGAAGCTCATCCTTACTTGAGGGTAATCTCATTGACTTCTTGGTTGGTTGTCCTTTGCTCAAGGCAGCCAGGCACCGGTAAGTGTGCAACAATTGCCACTTAGGGAGTCAAATCACCCCACACTCTGATATCTTCCTTTTTGGATGGGGAAAATAAAGTGTCATTCAATATGGACATGTTATTAACATTAGTGATTTTTAGCAATGCTTAGAAGTACTTTAACATTGTCCAGTGGCCTGAGAAAGCGGGTCTCGAATCTGTCTCAGATGATCAAACAAACAATTAGAACTGGATAGATTGAGTGTTGGATGGGTGAGGGTTGCTTATCAATTCTGAAACAGAAAAGTCCAACCCTGTACTGAAAACGAAATGCTTATATTCTCATTAGAAGTTTTCTTTATCTTTACTTTAAAGTCTGAAAATTGCTTTTTATGAACAGTGACCTGATATGAGTATGTAGATGCCTGGCAATGTTTCTGTTCTGTCTGTCCTGGGTGCTCCTCAAATGCCTACACAGTGTTGTAAAATTTCCCTTTATTTCTTCATGCTACAGAGGGCTTCACTATTCTTCATCTTCTATAGTCCTCAGACCCAGGCTTGAGGATAGAAATGAGGAACAAAGTCTATTTTCCTTGGTGAGTTGGTCCAAATTTTCAGTAGTGACGCAGAGTTCCAGGAAGTTGTCCATTTAGGAGACAACAGTGAATCAAGAACTCTGAGCAACTAAGCGTTAGAGAGATTTCCTCTGGCCCTAGCTTGTTTAGTATATGTACCATATCAGTGGGGGTACTGAGTAATTCTCTTGCTTGTTTGTGTCTTAAAATCCATACAGAACTGAATTGGGTCCTAGGGTTTTGCTTGACTTCTCTGAAAGTGTGAGAAACTTTATGTTTGTTAAATACGTAGCCTAAAATTCTGACATCTAAATACTTTCTAAATTTTAAACTTACCCCAGGACTTTGAAACAATGAATGGTAAATGGAAATGAATTTTTGATTGATATGACACATTTCATTTTATTATCTTTTTGTTTGTTTGGTTTTGCTGTTTTTGAGAAAAGGCTTCTCTGTAGACTAGGCTGGTCTTGAATTCACAGAAATCCCCTTGCCTCTGCCTCCCAAGTGTTGGGATTAAAGGCATGCACTGTCACACTGGGAGCTATAACAAATTTTAAATAAATTTACTTAAATAATAAACTTTAATAATACATATGACTATATTAGGACAGAAAATAACTATTAAAATGATTGATTACAAAAGTTCAGAGAATAATGTTAAGAACAAGGTAGTATTTATCAGTTTCTGTTCCCACAAACATACTTATTATTACCTTTATTTTACAGATGAGTAAAGTTTGAATTTAAATACTTAAGTCTGTTTGTCTGCAAATTTGACACCCAGAACCAGCCTGCCATGCTGTTTCTAAATCTTAACATTACCATATGAAGTCTATAATCATAGCTTTTAAATTTGCTACTATATAAAAGAGAAGGGAATGTTTTTAGAAAATATTACTTTGTCATCCACAGTAAAATACTTGAGTAATTTTCTTGTAAACATTAATGAACAAAGCTTTATTCTGGCAAATGACTCATTTACTTACCTTGTTTATTGGCACTGAACAATCTAATAACTTTTAATTATTATTCTTTTTCTCTCCTTAAAATAAATCCCTGTCAAATGTTCCTACAAGGAATAGAGTTTTGATTGGCTTGTGCTCCTGAAACAGAATGCAATAAACCTAATAGCCCCAGGCAGTGCTCAAAACTGAACTGTCTGACATGTCTCCTGAACATTCCAGACTATTATCTGTATTGTAGAACACAGCTTCATTTTAAATCCATAGGTTTGCATCCTCAACTACATACTACTTAGCAAACCACTTCTGTTTTCTCCAGTTGCTTTCACCTCTTATTGGTTGATATTTCTAACTAATCTGGACCTGAGATCCTGAGATAGTCTAGTGTCCTCTACTGGAAGCCTGTTTTGGGTGGGATGTCATGAAAGGGATTTCTCAGGAGGATAGGCTAACAGGCTTAGCTGTCCAAGATTTAGCCTGAGAAAAAGAGGGATGCATAGGAAGACAGATGCCCAACTAGTCTAAAAGACAATCTGATTTGGATATCAAAAGATAGTGTTTCACCAAATCCTGAAAACCCAGCGAGGGGGTGGGGAGGGAAAGAGAGACAGAGAGAGACAGAGACAGACAGAGAGACCAAGACAGAGAACAGGTTTCTGGGTAGCTTCAGTGAAGAATGTTTAGGATAAGGACCAAAGCCAAACAGTGTACTCTGGACATAACAGGATTGCTGAACCCACGATCTCACAGCAACTGAATTCATAAACTACATCAGACCCACACTGGATCAAGTCAATCAACATGTCCACATGGAGGGGGAAGGGTCTTATGAACCCTCAGTCATAACTCAGGGACTAAGGTTAGTTAGTGACTTCTAAGTGAGGAAAACTCAGTTTTATTTAAGGAGGCGACTTTTGGTTAGTCAATCATGCAACTGTAGATGGGTTCTTACCCAGAAGCACATGGACAGCACTAATTTGAGTTAATATACTATTGAATGATTTAAAAATGTTTAGGAAAAATAAGAAATACTACTTCTAGTGAAAAATAAGCCAAGGGTTAGTATGGTTTGAAAATGCTTTGATATATTCATGGATGAAAGAGCCACTGACATGTCTGGGGAAATTCTTAATAAGATTGTACAGTATTAAGGGGCAATTTAGAGCTCATGTAGATTGCTGAGATGCTATTGGAATGAATGAAATGCAGATACATCCAGAAAAGTTATTATCATTATTATTGTTGTTGTTTTGGCTGAAGTGTTTTGTCTTTTAATCTTTTGATAACAGTTATTGAAATATCATTTATTTAGCATTCTAAGAAATCTAAACTTTGATTTCTAGAGAAATTGTAAGTGTCATAATGATGAAGGGAAGTAAGCTCGTTGCTATGAAAAGGCTTCAAATAGCACTACAGTCCATGTCCAGGGCGTTGGTGATGAACCACGTAGTAGCTCTGAGTTCAGACATGGGAAGTGAGTTTATCAGGTAGGAGCTTTTCAGCACTGCGTAACCTCCCCCAGTCTCAGTTTCCATTTGCACATGGGGAGGAATGCTAATACCACCCTCATAGTATCTGAGGTTACCAGATGCTGTTCTATTTACTTTGTATTTTTTTCCTTCCTTTTAGTTACATTTCTTTGTGTTATTGCAGTTAGTAGTGCCTCTCTTTAACTTGGTTCCAACAACTGAAGTAACGTTGACTTCATGTTTCAGATAAAGGATCAGCAGATAACTTGGGCTTGTTAACCCTTATCAATGGCAGGCGTGTGGCCTGAACACGATTACAGTCAATGCTAGGACCTTTCTTTTAAGATTGTTGGAGAAACATCCTAAGGCTTGTGCTTTAGTAGGTCAGTTGAGCCTGTGTTTTTGGCATAGCAAATACAACAAACTGGGTTGTTTAAACAATGGTATAATTTCTTAGAGTTCCAGAGGCTGAGAAGTCCAAGATGAACGAGCTAGCCATCTTGGTTTATGGTGAGGACCCTTGTTCTAATTTGAAGATGGCTACCTTCTCACCATATCCTTACAAGGTAAAACTAGGAACAAGGCCCTCTGTCACCTGCATCTGACATAGATCACTAGAGTAGGCTCTGACTCTCATTTCCGTTCCACTGTATGGGTCGGGACTTAATGTAAACTCAGGGAGACACAGTTCAGTCCATAGTAGTTTTTTATTTGATAGGATATAAGAAGCATTTATCTCACAATAACATGGGGGATTAGCCTTAGAAATGAGCAACATAGAGAGATAAAGTCTGGATAACTCTGTATATATTGTAGAAATAGCCAAATGCTCAACTAGCCTTACCCCAAGACTTCTGAGTACATTACCTAAGTTCATTATTTGCCTTTTATATAAAAGAATTTGGAGGGACTGAATTTTTCCCATTTACAACCAAACATTTTCCTTCCTTCCTTCCTTCCTTCCTTCCTTCCTTCCTTCCTTTCTTTCTTCCTCTCTTCCTTTCTTCCTTCCCACCCACCTCTCTCTTTCTTTCTTTCTTTCTTTCTTTCTTTCTTTCTTTCTTTCTTTCTTTTTTTTCAATTGAAAAGAAGTGCTTGCTGACAGGAGCCTGGCATGGCTGTTCCCTGAGAGGTTATACCAGTACCCGACCAATACACATGCAGATACTCATAGCCAACCATTGGACTGAGCCCAGGGACCCCAATGGAAGAGCTAGGGGAAGGATTGAAGGAACTGAAGGGGATTGCAACCCCATAGGAAGAACAATATTAACTAGTTGACCACCCAGAGCTCCCAGAGACTAAACCACCAACCAAAGAGCATACATGGAGGAATCTATGGCTTCAGATACATATGTAGCAGAGGATGGTCTATCTGACATCAATGGGTGGGAGGCCCTTGGTCCTGTGGAGGCTTGATGTCCCAGCATAGGGGGATGCTAGAGCAGTGAGAGGGGAGTGGGTGAGTGGATGAAGGAGCACCCTCATAGAGGCAAAGGGGAGAAGGGGATAGGATAGGGGGTTTGCGGAGGGGTAACGAAGAAGGAGGATATCACTTGAAATGTAAATGAATAAAATAACTATAAAAAATAGACTTTTTTCTCCATACATATTCTGATTGTGGTTTCCTTTCATTTATTCCTTCTCATTCCTTCCCAACTCCTCTCCCCTCTAGATCTATCCCTGTTTTGTCTCTCATTAGAGAACAAACACTCATCTAAAGAACACTAATAAAATAAATAAAATACGATAAAGCAAAACCAAATAAATCAGAATAAGATAAAACAAACAGAAGGAAAATAGCTTAAGGCACAAGAAAGAGAGACCCCCCCAGGAATCCCATAAAAAATCCACAAGATTAGAAGCCACAATAGATACTCAAACCCTATGGTGAGGGGAAGGAGTCAAGGAACCTTGAAAGATACCATTGAGTTCCTTTTCTGTTGGCATCCCCTGCTGAGCATGCAGGCTGCCCTTAAGAGTAGTTTGTTTCCACACTGAGACTCCCTGGAGAAAACTAAGTTGCCATTTGCAAGTGGTTATCAATTGGAGATAGCTTCTGGGTTAGGGATGGGGTCTGTGTCCATTTCTCCTTTCAGCTCTAGGACCCCAAATGATGCAGACCTGTGTAGGTGCTGTGCACGCTGCCTCAGTCTCTGTGTTGATTCTGTTGGGATCAGAAGACCTTGTTTCCCTGGTGTCCTCCATCCCCCTCTGGTTCTAGCACTCTTTCCACTTCCTCTTCTGTAGGGTTCCCTGAGTTCCAGGGAAGAGGTGTGGTGGAGACATCCTGTTAAGGGCTGAGTGTTCTGAGCTCTCACTCCCTGCCTGTGGTCTGCCTGCGGGTCTCTGCACTTGTTCCTATGTGATGAAGGAAAAAGCTTCTCTACAGAAGCCTGAGCAGAGCACTGATTTACTTCCCTGGCTGACTGGCCACTGGGTTTCCAGGAAATCACTAAACATTTCCTGGGATGAAGTGTGTTGAAAAGATAAAGTGAGATTCCACGTATAAAAAACCCTTGCCACAGCATCTGGGGGAGCGCAAGTGCCTAATGAGTAATAGCAGCTTGTAGTAGATTATCTGTGGTTGGTCAGTGATGGACTCAGATGGGTTTAGATTTTCTGAAATACCTGGTGGGAAACTCAGCAACTCATTGCCTGAAAATCACTAGGAGGGTAATTCTGAGAAGTCCGAGTTTTCGGAAACTCAGTTTTGAAGGGCATTTGGCTGTTCAACAGATTGCTCTCAGTGAAACTATAACAGCTATGGCAGCACATAATATATGGTTTTAGCTGATGTGGTTTGTCTTTCCAAGGAGTTGAAGGAAAGGCAGGCTGAGATATTTTTGAATAGAGAGGTAAAGTTGCAGGAGGTTATTCTTTTAAGTGTTCACATCAATTCAGCAAAGTCTGATGATAGAAAATATAAAAATAAAAATGGGAAAATGTATAATATTGCATCAAGACATTTCACCATTTCAACGAGCTTTGTTTTTTAAACTTGTTTGGGATACTATACTGACCAGAACAATTATTAACATTAATGGATATACTAATGCTAGCAAACAAAATTTCTTTAAAAGATTTTGTGAGTGTGTGTACACATTTGTGCCTGTGTGTCTGTGTGTGCAAGTGCCTGCAAAATCCAGAATTAGGTGGGTGTCAGATGCCCTGGAGATTGTAAGCTGCCTAATGTGGGTACTGGGATCAGCTTCCAGTCCTTTGCAAGATCAACCTGCTTTTTCCCATTCGTCTATTCCTCTAGCCCTCATTCACTGTATGGACTGGGGGATGAGGGAGCCAGTTTAGTATATAACAGAAATGTTGCCTCTGACCGTTTCTTGAACCTGTCAAGGAAGCTAAACACTGGACAGGTACTTTCTATAGATACTTAATCATGATCCCCCCTTCATCTCCCCTGGGTTCCTTTAAAAGCTCTAGCTCTTCTCTGAGTGGGGGTTGTACTTCATTGCTTGCCTCTGTGTAGGACAGGCTAGAAGTGCGACCTCAACGCATTGAAATCAAATATACCTCTTGCTATTGCATCAAGTTCGGTGTCTTGTGAGTTACTGGGGTGGCTGTGAATTCCCGAGAAGAGTGAGGGAGTCCCTCCCTTTCTGGCGGGCCTTATATATGCTTATTCACAGAAGGAAATGAAAGCTTCCTGTCTCACTGTGTTATACTTGAAATACAAGGACCAGTAAATTACACCAGCAAAAGATGATTAACAAGCATGAAAGTAAAATTACTAATATGTGAAGCATAATTATATCTGAGTGTATTCAGTGCTGAGTAACTCCTGGGGTTGGGGATCTAGAACTTGGGGCTTATATAGCATTTTTAAAACAAGGGACAATATTGTAGGGAAATGAGAAGCCAAAAGAAAGAACATTGAAATTCTAGGAGTAGCATTTGTTGGAAGAAGCCAATAAATGATACTTGACAGTAAGGTTTTTTATTCTTGTCTCTGATGATCCTCAACAGAGAGGGGAAGGGAGTGGATTGTTCCCTGCACCTACATCTTTTGAGTTACTTTAAGCTCAAATGAATAAGTTAAAGTGACATATTTTGGGAGATGTACTTTGAACTTTATTCATATGATGGCTAATATTGATTGTTAATGTGATGGGATTTAGAATCACCATGAAAGCCAGGAAGAGTAGCATATGCTTTTAATCCCAGCAGTTGAGAAGTTTAGGCCAGAAGATCTTTGTGAGTTCAGGGTCAGCCTGGTCTATGTGGTGAATTCCAGGGCTATACACTGAGACCCAGTCTTAAAAAAATAAAAACCCAAACCCAACCCAAAACAAATCCAAAACAAACCCAAAACAACAACAACAACAACAATAACAACAACAACAACAACAATCACTATGGAAACAAATCTCTGGACATATATCTGTGAGAGAGCTTCTAGTTTGTTAATAGAAATCTAAAGATCCACTCTAAATGTGTGCAGCTCTGTAGGAGGCATGGAGGTCCTTGTGCTCACAGGCAGTCATCTGGGGAATCAGGGATGTGAAACCCACAGAGTTGCCTCTTCAAAGGGAGAGATGAACAACCACTTGTTTTCTACCCAGAAGGTTGGGAACTGATGTAGTTAACAATGACCTTTGTGCTGTGTAGCCAAGGCCATACTGGATCTTCCTCCAGATCCTTTTCTGAGCTTGTCTGTCTCCGTCTATTTATAATCCTATTCTTCCCTAGACCCTTGTCTTGAATCTGCTTTCTTAGTTAATCTATAGAACATTCATGCACGATGTGACCTGTATAGAGTTTCAGTGAAGTCATGTCTTAGCTTTATTGTGCACATGGAATTGAGTTAGTTATCACCAGGAAACTTTTTTCCCCCAAATTGTGCTGTGTGTAAATATGCCTAGAATATATAAACTACTCAAGGTCAGAGTCTTGGCTACAGAGTTGAGTTGAACTGATCTACCTTCTACCTCCCTTAGATAACCTTGCTGGCCCTGGTGACTGCAGAGATTTCCCACAGCACCGTTTCATAGATGGTAGGTCCTGGATGGAATAAGCGGGAGACAATGAGCTAAGCTCTAACATGTGACCCTCTGCCTTGAGCTCCTGTAATAGGTATGGATCAGAGTCTGTTGGGCGTTGTCTGAGATTCCCAGTTTCTTGTGCCCTGGAACAAAGAACTGGACCAAGGAATATGGATAGTGATACAAATACAAACAGTTTATTGAGGAAGAGAAAGGCCCTCCCCTAAGAATGAAAGTTGGCTAGTAAACCTGGGCAGGTCCACACTGCAAAATCACAAAATACGTGAGCTTGTGTGTCTTACAAGTCACTTACATTGCTCTTGCCTTCTCCCACAGATCTCATGAGCCTTTCTTGCGTGCTATGACATGTATTGCTGTGATTTCTCTGACAACAATTTTTCATTTTAATCTTGATATTTCTTCATTCCTGTGCTTCTGCCAGCCCCTGTTATCATGACACCCCTGCTTTCCAACCATCAAACTGTGAGTCAGAATAAACAACTCCTCCTTACGTTGCTTCTCTCACGTACTTTGTCAAAGTAAGAAGACAAGTAATTAATTAACACAAGCTAGAAGTCAATTTGTGTGAGTGTATGTGTGTGTGCATGCATGTGTGTGTGTGTGTGTGTGTGTGTGTGTGTGTTAGGAAGAATATGTAAACCAAGAACACATTTGCTTTCAGGATTTGTATGGATTCATTTCCTAGTGAACATCAATGGTAATGCCATTTTTAGTCATGACTAATGAGTCTGTCCTTGAGCAGAGAGTAACTGTAGTCAGAAAGCTGCTTTGAGATCCATGAAACAGAACATGAGTAGATGACACTCTATTTGGAAATACACTGAGTCACTGGCTCGCTCTCCGCAGAGAATTTCAACGCAATTTACAAAACAAAACAAAAATGCCTTTTTCTCAGTTCTTGCCATTTACTGGCATCAGTCGTAGATACTGGGACTAGCGTTTTGAGACATTTATCATTTATGAGCCTAGGAGAACTGTGGCCAATTAAAAAGGCCTTTAGGCTGCAGTTGGCCTAATCCCCTTTGTGTAAGCTTGACAGTTGTAATGTAGCTGGCATAAAATAAATTCCCCACTCTGCTTTCTAAACAGTCTTCACCACATAATTGAGATAATTCTGATCATGTGGAAAATAAGAACTCTACGGACTTCAAAGACCCTAGTGTTTCTTCAGTGGAAACAATAGACGAGCCATTCTTGTATGAGTGTGGATGCCTTCCAACCAGAAACTATTAAGAACACGTCTGTAGTTGAGTAAGTAGGTTTATTACTCACTGTGGAGAGGAAGGCATGCTCTAAGGAACTACTACAATTGGGGTATTGGCTGTGTAAAAGGCCTTCAAATGTAAAGGGCGTGCTTCCCGGGGAGGTATTGTGGACATTAAGAAGTGGGACAGAGGAAGGTTTTCTCCTCCCCTGCTCTCAAAGGGGATTGTGGGAAGCAGCCTTTTCTTATCTTTGTTTCCTGAGCCATGAGGGAAGTGATTTCTTTCTGACATGCGTTCCTGTTATATGTGCTATCATACCCCAAAGCCCACAGTGACAGGACCATCAGATCTCAAACTGCAATCTCTAGATCATCAGCTAAAATAACCTTCTTTCTTTGTTAATCTAATTACCATAGACATTTTATAATACTGTCAGAAGCCACTACTTGAAACAAGTACTTGAAAAAAGCTTTGCCAGTAAGATAAGATGTGGCTTGTAGGTGGTCTTATAAAAAAATTAAGAAAAAGATTGCTTGCCTGCCTGCTCTCTCTCTCTCTCTCTCTCTCTCTCTCTCTCTCTCTCTCCCTCCTTCCCTTTCTCCTTTCTCTTTCTATCTATCCCCCCTCTCTCCCCTTCCTTCCTTCCTTCCTTCCTTTCTTCCTGCCTGTCTTCCTTCTTTCCTTTCTTTCTTCCCCTGTCTCTGTCTCTCTGTCTCTCTGTCTCTCTGTCTCTCTGTCTCTCTGTCTCCCCCCGCACCCGCACCCGCCTCTCTCTCTGTGAATGCTTCAGAGGGCAGGGAATAATTCCAGAACCAGTAATTTCAGTTTGAAGCCCACTAAGATGCCATACTATACGGAGGAGGCTAGAGCTATTTGTAGTTAAGTAACAATCACATCAGTTGGACAGAGTGGACACTTGGAATTTTATGTCCTAAATAATATTCTTGTTTATGCTTCCTGATTGCAGGTCAAAAATGATTTATTTTTATTTTATGTGTATGAGTGTTTGCTAGTGTGTGTTTATGTGCATGCTTGGCCCTGTGGAAGCCACAAAGAAGTGTCAGATCCTCTGGATCTGAGGTATAGATGTTTATGAGCCGCCATGTGGGTTCTGGGAATGAACTTAACTCCTCTGTAGCAGCAGCTAGTCTTCTTAGCCACGGAGCCATTATTCCAGCCCCACAAAGGTCAGTTTCATCTTGACCCACTGTGATCAGAGTAGCTTAGTTCTTTATTAATGTTCTGTGAGATGGAATCAGTGGGAAAGATTAACTGTAAGGATCTAGGCAGGAGCTAATTTCTGGAAATCCCCAGACCCAAGTATGGAGCTAGGTCAATCTCCTTTCAAGGATGTACTGGAGCTGGAAAGATGCAGTGAGACTTTCTTCGATAATCACTGCTTGGCTGAAGAGAAATATTTGCATATGGAAACATTTTTTTTTTTTAACCAACTAGTGTTGGTGAGTGTTGGGGACACACAGTGTCCAGATACTACTAGGAAGGCGTGGATTCTGAACTGGGCTCCAGATTTCTTGGAATAAAAGAACTTGGAACGCCTGATGATGCTCAGATAGAATTGGGCAGGTGTCTTAGGATGATTCCCTTTACTTTTTTCCAGCACACCTCCTGGTTCCCATCCACTTTCCCAGTGTTCAGTAGGAGACAGCTTGTCAAAGGTGACTTCTTTTGATTTCGACGTGTGATGCCCTGCAAAGGTTCATGTGTTTGAGACTTGTTCCTAGGATGGTGAGATGGCACAAACATGTAAGAGGCGAAGCCTAAAGGAAAGTCCCACTTCACTAGGGGCCATGCCCTCCTAAGAAGGCACTGTTCTGCTAGAGGGGCCTCTCAAGAGAATGACCTGCTATGAAAGCTGGAGCCTGTCCTTTAAGTCTCTGGCTTCCTGAGACATGGTTTCTCTGCATGCATGCACCTATCACTATGGGATGCAGTTGAGAATGTTCTCATTAGAGCTGAATCTATGCCACTGCCTTCCAAAGTGTTGAACTAATAAAACTCTTTTCATTATAAGAAGTCTGCTTCAGTTAGTTCATTGTAGTAACAATGAGCTGACTAATGAAGTCATGAAAACACATGTTGGCTTAGATATGAGGTTTTAGGAAAGATGAGAGGAGGGAGGCTCCTGGGAATGACAAGTGAGATGACTTTGGAAGGAGGGGAATATGACTCGTAAGTCAGGGGTCCGTGACAGGGAAGGACTTCACGTAGGGTAGATGATTCGTACAACTGACACAAGTTTATGAAAGATCTACAAGGGCAGAATGCAGAAGCACTGCAGATCTTTAAAGGGAGTTCCAGGAAGCCTTAAGAAAAGGCAGCAGCTAATCACAGTCATCCTGGTGTTCTTAACAGCAGGAGCTCTTTTTTTTGGAGGGGAAATCAAACAACAACAACAACAACTTTAATAGCATAAGGCATGATTCTGACTCTATTCCAATTCTATCATGGGGTTATAACTTTGAAAATTCAGTAAACAAGGTCCAAGTTGCTTAAAATACTTTAACATAGTGAAAATTTAATTAGACTCTAAGCAGAGAGACTGGTCTCCAATTCCCTACTTTTTTCTTATATCTTTCTCATTTATATGCTATTTTTGATTTTCTTCTTTTTTTTAAATTGGATATTTTTTATTTATATTTCAGATGCCATCCCCATTCCCCATTTCCCCTCCCTAGAAAACCCCTATCCCGTGCCCCCTTTTCCATTTTGCTTTTATACATTTTTTTAAAATGTTAATCAAAGGCTTTATAAGTATGATAATGCTCAATCAGAAGTGTAACCCAATACCCAACCTAGCTATGTAAACTATCTTTGACTGGTGGAGACATGTGAACTTCTGCCCCCATGCCCCCTCTCTCTTTCTCTCTCTTTTTCTCTCTCATTACCTAGCTTCTCATCTGCTTCATCTTCTCCTCTCCTTACTCCATCTTTTCCTCTCGGTAACAGCAGGAGCTTTTATAGGTTGCTCCTAACATTCAGTCAGGAAGCTTAGCACACACACACACACACACACACACACACACACACATATACAACTACATATATACATATGTATATAACATATGTACACAAATATAAAACATACACATTCACACACATGCATGCACACATACATATACACACATACAAATAGAACAAATATATATACACATTTAAAACACACATATACACATACAATGTAAATATTTGTATATATACACATATATACATATGCAGATACAGATAACACACATCCACATGCATATATACAGAATACACACCTATACACATATATAGGCACACACATATGCACACACACACATATATATATTATATATACAGTATACGTACACACATATATAACACATACACACATATACAACACACATATACAAATATGCATATATATACAACACATATATACACCTATACACATATACAATACACATATACAACACATACATAATACACACATACACATGTACGAACACCACACAGATACTTAAATTCATTTCATAAAAGGAGACTTAACAATGCATACTACCTTCTGTTTTCCATTTTCTTGTTACTTTCTAGTCTGCTTCACTGTTTCATGCTGCTGGTTTTTGTCCATTAAAATGAGGCAAGAAATGCCTACTGAGGAATGTCCTGAAATTTGAAAAATACCATTTTAAGAGTTGAATTACATTGGTGAAAAGGAAATAGGAATAAGATGGTTTTTCTTAGGTACCAGCACCTACATTTATAAAGAAATTTATTATTTCATTCATTCATTCATCGAACATTAATTATTTCCCACATAGGCAAGAAGGTACTGAGCAATCTAGGCCTGACAGTTCTTGAAAAACTCATGTCAGTGGGAGAAATAGTCAGGTTATCCACTGTTGAAAACCTTTAATAGAAACTTGTCAGAATACCACAAGATCATCTAACCACTTGAGGAGAATAAGGGATGTTTTTCAGAAGAAGGCACTTGGAGTGGTTTGGAGTGATTCTTGGAGAATGAGTTTGCCAAAAGAAGGAGCCTAGTAGCAGGCATGCTAGCTGGAGAGACAACACATAGTGACATCAGGATGCTCTGGAAGCCAGTGGTCAGGTAGGATTTAATAAATAAAAATAGAGAACACAGTAGAATTTGACTTTCAGAGACCATTTAATGTGTCCCATCGTCTTTGAGGGACAGGGCATTTTCTGTGGTAGAGTCGCAGATGGTATGCAGCAGTGACATGTTGTTGGGGGATATGTTAGGACCATGTTGTGACATTTTAGGAGAGAGTAAGAGCTTCCCCTGGAGGCTCTTGCTTGTATGGAATTTGAGAATAACTATAGAAGACTTAAGGAGAAAGTAGAGAAATATACATAGGAAAAAATGTAACATGCTGGTCCTTAGCATATGAATCATAGAATCTTGATTTGGGGGTGGAATGATCGTTACTTATTAATGCTTATCAATGTAATTCTCACCTGGCCTAATGACTTCTCTCTCTGTCCCTCTCTGTCTGTTTCTTTGTCTCTCTCTGTCACTGTCTCTCTCTCTGTCTCTCTGTCTCTCTGTTTCTCTCTCTCTCTCTCTCTCTCTCTCTCTCTCTCTCTCTCTCTCTCTCT
>JANHMN010000003.1:160946328-161038685 GCA_030674055.1 Rhabdomys pumilio
TCTCTCTCTCTCTCTCTCTCTCTCTCTCTCTCTCTCTCTCTCTCTTTCCTGAGTTGCCTTTGTCTGGGTGTTTAGTTGGAAAGGGAGAAAATGTATTTTTGTCACATTTACAGATTTCTAATTACATTCTAACCTGAGGCTGGGATTTAGATTAACAGTCATGAAATTCATAACATGTTTGTGATTAACTGAGCAAGTCTTTTGTCTGTTGAACAATTTCTCAGGTGTAATGATAAACAGGTAATGTATTAGTTGCTTGTCTTGTTTCTGTGACAAAATACTTGATGAAAGCAACCTAGGGAGGGAAGGACTTATTTTGGTTCAACATTTGAGAAGCCAGTCTACCATGGTGTGGAGGGTGAGGTGCCAGATGTATGAGCCAGCTGTGTATATCCTGTCCACAGTCAGGATGCAGAGAGCAATGAATGCTGCTGCTGACTCTGGCCTCTCTTCTTTTTATTCAACCCGGGACCCCAACATATGAAATCATGCCACTTATCTTTATAATGGGTCTTTTCACCTCTATTAACTTAATGTAGAAAATCTCTGTCCAACAGTCTCATAGATTCATTTTCTTGGCAATGCTAAACCTTGTCAAGTTGGCATTCAAGATTAACCACCACATGTGGTGTATTTATTCTTTTGACTCACAGTGGAAATGGCTCCCTCTCTCTTGCACCCTCAGCCTTTCTTCCTAACATCCTAAGCATGGGGAGGAAGTTTCCACCAGCTGGGCCATGGTTTTACTTTAACCTTTAACTTGGGAGCTTGGACCAGTGGGTTTTTTTTTTTTTTTTTTCCATATATACTGGCAAATCAGAAGAAGCCAATCTGTGCTATGTGACGCAAGACAGAAGCCATTCAAGGAAAAGAAGGAGAGAACAGGACATTTGTTAAAGCAAAAGTATAGTTGAATGGCTGGAGAGAATGCAGAGCTGCACACAGAGAGGGTCTGGGGGTGAGTGTTAGGGCCACTGCATCCCAGTCTTTGGACCCAGTACCTTCCAAGGTACTTGAGTGTCACTCGGCCTCTGTCTTTCATAAGGCACCTGCTTGTCTTATTGTGAAGTCACTACGGGCATTCTGTTGATTGAAACAAAAGCACTAACAAACACAATCATTAAAATTACGTTGGAAGCTGCTATGCTTTCCACGGCTTAGTGGTGATTAAGAGCAGAGCATGGAGCTCCTTGTTGGCAAATAAAAAAGGAGTTTTCATTAAGGGTGTGTGTGACTGTGCAACAAAAACTACCCAGGCACCGTTTCCTTTTCTTATTAAAGTGTGCTCTGGATTTGTTCTAGTGAAAGTCCATAGGCCCAATTTGAAGCCAATTTATTTTGGTTGGATATGAAGATGATGATGATGATGATGATAATGTGTGTGTGTGTGTGTGTGTGTGTGTTTGAGAGAGAGAGAGAGAAAAATATAAGGGTGGATGGATATCTGATCAGGCTGTGTTTATGCTTGGTAAACTACTTTGCAGTATCTATAGGAAATTTCTCTGTGGATTTTTAAGAAGGAGAAAGCCGAGGTGGCATATCCTACACCAACTCGACCACAGTAGAGCGTACCCATCACTGGAGCTGTGTTTCCCACAAGGAGGAGGACTTGGCTGAGCAGCAATATATGGGTTGACATGACTGCCCTGTGCCAGACCATAGAGAGAAGGGAAAACGTGATCTGACAGCTATTGTTTGTATTTCTAAGACAATAACAAACTTCTCAAGATAGCATTTTCCGAGGGAAAGATGGGGGAACTCCTGTCTTCATGCCTTTTCAAATCATGGAGTGATGGCTAGTGTTGTTGTTGTTGTTGTTTTTTTTTTTTTTTTTTGTCAACTTTCAGAAGAATTTACCGAAGAAGGGAGTTTCAATGAGGGTCTGTCTCCAGTAGGTTGGTTTGTGCGCATGCTCTATGAGGGATCTTCCTAATTCAGTTAGTTGAAGTGGGAAACCCCATCCCAAATGTAGGTGGCACCATTTGCACGGACTAGGTCATCGACTGAATGATGAGGTGGGAGAGAGGTGAAGACAAACACTCCTTGCTGTCTGCTTCTTGACTGTGAATGTGATGTGACTAGGTCGGGGGAGATCCCGCTTCAGTGCCCGCCTTTATAGACTATCACCTCCTTGAACTGTGAGCTGACAGGAACCCTCCTGTGTTTAGACAACCACAGGGGCAGGAATAAAGATGCACGGGATCAACACATAAGGGTCTCTGGAGGGAATTCAGGTAGCTTATGACACTGGGTGGGAAGCGATGCTGCATCTTTGCGGTCAGAATCCTGTCTGGCTGGCAGCATTTCTTTCAATTATCACTCCACAGGGAAGTCTTTCAGACCTGGCATTGTGATTTGCATAATGACCTTCGGCTTCTGGGAGCAGCATTATTAACCCATGCAGAGTACTTCCATTTTAACTCTTATTTAAAAAACAAATTAAATTAGCTTATAAAGTAGTAAGTTCGCATATCTTTTCCATAAAGTTTTAGTAAACCCAGACCCAACCCCCATCTCTGTGTAAACTTTGCCACCTCTTACTATTCTCTCACTGTACACGTGTTCTACTGTGTCCCCCACCCCTGCCCCACCATCCCACTTACGACTTCTCTTTCCAGCCAAATAGCCTCTCTCTAGCTCTGAGGTCTCTACAGACATCTCAGCTTCTCGGAGACTTGTTTCTGCTGGCAACTGAAAATAAATTTTCATCCGGAGAAGAAAGGAGGACTTCTTACTGAAGACATATGTGGCAGTTTGAATAGGTATAGCCTCTGGGACTTTCTAGTGGCTACCCCCTACTCCCCCTCCCCCACTGCTACACACCTCCATTCAAATTCCTGACCCTCTGTATTTCTCCCCTGTCTCCTCCCACACTTGATCCCACCCTCTTATTCCCTCCACCTCCTCTCTCCCTCTCAGGTCCCTTCCTCCCTCTACCTCCAGTGATTATTTTCTTCCCCCAGTCTGAGTAGTACTGAAGCATCAGTTTGAATGCTTGGCCCACAGGAAGTGGCACTATCAGGAGATGTGGCCTTATTGGAGGATGTGTGCCTTGGTGGGGGCAGACTTTGAGGTCTCCAATGCTCAGGCTATGCCCAGTGTGACACACAGTCTCCATCCATTTCAGATCAAAATGTAGAACTCTCAGCTCCCCCAGCACCATGTCTGCCTGTGCACTGCCATGCTCCCCACCATGATGACAACGGACTAAACCACTGAAACTGTGAGCAAGCCCCTAATTAAATGATTTCCTTTATAAGAGTTGCTGTGGTCATGTTGTCTTATCTCAGCAATAAAACCCAAACTAAGATAGCATATTTATGGGCTACACCAATTTACAAGGTGATATACTTAGGAGATTCCACCTACAGAAGTATCCATGGAAATAATTTAAAATAGGGAAAAAGGAAGTAGGTGGGCATATGTTTAGTCTCAGGAAAATGCTCAGAGTGCTGAGGGAGGAGGGGGTCTGTTTTCTGCATTCCTAGAAACTTGTGTAAGGTGCCAAGCAGTGGGGACCGAGGATTGTCTGTCTCTGTATTTCTTACATATCAATTCAACTACACGCAGAGGGTAAACCTGAAGTCTCCATCCCTGTTTAACTGAGGAGCAGAGTGGTCTAGCCAAGGACCGAGGCAGCAGACATCATGGAACAGAAACAAAGACATGTTCTACTGATGCGCTGGGAGCAGGAGAGTCACTTCACTGACTTCCAAAAAGTACTTGTAAGTGGGAGAAAGGCAGGCCAGGGCTGGATCTACTGTGGGTAGGAAATGGTGCCAGAGAAATAAGGTCTTTCTTTTGTCATCTGCTTCTCTTATGGTGACCTTGATTTCTTTTTCAGGCTAGAGTGGTGGTGGTAGTGGTGGTGGGGGGTTGGGGAGCATTTTATAACTGTGACAGGTATAAACCTGTCACATTTATTAAAAGCCTGTCATTACTTGAGCTCATTGAAAAAGTGTAATGCACTAAAAAGCCAACGGAGAGAACTTTTGAGGCTTGTTGTGATAGAGTGAAATTTATCAACAAACAATTCGCTTTACATAGATGAGGATAATAAACTTGCATTACACAATAAATCTTTGGAGTTGGAACCTGTTCAGGGAACCATAACCTTTCGTCAGTTCCCATCATGAACTTACAATCAACCGGCTAAAAGTTTCATCTGTAGTAACATGGTAGTTAGGGCTCCGTCCTAATTTCTTTACTCTGAGAAGAACTTAGTGGATTTTGGGCCAGAGCTACACTCACTTCAGGTTCCTTCCTGGTTCTGTGAACTCAAATGACGTTTTAAAGAGCTTCTAGGAGGTAGAAGTCACTGTGGCCCTTCTTCTCCTCATGGTCTCTGCCGTCCATCTCAGACCTGTTCACCAGGAGCTTTCAAGAATCTGAGAGAACAAGAGCATTTCCTGTTCACCACCTTTCACATCTTAGCAGCACCGAGCAAGGCAAACATACCTTGAAAGTAGAAAGAGAAAGCAACAACAACAACAACAACAACCACAAAACAAAACAACCCACAACACCAGAAGGAGAGGATTGTGAGAGGCCTCAGAGCCTGAGCTCTGGAGTCAAAGACCATAGTCAAATCTTGGCTCCCAGGTAGGCTTTGGCGAAAGCTTCTTAGCTTTTGCAATGACTCAGTTTTCTCATCTCTAAAACAGTATTCAGAATACACTTGCCTCAGAGTTAGGTCCTCTCCCCCAACCCTGCCCTGTGTTTCTCTTCCCCTGAGGACATATGGGTCCCAGGTGGATATTTCTGGGTCTTTTTCATCTATATGTAGTATAGCTGTCTCCAGTGGCTTTATCATCACACCTGTCTATGCAGTGTAGGTGTCTCCAATGGCTCTGAATCACACCTGTATATGCAATGTAGGTGTCTCCAATGGCTCTGCCATAACTATTGGTGGGCCATCCTCACAACCCTCATGTTACTCCTCCATAGATTTACTAGAAGGAGGGCATTTAAGGTGTAGGGGGCAGCTTGGTGAGGCAGCTCAGAGTTGTGAACTGTAAGTTGGATTTGAAGGTATATCAGGACATCACCTAATGCCCCACTGTGGATACAGGGAGACAGCTTTGGTAAAGATGTGAAGCTGAGTGCTGCTGTTCAGGAGAATGAAGGTACTCTCAACATGTTGGCTGTTACAGAGGGATGGAGCCTGGGGACCACCACGACCCAGAGGCTGGGGAGTTTAGGAGGTATACCAGGGAGCTGGGACATGACTGGCACTCAGAAGCTTTGAGCCCCACTGTTTTTGACTCTTTCAAGGATACTGACACTGTACTTGTCTTCTACCCTGGGAATTGAGTTGGGATTTCCTGTACCTGTTGTTTGAATACTTGTAGCCCTGGGAGGAGGAGTTTCCACTCTTCTGCCAACTGGCTTCTCTTTCTCTCTCTCTTTCTCTCTCTTTCTTTCTTCCTTTCTATAGTTTTCTATTTTAATTATTTTATATTTTTACATTCCAGTTGTTGCCCCCCATCCCCTCTCCCACAGTGTTACCTCCCATTCCTTCTCCCCATCCTGTCTGAGACGGTGCTTCCCTTCCATCAGACCTCCTTCTTCCCTGAGGCATCAAGTCTCTCAAGGTATCTTCCACTGATACCTCTGCTATATGTGTGACAGGGGCCTCAGAATGGCTGTGTTTGCTCCTGGTTGGTGGCTCAGTCTCTGGGATCTCCCTGAGGTCTGGGTTAGTTGAGACTGCTGATCTTCCTATGGGGTCACTCTCCCCTTCAGCTTCTTCAATCCTTCCCCTAATTCAAGCATAGGGGTCCCCATCTTCAGTCCAATGATTGGGTGTAAGTATCTGCTTCTGTCTCAGTTAGCTGCTGGTTGGGCCTTTTAGAGGACAGCCATGCTAGGCACCTGTCTGTAAGCACATCATAACATCAGTAATAGTGTCAGGCTTTGGTGCCTCTCCAAAACATGGATCTCAAATTGGGCCGGTCATTAGACTGCTTTTCCTTTAGTGTCTTCTCCATTTTTCTCTCTGCAGTTCTTTTAGACAGGAACACTTTTGGCTTCTTTCACATATTAGTCTTTAAACAATCATTTATTCATAATTTAATATACTTATATTTACATTAGTATACGTTTAATTTTATTTACTTTCAGTAGCATCTCTCTTTTATTTTCCCTCATGAGACTCGCGAAGAGAGCCTCATGGGATTCGAACTTGGACGGGAGGAGGGCGTGCCCGCCCTCTCTGCATATGTGTCTGTGCACCACATGCATGCCTAGTGACACTGGAGGCCAGAAGAGGGCACTGGATGTCCTAAAACTGGAGTTACAGGAAGTTGTGAGCTACCATGTGGGTGCTGGGAATTGAACTTGGGTCTCCTGGAAGAGCAGCCAATACTCTTAACTATGGAGCCATCACTCTAGTCCCCTCTGCTCCCACCCAATCGCCCTTTCTTTCTGACAACTCCCCCTCCTCTTATTTTCGTGTGTTTCTCATGACCCACTTCATCCAACTAGTGTTGTCTGAATGAACATGCATGGGGGAGAGATTTATGTGAGAAAGGGCAACGTGTCAGTGAGTGTAACATAGACCAATGACTCCCTCTACCCAGATAACCATTAGCTCCTTCTAGCTCCTCAGGAAAGGTTGGGGCCTCATGAGTCCCTTCTCCATCCATGATAGATTATTGATATATCCAGTCTTGTGCAGGTAACCACAAGTGCAGGACAGATCACTAGTGCAGAAAAATCATCAGGAGTTTTACTTAGCTATGGACTTTGAACACTAGAGTATTCAGTGTCTCTCAGACCTTTTAGGAAAGATATGCCCACTGGGACAATGGTAACATGATCATGACAGGGGTAACCCAGCTACTTTCTTGTTGGATCTGAGACCCATTCTATTGTATGGAAATCATGCCTGGTACTGAAAACTTCCTCAAAAGCCTGTGAACTCAGGAGTGCAATAGCAGCACCACATCTAGAAGAAAGTGCTTTATAACGTATCTCATCATATTAGACTCTTAGAATTTTTCTGCACCTTCCTGGGGGGCATTCCCCAGAGACTTGCATAGAGTGATATTAATGTGCTATTTAGGACTGAATATTCAACAGTCTGTTATTTTTATCACTTTGGGCACCTAGCCTAGGAGTTTCTTACTGCTGCCCATTGACCAACGCTTAGGGCAGCACTGATGTATATGTGTATGTGTATATGTGTGTGTGTGTGTGTGTGTGTGTGTGTGTGTGTGTGTATGTGTATGTATATGATATATATATTCACGTATGTATAAATATATACACATATGTATATACAAATACATGTACATATATATGCTATATATGAATATATATGGTTTTACATATATATATTCAGTTAGAAGGCAGTTTATAATATGTTCATTTAACTAGACATCAGTGGTAAACTCCCCTTTAGCTTCTCTAACCTCCGTTGTCATAGGTGTTTGACTAAGTTTACAGTGCCAGGCATGGTTTCAACAGTGGACTAGGTCTCAGATCTAACCAGAAAGTGGTTGGGTTGCCCCCATGATAATCATGCCAGCATTGCCCCAGTGAGCACATCTTCCCTGGAAGGTCAGAGCTGTAGCTTTCAGAGTCTAAAGCTGAGTAAGACTTCTGATGGTGTCTCTGCACTAACAGTTTGCCCATCACCTATGGCACTATGAAAACAAAACAGTTCCCATGAGTCTCAGTCAGTTGATTCTGTGAGCCATGTTCTTCTAGTGTGTCCCTGACCCCTCTGGTTCCTCTGATCCTTCCTTCCTCTCCTCCACAAGACTCTCTAAGCTCTGTCTAATGTTTGGCTGTGGGAAAAGCATACTGTAGGCAGAATGACTTGAAGTCAGTTCAAGTCCTGTGTCCCCAACTACTAGGTGTCTTTGACAGAGTCATTCTTGTAGATTCCTTAGAGTTGCCATTGCACTGCGTTTCTACTTGACCCCTGAAATGCCCTTCAATTCCAATTGTTTGTCTAAGTATTTTCTCCCTCCCTTGATTTCCCTTCTGATCCTCCTGCTTCCAACTCCTTCTGCCACCAGTTCACCTGCAAAATCTATTCCATTTCCCCTTTCCCTGGAGATACTTGTGCCTCCCTTGGGCCCTCCTTTTTGCTTAGTCTTTCTGGGTCTTTGTATTGTAGCATGATTGCCTTTTACTTTAAAGCTAATAACCACTTATAAGTTAGTGCATACCTTGTTTGTCTTTCTGGGTCTGGGTTACCTCACTCAGGACAATTTTTTTCTAGTTCCATCCATTTAACTGCAAATTTCATAATGTAATTGTTTTTAACAGCTGAGTAATACTCCATTGTGTAATTGTTTGCTGATGTCTAGTTTCTTGAGTATTTTATATATTTTGCATATTAGCCTCTCTGGCAGATGTGGAGTTGGTAAAGATTTTTTCCCATTCTGTGGGCTATTATTTTGTCCTATTGATGGTGTCCTTTGACTTACAGAAGCTTTTCAGTTTCATAAGGTCCCATTTATTAGTTGTTGATCTTAGTGACTGTGTTACTCTGTTCAGGAAATTTTCTCCTGTTAATGTGTTAAAGACTATTCTCCACCTTCTTTTCTATAAGGTTCAGTATATCTGCCTGGTTTTATGTTGAGGTCTTTGAGCTACTTAAACTTGAGCTTTATACAGGGTGAATGGTATATGAATCTATTTGCATTTTTCTACATATCAACATTCAGTTAGACCAGGACCATTTGTTGAAGATGCTTTCCTTTTTCATTGTACATTTCATGTATGTAGGAGGGATACCAAACTTTTGAGCTAATCTTGCTGGATGCTACTTTGCTGAGTATGTTTATCAACTGTAGGAGTTCCCTGGTAGAATTTTTGAAGTCATGTATATATGCTATCATATCATCTGAAAATAAAAATACTTCAAGTTCTTTCTTTCCAATTTGTATACCCTTGATCTCTTTTAGTTATCTTATTGCTCTAGCTAGAACTTCAAAGTACTATATTTAATGGACATGGAAAGAGAGGGAAGCCTTGTCTTGTTCTCTGTATCTCTGGGGAGGAAGCCTACTTGATCATGATGGATGATCTTTTTGATGTGCTCTTACAAGTATTTTATTGAATACTTTTGCATCAGTGTTCATAAAAGAAATTGGTTTGTAATTCTTTTTGTTGAATCTTTGTGTAGTATTAAGGTAACTGTGACCTCATAAAATGAATTTGGCAATGTTCTTTCTGCTTCTATTTTGTGAAATAATTTGTGAAGTACTAGTATTAAGCTAGTATTAGGTCTTCTTTGAATGTTTGGTAAAATTCTGTGCTAAAACCATCTCACCCTGGATCTTTTTTGGTTGGGAGACTTTTATTGACTGATTCTATTTCCTTAGGAGTTATAGGTCTATTTAAATTGTTTATCTGATCTTGATTTAACTTTGATACATGGTATTTATCAAGATTTTCCTATTTTGTGGAGTAGAGACCTTTTAAGCATGACCTAATGATTCTTTGGATTTTTCTCAGGGTTGGTTATTATGCCTCCCTTTTCATTTCTGATTTTGTTAATTTGGATATTCTCTCTCTGCCTTTTAGTTAAGTTGGATAAGGGTTTGTTTATCTTGTCGATTTTCTCAAAGAACCAACAACTCTGTTTCATTGATTTTTTTTTTGTATTGTTCTCTTGTTTCTATTTTATTGATTTTAGCCATCAGTTTAATTATTTCTTGCTGTCTACTCTTCTTAGGTGTGCTTGTATGAGGTCACTAATATGAGATCTCAGTAATTTATTTATAAGGAAACTAAGGTGATTAAAAGTTTTGCTGGGTATGGTAATCTTGGCTGGCATTCATGGTCTTTTAGACTTTGCAATACATATATGCAGGCCCTTCTGACTTTTAGAGTCTCCATTGAAAAGTCAGGTGTTGTGGGAACATGAAAGGATAGCTTGGTTTCTGGTGAAGCACTGTCTAGAGATGACCAGAGACCCAACAGGGTTTACACCTACAAGGGACATACATTTCACCATGTTCCCAGACTCCATGCTCCTAGACTCCATGCTCCCAGACTCCAGGCTCCTGACATGTGGCCAAGACCTCCATTGATCTGCACCTTTCAGTCAAGTAGGGCTATGCCCCTACAGCCCCTCCCAAAGAGAGGTTTGTGTCACCTAGCACAGGTAGAGGGTGTGACTACAGGCCTCAGCCTCAAGAGATCTCCATATTAATGAGCTACCTAAAGGCCAGAGGGCATAGCTAATTAAGCATTTCTTCCCAGACCCTACTCCCTCCCTATTTAACTCAGGTATGCCCTGAGATATAGGGGTACACCTTTATCCACTTTCTGCCATGACAATAAACCTTTTAAAACCACGGACTTCCTTCCTTGTTTCTTTGGGGCCTGCTGTGGAGAACCCTTGGAGGGGGCCTTGGACTACCAAGCTGCTGCTTAATCTCCCACTGAGGACTTCTCTATATTCCTGCCATGGAGGCCTGCCAACTCAAGCAAGCTAGTTGACCCAACCAAGTGTGTATCATAACCAAGAGTCTCTATCCCAAGGGGTGCTGCTGGAGCTCCTCTCTCTCTCTCTCTCTCTCTCTCTCTCTCTCTCTCTCTCTCCCTCTCTCTCTGTCTCTCTCTCTCCTCTCTTGGCTGTGGGCCTGTCCAACCTGTATGCCCTCTGTCTCAGTTCTTCCATAGCTCCCAACAGCATCTGGAAGCCCAAGGACAAAGACCACTGGTCTCCTGGGTCAGCTTCTTTAGCCTGGAGATCCCCACTCAGGAGCTTTGTCCTCAAGGGACTTCAGGGTGAGAGCTCTCCACACCCGGGCAGAACTTGGCAGCTTCTCACAGCCCAGCATCCACCCAGCACCACGTGGAGTAAACTCAGCCAAATTCCTGCACTTCTGCTCCCCAGAGCTGCAGTTTCAGCCGCCTGGGGTGACAGACACTCAGGAACCACAACTCCATCAACAGGACCCATGCCCGAGCCGGCACCACAGACCACAAGGTGTAATTTTAATAGGTGTGCCTTTATATGTTACTTGGTTTTTCCTTACAGCTTTTAATATTCTTGTTTATTCTGTGTGTTCAGTCTTTTGGTTATTGTGTGAAACAGGGACTAAAGACAGAGAATTCATCACCCACACTATTTAGGAGAGTCTAAAGGGAAAGAATGTCCATGATTCTTACATCTGTATAACAGTGCTTACATAGTTGTTTTTTTTCTATGACAATGAACTTTTTCAAGAATATTTTAGATTGCTTATTACTCTATTTTCTGAAGGTGAAAATGAGTATGGGAAGGAGGTGAGGATGAAGAAGAAACTGCAGCTTCCTTGTGGCATGCCTGGAGATCTTATTTTCATTTCGAGCTTAAATACTTAGGCATGCTAAAGATAACATTTCCATTCTCAAAAGAGCTAAGTAGCAGTGGAGGCAATGGAGGAATAAAATCTCCTTTCTTGCTTCTTTACATGTGAATGCTTTGAAGGGTGCCATGAACACAGCTTCACCAAGCTTATTAACCTCAGTGATACTAGCATTCCTGGCACCTGTAGACTTGAACTGCTAACTCAAAGATAGGTGTCTTTTTGTTGGTAGTTGAGATGAGAATTATAACTGACACATGCTTTGTTTTAGAAATAGTTTTGTCCTTTGTGGATTTTTATTAGTTTTGGGAACTTCAGTTTAGAGAAGAGAGGTTCTTGTGCATGCATCAGGGCAAGCTTATTTAGATGCCAAGAAAATTGAGTGTCCGCTATCCAACAGAATTTCCATTTATTTCCTGAGACTGAATTATTTTTTTTCGATATTTTATTTATTTACATTTCAGATGCCATCTCCCTTCCCCATTCCCCGACCCATTAATCCCCTATCCCATCCCTCCTCTTCCTTTTTTGCCTTTATACTGTTTAAATTACATGCACGTATTAAGGTCAGTTCTAGGTTGAGAAACTAGCAATACAATAGATGCAAATAATCCAGGAACAAGGAAGACAATAAACCCAGATAATCAAAGAACATATATGACTACAAACAGTGTTCTGTGATAATTGCTGTGATCATTATTCCTAAGGACTTATTAGGATGATCAAAGTATCTGAGCCTGCTTCCCTGTCCTAGTCCAAAATCATTTTCATGCCTGAAGCCTATTTCTTTGTTCTAACCTAAGATTTAGATTCCTGCCTGAAATTTCTTCTTTGTTCTAGCCTAGGATTTAGATTTCTGCCTGAAATTACTTCTTTGTTCTAGCCCAGTGTTAGATTTCTGCCTGCACTCCATTTCCTTGTCCTTGGCCTGTGTCAGATTCTTGCCAGGCAGCCCCAAAAGCTCTCCACATCTCCCCCTTTTTATTGCATAAACCAGATTGATCCTGTCTTAGGTCGTTCTGACAAGAAAGCTTTCATGACCTGTCGTGGAATATGCATTATCATAAGCAATTCGCTTCTGTCTTAGGTTGGTAAGGCTCTGTGCAGAATCTTTCCTGTCCTTGGCTTGCCAACCTGTTAAATTAATAACTCTGTCTAGAGGTCCATTATCAGTTTCAAGTCATGTACCTTGGCTGCCAGCCTGTTGATGTAGTTAGAGACAAGCTTTAACATGATAGGCAGGAATAAAAGTATTCCCAGGACAAGAAGGGATAGACTGATCAAGCTATATATGCCATTCCTGAGGTTGACCAAAATGGAAATACTGACCTCAGGACATGGATAATTTTATCGGCATTATCTGCATCATCAAAGCTCAACAGAGTAGCATTGTTTAAATTCATAATTTCACTATGCAAAGTTAACACACCAGAGAGGTGACAGGATTATGCCAAATATCCTACAGGTATTTTTTTGAATTATAATGACAATCATTGTCAATTTTAGAAGTAACACGACTCTAATGATACTTGTCATGACACTTGGGATGGCCCCTAACTCTTGAACCCTGAACCTCCTTCAGATAATTTGAATAGGTTATAGAGCATCATCCATTGTTCCAGATACCTATATAAACCCTTTTGTATATTCAATACATTAGTAACATTTTTTTTTTTTTTTTGCTATATGGTTAACAAAAATAGTTGTCTCAACTCCTTGTTTCAATGCAATTGCAGAAGCAGTGGTGCTAGCAATTAATGAAATTAAATCTGTTACACCAGCAATAATCAAGCCCACTACCCTCTTGTTTCTGCTTAAAGCCTAACTCACTTCTTCCAGCACTTTCAAGCTTTTTTTTTTCTTCAGAGAATCAAGGTTTTCCAATACTCAGGGCAGTAAGACAAAAGCTGATTGATAGACCCCGTGACAGATATGCCAGGTTTTAACACACTAACACAGTTGGAAATTATAGTCAGTGCAACTTACAATAAATACTGTAGAAGAGACAAAACCAATTTTAGCTTGAAGGGTTACCTCACTCAGGATGATATTTTCCAGTTCCATGCAATTACCTAAGAATTTCATGAATTCATTGTTTTTAATAGCTGAGTAGTACTCCATTGTGTAAATGTATCACATTTTCTGTATCCATTCCTCTGTTGAAGAACATCTGGGTTCTTTCCAGCTTCTGGCTATTATAAATAAGGCTGCTATGAACATAGTGGAGCATGTGTCCCTGTTGTATGTTGGAACATCTTTTGGGTATATGCCCAGGAGTGGTATAGCTGGGTTCTCAGGTAATACTATATTAAATTTTCTGAGGAACCACCAGACTGATTTCCATAGTGGTTGCAGCTTATAATCCCACCAACAATGGAGGAGTGTTCCTTTTTCTCCACATCCTCAACAGCATCTGCTGTCACCTGTGTTTTTGATTGTAGCCATTCTGACTGGTGTGATCAGGAATCTCAGGGTTCTTTTAATTTGCATTTCCCTGATGACTAAGGATGTTGAACACTTAGGTGCTTGTTGGCTATTCGAGTTTCCTCAGTTGATAATTCTTTGTTTAGCTCTGTACCCCAATTTTTAAATAGGGTTATTTGATTGTCTAGAGTCTAATTTCTTCAGTTCTTTGTATACCTTGGATATTAGCCCTCTATCAGATGTAGGATTGGTAAAAATATTTTCCCAATCTGTTGGTTACCACTTTATCCTGTTGACGATGTACTTTGCTTTACAGAAGCTTTGCAGTTTTATGAGGTCCCATTTGTCAATTCTTGATTTTAGAGCATAAGCCACTGGTATTTTGTTCAGGAACTTTTCTCTTGTGCCCTTGTGTTTGAGGCTTTCTCCCATTTTCTCTCTTCTATTAGTTTCAGTGTAGCTGATTTTATGTGGAGGTTCTTGATCCACTTGGACTTGAGCTTTGTACAAGGAGATAAGTATGGATCAATTTGCATTTTTCTACATGCTGACCTCCAGTTGAACCAGCACCATTTGTTGAAAATGCTGTCCTTTTTCCTCCTTTGTCAAAGATCAAGTGACAATAGATATGGGGGTTCATTTCTGGGTCTTCTATTCTATCCCACTGATCCTCCTGCCTGTTGAGACTGAATTCTAAAGATAGTACAATACAGATAGCAATCTCAGAAAGGAATCCCAGGTTCATTTCTTTTTCAGACATTTCATTCAACTCCTTGACTTTCAAAAAATTTTTTTCCTCCACTTTCTTATAACTTTAACAGGGTCTCATTGAGTTAAGATACAACCCCATAGGAAGAACAATATCAACCATCCAGATCCCTCACCTCCAGAGGTCTTAGGGACTAAACCACCCACAAGTGTACATATGGAGGGATCCATGGCTCCAGGTGCACATGTAGCAGAGAATGACATTATCTGGCATCAATGGGAGGAGAGGCCCTTGGTCCTGAGGAGGCTCAATTTCCCAGCACAGGGGAATGCTAGGGTAGTGAGGTGGGAGTGATTGGGTGGGTAGGGGAGCACCCTCATAAAAGCATGGGAGAGGGGGCATGAGAAAGGGGGTTTGCAGAGGGGAAACCGGGAAGGGGAGTAACATTTTAAATGTAAATAAATAAAATAACCAATAAAAAAATAAAAAGAAAAGAAAAGATGCTCAGGGCCAAATGATTTGCATGACTATTGGTGATATGGTCAACAGAATAAAAATCCAGTTCAATCAAATGTCTTCAATACAAGTACCTATTTTTCTGGGTGCATGGACTCTTAGACTTTTAAGATTACATGGGTTTTAAGTAGCCCTGAGTATCCACCTACCACACCTCTTAGTGGCCACAGGAGACGTCATTGCTTGCTCACAACATTTTTCTTATTGTGCAGAGACATGGCTTCAGAATCCTTTCAGGAAATCACTGTGGTATTTCTCTGTCAATTTATGAGAGTTGACTCTGAATATGGAATCTCTTTAGTCAGTGTGGCTAAACATATCACTTGCTTTGTGAAGAAGTTCCTTTTTATATACTGTTTTTGATGCATGTGTTAAGTAAATTAAGGCTTCTTCTCATTCCTCTTTACAACTTACCTTACATACTTCTTGTAATTACATACACCAGAATGTATCTGAAATGGGATGTAAATGGGATCCTTCCTGGTTTCTACATAAAGACTTCATTGCTTTTGTGTTACTGCATATATCTTTGGCAGACTCCAGCAGGGCTATCAACCTTAACTTTCCATATATTCTTCAATGAGCTTCAAAGATTTGGCTCTTCAGAAAATTCTATTATCTGTCTATTAACACCTTCTTCATTTAAATTCTCACAGCTCTGTACCATATGACAAATCCTAGTAGATGTTTTATTATCAAAAATTAAAAAAAAAATCCACAAGCCAAGTTATTTATGAAAATTTGGATTTATCTGAGACTGAATTCTAAAAATGATGCAATGTAGATAGCATCGATATATGGATATCATAAATATCTAGATAAATATCTAGATAACATTGATATAGATATATAGATATATAGATGCAATATAGATTCGATAGATAGAAGTTACTTTTATTGTTGCTGTAATAATACCCGACAGCAGAGACTTTCAGGGAAAAGATTTGTTTATTTTATTATTTATTTTTATTTTATTGGCTCACAGTTTAAGAAAAGATGCAACCAATCACTGTGGCTCTCCTGGGTGATTGTGTTGTGGAGCTGACAATGAAATTTAACCATTACAAGAAGTCAGATCTTTCCAATATCGGCCAAGTTGGTACCAAAGTAGTCTGTACAAGGCTATGAAGATAAAGATGAAGATGAAGCATAAGTTGCAGTAAAGAGAGACCCTAGGATATCAGGCATGTTAGAAACATTCAGTGTTTGGATGGACAATTGTAGGTTAAGTGACAAAAGAGAGATGCCACATGTGATGTAGGCAGCAGAAATAGGTAGGGCACCCAAGCTTCCTGGGGCCAGAGTTAGTCAAAGCCTATTCCTTGGCTATCACCTAAGCCAGACAAAGTCTCTTATTCTTTGTAAGTCAATTCAAAGAGTCAAACTAATAGTGAAAAGCAAGGGGAAAAGAGATTTATTCAGTACTACCAGATTGGGAAGAGTGACAAAGAGATCTACTTATCGCCACTCCCCCATATTAGTTACATTTCTATTGTTATGGTAAAATATTGTGACCAAGAGCAACTTAAGGAAGAGTTTATTTTGGCTTATAATTTCTGGGGTGTACAATCTAGAATGGCTGGGATGACATGGCATGCTGGTAGAAGAAGCTAACCACATTTATCCCTAAACAAAAGAACACATAGGGTAAATGGGAAGTGAGGAAGGACTATAAATACCACAAAACCTCCAACAAGACTGTACCTCCCAAAGGTTCTGTAACTTCCCCTAGCAGCACCACCAACCAGGGACCAAGTATTCAAATACGTGATCCAATGGGCAACATTTTTCATCTAGAGAATGACTCCCAGCAAGTTCATTTTCTGGGTCCTAACACGAGGATAATATTTATTTTAATCTTTATTTATGTGCATGTGTGTGTTTTTGTGTGAATATACACCATGTGTGCTGGTTTTCATGGAGGCCAGAAGTGGGGTGTCGAATCTCCTAGAGCTGGAGTTAATAGGCAGTTGTGAGCTATCTGTCATGGTGCTGGGGACCAAGCTCAAGTCCTTGAGAAGAGAAGCAAATGCTCTTGCCCAGGCAGTCATCTCTCTCTCCAGCAGAAGGTAAAGTTTAATAAATAGAAGATAAGAAATATGCATAGTCGGGTAGTCCTGGTCAAGGTATGGTCCAGTCATCATGGACCATCCTTATCTTGGCTTCAGTCCCCTGCAAGGTGTTCTGACAGGGCTCATATCTCTTTCCAGGGGAATTGTTTCCCTGCCAGGCCTAGGCTTTAGCCTTTTACTTTTCTCAGCATGAGGTTGCTGGATATGGGGTAGGCACAAAGACTTATAACTCCTTAGGATCCATTGCTTCTATAGTCCAGGTAGCCAGAGAACAGGGCATACATGACTCTTTTAGAATACCTTCCTTCCACTTCTTTGTATCTTCATTTTAGGATGGATAGATTTACTCAGCACCATTGTGTTTTGTAAATGTGTTCCTGGTGTTTTGATTTACAGGGGCTCACAACTTAAAAATTGCCTCAGTCTCAGAGTAGACTTTGGGTCTGGGCTTTTTGAATGGTGTTAGAGTTGTTAAGACTTTGAGCATACTTAGAAAGGGATTAAATACATTTTGCTTTATTAAGTGAACATGAGACTTTAGGGCTCAAGGGTGGATTGTGATACTTGAAGTGATGTGTTTGGGAATCAAGTTGCCAACTTGATTGATTTAAGAAATGGGAAGTCCCTAGAGACGGGGCTTTGGATATGGCTCAGTGAGTAAAGGCATTTGACTTGAATTCCATTCCCAGGACCCACTTTGGACACCTGCAAGTTGTCTTCTGGCATGTGTGGCATGTTGTGAGTCCATGTATGTACATACACATACATAAAACAAACAAATAAATAAAAATGTAGACCCTTAATTGAGCACATTTTTGGGTGTATTTATGAGGTCATTTCAGGAGGAGATTACTGATGGGGTGATTAGTAGCATTATCCTGTGGGCTGGGGTTTTAGGTTGAGTAAAATGAGAAGGAGAAAGCCAGAAAGTACGGACACAGCCCCTTTTCCTGCATTCTGTGGAGATGCATGCAGTACATCATACTCCTGTTGCCATGGAGTTGCCATGCTACCGTGATGATCACAGTATAATCATCTCAGCCATGATCCAATCACTTTCTGTTAAGTATTTGGTAGCAGAGATAAGAAAAGTACCTAGCATATATTTTAGAGAGATTTTCATGTACATGGAACCATGGCCTGAATTGTATTCTGAAAAAAGACTGAGGTTTCTTTTGACAAAGCCCTTGATCTATGTTTAAGATGTCATATAGACAGATATCTTAGACAGGTACCTGTAAAGTTGATATTAATGTCAAACCACAGTTCCTCTATGTTTTTCCTTAGATTTAACGAAAGCCTTTTTTCTCTGTTTGTATATTTCTCCATGGGTTGAGTATATGAGTCACCTTCTGATCTCAAGTTTAAACACTTCATTCTTTTAACCTCTCTCTTAGACCTCTCCTCTCCTCTTATTTTATTGGTTTCCCATGAATCTTCTATGAGTTCTCAAGATTTGGCTTCACTCGTAGCTGAATACAATTTTCTCCACCATTGCCTCTAAAGACAGATCATTTCGAGATACTACATGGGAAACTACTTTGAGATTCTTAAACTATTACCAAGTAGAAGAAGTGATGTTTTGGTTGTGCACCTTGTATGGAGGCTTGCATTTTTGGAAACAGGATCTAAATCTTCTATTTTTTAGCCATCCACTTGTTTAGTCAGTAATAACTTTATTTGCGAAGTCCAAGTGGTGGGCATGGTAATAGAGATTGGGCAAAGCCTATTGGGCTAGTTTGGTGTCTCAATCCCTCTACTGGAAGTCTTTCCTGGTTACAGGATATGAGCAGTTCAGGCTCTGCATTCCCCACTACTAATAGTCTTAGCTCGGGTCACTCTAATAGACATGATGCCTAATGATATTCTACTATACACAAAAATTGGTGCCTAACCCAACTGTCATAAGAGAGGTTTCATCCAGCAACTGATGGAAACAGATGCAGACATCCACAACCAAGCATTATGTGTTGCCGAGAATCCTGCAGAAGAAGTAGGGGCCAGGGAGGGGAAGGACTGTAGGAGTCAATAGTGCCAAAACCACTACAACTACCCCCACCACACCCCAAATTAACTCATAGGGGTTCACCGAGCCTGAACCAACAATCAAAGAGTCTGCATGGTCTAACCTAGGCCCTCTGCATATATGTTATAGTGTGTAGCCTGGTGTTTTGTGGGACTCCTAACAGAGAGGGCAGGGGCTCTTTTTGAAGCTTTTGCCTGCTTTGGGACCCCTTTCCTCCTACTGGTTACTAGTCCATCCTTAATATGAGGGGAGGTGCCTAATCTTATTGTAACTTGATATGCCATGTTTGGTTGATAACCCTGGGGGGCCTGCCCTTCTCTGAAGGGAAAGGAGGAGGAGTGGATGGGGAGGGAGGAAGTGTGGGAGGGAGGACTGGGAAGAGAAGAGAGAGGGGAAACTGAAGTCAGGGTGTAATGCATGAGAGAGAATAAATTAACAAAACAAACCAAAATGTTGATTTCTTGGCCCTTTAGCAGCAGAGAGCCCTCCCCTCATTCACTGCTACTTAAGGAAAGTTCTACTATGCACAACATGTCCTTAGAAATATGAATGTTCTGTAGCTACTGCCAGCTTCCAATTTTATCTTTGTCAGAGATAAAAAGTTTTGTCAGGAGGTTCAAAAAGTTTCTATATAAGTAAGACAATTACATTAATACTAGAAGTTGGAGAGCCATGGTTTAAGTGGGAAGCATTTATCTAATTTATCTTAAAAATCATTAACTACACTTATAAAATATATTGTATTTATATCGTATACCAAACTAATCAGAGTCTACTCTTGGAATACAAAAAGAGTCATATATATATGTGTGTGTGTGTGTGTGTGTGTGTGTATGAATCTATGCAGCATTATAGTACAGTGATTTATGAGGAACAATAAGAAATTTTGTCAGCAGAATTTGGAAGGTGAATTTCTTGAGCCAAATCTCAAAACAGGTCAGGAAATACCAGGTTCTAATTTAACTGCGACAAAGCAGTAGATACTTGTTCTGGCATAAAGACAGAAAACTGACAATAATATAAAATAAGAGGAGTGTTTCTCTCTCTCTCTCTCTCTCTCTCTCTCTCTCTCTCTCTGTCTCTCTCTGTCTCTCTCCCTGTCTCCCCCCTCTCTCTCCCTCTTCCTCTCCCTCTTTCTCTCCCTCTCCCTCTCCCTGTCTCTCTCCCTGTCCCTCTCCCCCTCCCCCTCCCTCCCTCTCCCTTCCCCTCCCCCTCTCTCCCTCCGTCCCTCCCTCCCTGTCTCTGTCTGTCTCTGTCTCTGTCTCTGTCTCTGTCTCTCTCTCTCTCTGTATGTAGGTGTCCACGCATGGCTGTACACTTATACACGTGTAGAGACCAGAGACCTATGTTGATGTCTTTTTAAAACTTACCCCGCACTTTGTTTTGAGAAAGGGTCTATTACTGAACCTACAATTCATTAGTTTGACTGGACTGGTTGGCTACCAAGCTCCAGGCATTTGCCTGTCTCTGCTTCCCCAGCGCTGGGACTGCAGGCACAGGTCACTCCTTAGCCTTTTAAACGTGTGCACTGGGGATTAGACCTCTTTTTTTTTTTTTTTTAAGATAGGGCAGTGTTTTATTTTCCTTTACACCTTAATAAACACTTCTTGATGACTACACATGGGGTAAGGCTGCATGGTAGTTCAGAAAGGTCACAGTGATGCTGTTTTCCTGACAGCATGTAGTCTTCTGTAGTGAGTGGAATAACTTGTATGACGTCACTGACAAACCAGCAAGACTGCATTTATACACCCGTCATTTTCAGGATTGTTGGTAACTTGGGCATACGTTCCCCAAATAACCCTGCCTCCTTGTGTCACAAGGCCCGACTTGCTCACATTCACTTCGATAACTGCACCTTTGCTGATCACACCCAGGGTTGTATATAATGGGGTGATGGATTGTTTTTCACACAGAGTATAGACAGGCAAAAAGTCGATTTCAGCTCAGGGTGTGTGACGTGGACTTTTTTGAAACGTAGACCCATTGGCCTAATGAACCTTTCATATTTAGTGGTTTTCTTGTAAAACCATCACCAGCAAAGCAGACTTTAGTAACCATTCTCTTCCATGCCTTCTGGTTTCTTTTTCCTGTTCGAATAACTTTCAATACTTCTGTTTCTCCTTGGGCACGAACTTTGGGTAGAGGGACCTCCCATTTTCCCGCCTTCTCTTTTCGTTTCTGCTTAATCATGTTGGAAAGTAAGTTTGCTCTTGACTGCCTCTCTCTGTCCAGCAGATAGGTAGGCACTGCTCCCTGTGGAGTCTTCTTGTCATCCTTCTGCTTGGCGTTTCTCTTTTCATGCATCTTAATAGTGTTTTTCATTTGTATTTTCTCCGCATGGCGCTGTGTATGGTAGAGCTGAGCCTTCAGGCCAATCCTTTTTTGTTTTTTTGTTGTTTTTTTTTTTGCTTTTTTTGAACGTTCATGGGCCTCCCGACCTTCTTTCTTTCTCTTTTTCTCATAGTAGTCCAAACGATATCCATACTGTTTGCGGTGCAATACAATATATTCATTTTGTGGCATGATGACAGCCGCGGAGCAGCCGTTCGTGACCTTCCGGGTTCCAAAAACCTCTTAATTTCTGGGTGTCACTGGCCCATGAGCCTGGTTCGCTCGGGATTAGACTCTTGCTCATACGCCATGTACATTCCTGGCTCACCAGTCTCTCAGCTTTAAGTTAACCATTTTAATCATGATATGGTTTGGACTTGGAAGGTCACCTAAAGGCCCAGGGCATGGATACAGGGAGGTAGTGTAACCTTTAAGATGTGAGGTCTGATCCTCAAAGGGGTTGTGGGACCCTGGCTTCTTTCATCTTGTTGCATTCTGGCTATGATGTGAGACAAAATAAATATTTCTTCCTTGTAAATTGATTTTTTTTCAGGTCTTTTGTCATAGTGAAGGAAAGTTGTTACACACAATAGCCACATAATAGTCAGCAATAAAAATAAATGAGCTACTGAAATGTGCAGCGGCATAGATAGATCTACTGGTGAATGTTTAATTGCAGCCCCTGTCGTCATGGATACAAATGCTTTCTGTAGTATTTGCTGGTTTCTCTTGCATAATTGCTTCTACCATGGACCATCTCAAGTTTCCAACAGATATGGGATCAGGAAGAGAAGAATTCTTTCATATATATAAAAAATAAGCACAAGGGAATTAATCATGAGATTCAGAAAAATAATTCAAAAATTATGTATGCTGACTATTATATTTGAAATATAATTTATTTTTTGTAAGTCTACGTAGCTTAAATTTAAAGAATAGCTGTCTTGTAGTTTTAAAATTAAAAATCAGATTCTTTTCATACAATATATTTTGACTATGGTTTCCTATCCTTAAACTCCTCCCAGATCCTCCCCACTTTCCCATCCATCCAAATCCACATCCAGTCTTTCTCTCGCTAGTATACAAACAGGCATCTAAAAATAATAATAAAACAAAATTAGATAAAATAAAAACAAACCAGAATAGGACCAACCAACCAGCCAACCAACCAGAAGAAAAAGAGCCAAAGAAAAATCTCAAGAGAAATATACACTCACATTCACAAACACAGAAATTCCATAAAAACACAAAACAGAACTGTAAGATATTTGCAAAAGAATAGCTATTTTTAAAATTATGGTTTCTTTCTCTCCTTTTTTTAATATTACTTCTATTTTTTTTTTACAGTCCAGTCATTGCCCCCTCCCGATCCAATCCCACAGTTCCTCATTCCATTCTGGCACCCCCCTGTATCCAAGAGGATGTTCTTAACACCCCTGCCAGGCCTCTCTACTCAAGTCTCTCGAGGGTTAGGTGCTTTTTCTCCCACTGAGGCCAGACCAGGCCGTCCTCTTCTGTATATGTGTTGAGGGTCTTAGACCAGCTGGTGTATGTTGCCTGGCTGGTGGCTCAATGTCTGAGAGATCTCAAGGGTCTGAGTTAGTTGAGACTGCTGGTCTTCCTATAGGGTCACCCTCCACCTCAGCTTCTTCCAGCCTTTCCCTAATTCAACCACAGGGGTTCCCTGACTTCAGCCCAATGGTTGGGTGTAAATATCTGAGTCTGTCTTTGTCACCTGCTTGTTAGGCCTCTCAGAAGACAGCCATGCTAGGCTCCTGTCTGTAAGCACAACTGTAAGCACATCAGTAACAGTGTCAGCCCTTGGAGCCTCCCCTCGAGATGGATCCCAAGATGGGCTGGTCACTGGATCTCCTTTCCCTCAGTATCTTCTTAATTTTGTCCCTGCAGTTCTTTTAGACAGGAACAATTCTGGGTCAGAGTTTTTGACTTTGGGAAGGCAACCCCATCCTTCCACTTGATTCCCTGTCTTCTACTGGAAGTGGACTCTACAAGGTCTCTCTCCCCACTGTGGCATTTCATCTAAGGTCCCTCTGCCCTCTGAGTCCTGAGAGTGTCTCATTTCCCAGGTCTCTGGTACTTTCTATCATGTCCACCAACTTCCCACCCTCTGAGGTTTCGTATTTCCATTCATTCTGCTGGCCTATTTTCCATTCATTCTGTCTTCCCCCAGTCACACCTGATCGTTTTCCCACTTTCTCCCTTACCTGGTCCCACCCAGCTCCCTTCCTCCCTCTGGCTTCTCTGATTGCTTTATTCTCTCCCCCCACCCCCCAGCTTATGACTACCACAGAGAGGGTTGCTATAAACATCATGCAGCACATGCCACTCTGGTATAGTGGGGCATCTTTTGGGTATATGCTGGATCTTCAGATAGATCTATTTCCAGTTTTCTGAGGAACCTCCAGATTGATTTCCAGAGTGGTTGTACCAGTTTGCAATCCCACCAGCAATGGAGGAGTGTTCCTCTTTCTCCGCATCCTTGTCAACATGTGCTGTCATCTGAGTTTTTGATCTTAGCCATTCTGATTGGTGTAAGGTTTGGAATCTTAGGATCATTTTGATTTGCATTTCCCTGATGACTGAGGACTTTGACCATTTCTTTAGGTGCTTTTCAAACATTCGAGATTCCTCTGGTGTGAATTCTCTGTTTAGCTCTGTACCCTATTTTTTTGATTGGGTTGTTTGGGTTTTTGGAGGTTAGCTTTCTGAGTTCTTCATATGCTTTGGATATTAGCCCTCTATTGGATGTAGGGTTAGTGAAGGTTTTTTTTCCAATCTGTAGGTTGCCAATTTGTCCTATTGACTGTGTCTTTTGCCTAGCTATTTTTAAACAGCTTTCAAAGTTCCTCATAATGTAATGCTTGGCTCTTACAAACTGATAGGACCCTAAATGGCTTTCCAAGATAGTATATTGAGTAAAAGAAAAAGCCAACCAGTAAACCGTAAGTGATATGTAAGCCAATGTACATGACTCTCCTAAGAAGCAAAGGCCGATCTGTGGCGACCAGTGCAGAACTGCTGTTTGTTGGCTTCTGATAGATGGGAAAAATTGGAAGAGAATGAGGGGGAAATTCTGTGACATTGGAAAAGTTCTGTATCTTAATAAGGTTTATCATTTTTTTAAAAATGTATTTTGTGTTCCTGTGTATATATAGTGTATTATGAACATTTGTGTTTGTGCACATGTGGGTCCATATACATGTGTGTACATACACATGTGGAGGCCAGAGGTAAATAGCATGTGTCTTTCTCTGTTGTTCTCCGTATTATGTTTTGAGACAGGGTATCTTAGTGAGCTGAGAGCGTGACAATTGGTTAAATTTGCTGGCCAGTGAACTCTGGAGATTTGTTTCCACCGTTTAACCCCAATACTGGGATTGTAAGCATGCTCTATGCCTCTCAGCTTTTACATGGGTGCCAGGGATCCAAACTTAATTCTTCATTCATGTGTCACAGACTCTTTACTGACTGAGCTATCTCCCTAGTTCTTTTTTTAAATCATATTTTCTTTAACCATACTTGTGAAATCATTACATTTCTTTCCATATAATATACAGCTGAATAACAAAGAAGAACGAAATGAACTAAGTACCAACAAAACCTAAGAAGATGGGACCAGGAAGTATCCCCAACTTACACACACATATATGCACACATGCACACACACACACACACACACACACACACACACACACACACAGCCTATAGTATGAGGCAAAATGAAAAAGGACCATCATGACTAACAAACACAGAGGAATGAAAAGCATCGGGTATGTTTAGAAATCCTCTTGTTTCTATATGTTGGCAGATTAAAGTTTAATAATAAAGTGTCTAGAAGAGAGGTAAGTTTACAGTCATTAAGATTGGGTTCCTACTATCCAAGCCTAAATAATCATTTTCTGAAAAGAGCTAAAGAGAGTGGTGTTTATGTTTTGTTGGCCAAATATAGACACCATTGTATACTCTTCTTGTTATTCTTTGTCTTTTATACCTCTTTAAATATATACAAGTTATTATCAGTGCAAGACCTGTATAGAAACAATGGGCCAGATTTGGCCTACATTTGAGAATTCCTGTGCTATACATATTAAGGTCTTTGGGGACAACTCTGTCCAAGCAGAATCACTACACAGGGCTGTGGATGAGGTTACAAGGCTGAAAACTGTTTGGGAGCACACAGATGAGAGTGATAAAATCACCTTGGGAGGAGATCTTCTTAGAGGAGGGAGGACTCATTGCGTTTTGGAACATGAAAGACATCAAGAGCATGAAGAGGTTATGGAGAAACTCCCAGTAAGAACAAGGCTGTTTGGTAATCACAGGACATAGAATGATGTTTTGATGGATCTGAGTTTCTTCATCTCGTAGTACCTATCCTTCTATCTTGGGAAGATATACAGTGGAGATTTAAAAGAAATCCCTCTTGAAAGAGGATTAAGTGCTTTAAGACTCTTCATCGTTCGTAAGCTGGGATGATTCATGCCACCTATGTGTGTGCAGTAATTGCTGAGATGCCTGGGCTTATCCTAGAGTGTGTGGAGCCAACTCTTAGCTCTCAAGTGGGTACAGGTGAGTCAGGAGCATATTTTGACATTTCTTTGTTGGTTGTTATGTTACCATTTGCATATTTATCTAAAACTAAATGTGTTCATCTCTCTGCTTCTTTGAAATATAAGTCAGACCAGTTTTTCTTTTTATTTTTTATTTATTTTTATTCTTTAATCCTTTTTTATAGTTCAGATTTCATCCCCCTCCCAGTCTGCACTCCCTACTGCTCCTCATCCCATACCTCCTCCCACTTGCTCCTCCCTCTGTCTCCAAGAGGATGTCCCCTCCCCCACTACTCCCACCCCAGCAGGCCTCCCCACTCCCTGGGGCCTTAAGTCTCTTGAGGGTTAGGTGCATCTTCCCCAGTGAGGCCAGATCAGGTAATTCTCTGCTGTATATGTGTTGGGGGCCTCAGACCAGCTAGTATATGCTGCCTGGTTGGTGACTCAGTGTCTGAGAGATCTCTGGGGTCCAGGTCAGTTGATACTGCTGGTCTTCCCATGGGGCTGTCCACCTCCTCAGTTTCTTCAAACTTTTCCACAATTCAACCACGGGGGTCTCCAGCTTCCATCCATTGGTTATGTGCTAGTGTCTGCATCTGACTCAGCTGCTTGTTGGGACTTTCAGAGGGCAGCCATGCTAGGCTCCTGTCTGCAAACACACTACAGCATCAAGTACTCTGAAAATTTCTTATATGTTTAAAATGTATCTTGACCATATTTGTCCCCTACTTCCTCCTTCTAACTTTCCCTACATCTTTAGGAGATCTTATGCCAACTTTATGTCCTTTACAATTTTTAAAAAATAACGTACTGAGTTCAATTAGAGATTCTCATATACAAATGAGTGTGAGGCCATCCACTGGGGTATGAGCAACTTACCAATGGCTAACCACCCAAAGAAACATGACTCTCCCTTAACATCCATCAGTTGCTAATAGCTTTTTAGCTAAGGATGGAGCATCAGGAGTTCCAACTTCTTCCATGCTGGAATTAAAACCGTAGCCTCTCTTTTCACCTTCCAAACCTTCCTATATACTTCTACTTACTTTTGTCCCAATTCATGGCCTTCTTTCTATTATTTATAATGTGTATGTATGTGTATATATATATTTATACATAGCATATATATCCATATAACATACTGATATTCACATATATAGGTATATTTCTCAATATATAAATACAATCTGCTAAGTCTGAAATTATATTTGTATGTATGATTTCATGGCACTGGATAACCAATTGCTGTGCTCTTCCCGGGGAAAGGCTATTTCTCCCATTCTGAGCATTATTTAGTTGTTTGCACGTTTGTTTTTGGGTAGGGTTGAGGCCTTCTTGGTTTTTCCTTGTTCTCTTTAGTATGTGTTATTGTTGTCATTGTTCAGCTCATGTTCAGGTGGTCATGTTGGTAAGAGTTATTGGTGTAGCTTCTGGCATTCTTAAGAGACACAATCTCACAAAAAACTCCCTAATTCTCTGGCTCTTACATCATTTCTCCCTCTTCTTGTGCAATGATCCCCGTGCTTCAAATCATCCTGGATTTTTTTTTCAGAAAAAATGTTTTATTTTTATTTATGTGTTTATATCTGTATACGTGTATACACACTCATGTGCAGGTACCTATGGAGGCCAGAAGGAGGTGTGAGATCCTCTGGAGCTGGTGTTATAGACAGTTGTGAGCTGCCCAACGTAAGTACTAAGAACCACATTCATGTCCTCTGCAAGAGCAACAAGCTTTCTTAACAACTGAAACATCTTTTTGGTTTGAATTTTTACCTGATTTCATCTCCTGCAGGTCTTGTGCAAGTAACTATAGATGCTGCTCTGTGTTTCTAATGGTCTTCTCCTCTCTCACCACCTACTGTCATTTCAGAATGCCTGATATTTCTTTTTTTAGAATGAAAAAGACTTGATGGAGAGCACGAAGGGAATGGGACACTATAACCTTGTTGTCAGCCAAAGAAATGACTGTATATTAGTTCCTGGAAATAATGAGGGTGGCCATTGGCCTCCATCCAGTGTACTTTCTGGGTCCAAAGTGTTAGTGCCTTCTGTTGGCTGTTTCTTACGTGTGACATGAAGAAAGTGACATGACCTAGCGTTCCCATTAAGATGTAGTACACAACCCCATCAGGAACACAGTGCAGTGCCTGTCTGGATAATAAATGATAGCTCTTAGATTTTATTCAAGGCCAAGTGAAATAGAAGGTGAATTTTGTAGTTGAAGCCAAGAGAAGGAAGAAAGAAAAGTTGAAATACAACTATGCAATGCATATAAGTTATAGTTATTTTTGTTTTTAGTTTTACTCTCACTGGCTAGACTTAGCTGTAGCATCTTTGGCACAGTGTGAACCAATACTTCAATCTAGACTAAGCGATGCTTCATTCAGCTACTCTGGACTAGTATGGGATAAAGGTGTTACCATGGTGACACAAGAAGCCTACTGCATCTGACAGTAACTATTGACCCTCCCTTCCTGATATGAGGATAGGGACTTTTCTTAGATTTCTGCCATTAGTCCAGAAGTATGCAGCATATACCTCTGGTGGTTTGAATAAAAATAACCCTATAGGCTTATTGATTTGAATACTTGGTCACAAGGAAGTGGCAATATTAGGAAAAGTATGGCCTTGTTGAAATAGGTATGGCTTTATTGGAAGAAGTGTGTCACTGTGTATGTGAGGAGGGAGGTGCTTTGAGGCTTCAGATACTCAATCCAGGTCTAGTGACTCTGTTTCTGCTGCCTGAGAATAGGGATGTAGAACTCTCAGCTACTCTCTAGCACCATGTCTGCCTGCATACCACCATGCTCCCCACTGTGATGGTAATGGACTAAACCTCTAAACAATAAGCCAGCACCAGCTAAATGCTTTCCTTTATAAGAATTACTGTGGTCATGGTGTCTCGTCAAAGATCATGGTGAATTATTTGGGTCATAAGGTACTGTGTGCTAAGTTCTATGTACAAATTTGAGTACATTCTAGAAATGTAAGCATTCTAGGAATGCTTAATGTGTCACTGGTAAATAGAAGCCCTAAGGCAGTATCTGACACTAAATAAAATATGATGTGAATGAACATATGAATGAATATCCTTATTGATTGTTTTTTGAGAAAACTACTTATTTTATGTGTAGGCAGATGTATTAGCTCATTTATATGCACAACTGAATCATTTGGCTCGTCAGGTACTATGTGCTAAGTTCTATGTGCAAATGAGCAAATTCTAGAAATGTTTAATCTGTTGCTGTCAAATTGAATTCACTTCTTCATCAATTATAGAGAAAATTGAAAGTTCTAAGCAAAATAATACAAGCTATTTGGACCCCTCAAATACCTCTGGAAGTAGAAATGCTACTCACTAGAGCATGGGATGAAGCAACTGATGATGAAGATTTAAGAAATAAGATGCTTCATTTTTACCGTCAGCTAGCCAATATGCTACCAAAGCAAAGGAAGATATTTGTAGAAAGTGGCATCCAATTCTGTCTGCTAGGATTCAGTTTTAAAAAGACAGATTTACTTGTGATTTTCCTGAGGTGACCTGTCAATTTGTTCAGAAAGGTTAATTTGTTAGAATCAGCCCTAAATTGCTTTCAAGGGTGTGCCCTGATTGTATTACCTTTCAGCAAAATGTTTCTGTCAATCAGAGAATGTTTTTAGGATTAACCTGCTTGCAAAGCTGAGGTCAGGGAAAGCTGGACTCTCTAGCCATAAGGACGACAGCAATCTCTCTCCTGCACCAGGAAGTGCACTCCTCATGGACATGTGGAGCTTGGGTATTCAGAGAGTTTTTTGGGCAATACATTTATATCAATATGTTTTCCTTTATGTGAATTCTTGGTACAGTGAAAATAGGAAGAAGTTGTGAATTCTGAGCTCGTTTTTAGTTTCTTTGTTTTATATGTTTATGGCCTTTTATATCTTGATTTCCCTGACGAGAAGGTGTCAGAGATAGGCAGGGTGCCATCAAAAATTTATTGCTCTCTAGCACTAAGTGAGTCTACAAATTATGCCATCAGGTCTACTTCTGAGACTTTGGGGTCTTCTATGGTTTGAGAGGTGTTCTTAAAATTGGAGCCATTCTTTGTTCTCAGGAGAACTGTTTGTAGTCTGGGGAGCAATACAAGGTGTGCCTGGAACATGGGGCCTTAGGGTGTGGTCTGTCAGGGAAGCTCTGGGAAGAAGTGTGAGAGTAGAGAAACCATGTTTCCTCTCTGCTCTGCTCTAGCTGAGGTGGGGCCATTTTGCAGCGGCCATGTTACTATTCTTATTGAAAACACTCACCCTTGTAAGATAATGAGAAGCAGGGAGTTATTTTGAGAGGGTGAGGTTAGATGTGGGTACAGGATTGATAAGATTTCTGCCTCAGAGCAAGAAAGATACACAAATATATTTTAGGGTATTTGTGAAATAAATACCTATTTAGGACCTTGTCTGTCATAGACAATAGATTTAAGTCTACAGTTCAGATAAGCCTAGATTTTTTTACAGAGCACAGTCTGTAACTGGAGAACAGAGGATGAATGAATAGTCAATCATATTGCATATGATGCCATAGGAAGTGTGGGTTACCATGGAAACGCACAGGAAAAACATTCAATTCTGGATTAGGGATTTGGGGAAGTTTTCTCAATTGTGAGATATTTACAACAGAAAATGAAAATATCTGAGTGGGAAAAGTGGAATGAGGTGTTTACTTTGGGGGTGACCTTGTGTTCTCCCAGAGGTGATAGACAACAGGGCATATTCACTAATCTAAAAGGAGATCCGTGTGACAGGCAGGTGAGTGGGTAGGAGAGTGAGGGACTAGAGAAGTTATAGTCTATTCTTTTTAATTTTTAATTTTTTTATTTCAGAATTACTGTTATGTACAGACATCATAAACACACACACACACACACACACACACACACACACACACACACACTCACACACACACACTGTATATTTTCCATGACATAAAAGCTGGAAATAAAGTCTAAAGGCAATTAGAACTGAAATTACCCCACAGAAGTCTGAAGATGTCTCCCCCTTAAATGTCCTTGATCACCCCCTCCAGTTCTTCCTCTGTGAACATGTGGAAATTCTGAGCAGGCTGCACCGTGGCTAGCTCAATGACGTTACTTGTGTTCGGCTTCATGATTTGCTTACGGATGATGAGTGAAGACTTGATGGCCTCTTTCAGAGTCATAGACTTGTGGTAAAGTTCTTACTAGGAGCCCTGGGCACCCTCCAAAGCAGAGCCAATTGTTTGAACATCACACTGTACAAAGGTCCCAGATGGGTCCATGTAAAACAACTGGGGTCCCTTCTCATCAGCTCCTCCAAACAACAATGCTACTCCCAAGGGACAAGACATGGCACCAGGATCTGCATCTTCTTCTTCAAACTGCAAAGCCAGATTGGACACGGATTGGTCACACTCTCAACTGCCATTGTCTCATTATAAGTGAACCAGCCATTCTGTGTCTCTACTCTGGGTTTATCAATTAAACTTTTACCATCAGCCATTTGCCCATTCATGGCACAACCTATAAGAGCATCAATAGCTACAATTTTCTCACTGCTGCTAGGCTCCACTATCGGGGAGGTCATTCTCTTCTCCACAGCTAGACATACACCCTCTGATGTCTGGATGCCAATGGCTGTAGATCCAAGCTTGATAGCCTCAATGACATATTCCACTTGAAATAATCTTCCTTCAGGAGAAAAAGTATTCACACCCCTTTCATACTTGGACTGAGTGAGGAACATGGCAAGGACAGGAGGAGGCAGCAGTGGCTATGTGGGGTTTTCAAAGGCCACATGACTAAGAGCAGCACCCCAATCTGAAGTCATAGTCTTTTAAAAAGCATTTTTAAAAATTAAATTTGTCCTTTTGACAATTTTAGGCATGTGTATGATGCATTCTGATTGACCTCACCCCAACTTTCTCTCCCCTGCTTCCCTCCCATGTATACATCCCAACTAATCTTCAGCAGATACACAACTGGAGAAGGTGAATGCTTCCTCCTCTCCCAGAGTCCATTAGTGCCTGTAATTCAGCACTAAGGAGTGAAATCCTATGTGCTCATTCCCCACCTTTGAGTGAAGTTAGATGTTGATCTTAGAAGATGGGAACGTTTTCTGCCTGAGTGCAAGAGAGATGCACTAATACACTTTAGGTATACAAATAGATGTATTTGAACTGGCAGACCCAGTTCAAGTCATCACAGGTGCTATGAATTCATAGTTGCACTGGTTGCATTGGGTCTATCAGTTACATTCTTCAGTGCCTCTTTCAGCTATGTGAAGAAAACTTGTCTTTAAATGCTGTGGGCGCCACTGAACAGTTCTAAGTAGAACTATTCAGTATGTCCTGGTTATATTCAAATAGGATCTTTTAGGAAGATGCTTCCAACTACAGAGTGGAGCAACGAGTCTAGAGGGGGAGAAAGTTGAGGGACCTACAGAGGGTTTCGTAATCCAGGTGAAAGAGACTCTGACCTGGATTATGATGATGGTGGAGGACCTGGAGAGGAGCAGTGGATCCAAGAGGCGTCCATGGAAGAGACCAGATAGGATTCAAAGAATGGTATATGGAAAATGGAATAAAATGAGTTCAAGGTGACACCCAAAGGCCCTGGCATGGTTATATTTGTGTCATGACATTTATTCTCTTTGTTTTATGAAAAACATCCAGGTTGACAATGGTACTTGCCATACCTATGCCATTAGGAACTACAGCCATAGGCCTCCCACCATGGGTTGTTACTTTGGCTTGGTGTAGGGTCTCTTTCTAGGTTGAGTAGTGTGTCTCTCTGTGTGTGTGTTGTGTGTATTGTGTGTGTTGTATGTGTGTTGTGTGGTATATGTGGTATGTGTGTGGTGTATGGTATGTTTGGTGTTTGTTTATGTGGTGTGTGGTATGGTATGTGGTGTGTGTGTATGTAGTGTGTGGTGTGTTATGTGTGTGTGTGTGGTGTGGTATGTGGTGTGTGTGGTGTGGTGTGTGGTGTGTATAGTATTCGGTATGGTATGTGGTGTGTGTAGTATACGATATGGTATGTGGTGTGTGTGTATGTGTACACGCAGTATGTCTCCTTAGGAAGTCATACAATAGTATGACATCTCACACAAGTGTATGATGTATTTTGATCATACTGCCATTGCCCTTTCTTGTTCCCCTCAGAATCTCATTGATCTCTTCCTTTTCATAAGTGATGCTCCTTCTATTGTATGCTTTTTAAATGGCAACTCAAAGAATTTCATTGGCATGGACACCTTGCCAATGGACAGACCATTGAAGAGAATGTCTCTTTCTCTTAGTAACTATTAATTACCTACCAAGCCACAGAGACCAGTTGGACCTCTTGAGCTCTACCTTACTTCACAGCAGGATGTTGACAAGCCCAATCTTGTGCAGGCCTTGCACATGTGATCACATTTGTCCTTGAGTTCAAGAGTACAACAGCTCTAGTATATTCAGAAAACAGAAGGTGGATATATTTCTTACAAAGATTTGGAAGACAAGAAACCAGTGAGGGGAAAGCCAGAAAGGCACAACTGAGAAATGCAGAGTCTTGATGCTGTTCCTGTCTCCCATCAGTCCCTTTCAGACCTGTCTACATTGATGCTACTGCATTCTATGAGATTCTTACTCCCTCTAAAATCTCCCCCTTCTTCCTATTTTCTTGTGAGCTTAGGCTGGTATCTGAGACTTGTAACCAAAAGTTCTGAGTATAACACATACTGAACTAGTTTCCTGGCAAAGTGTAGTCCCGTATATCACTTTCTATCTGGTGTAACCCCTGAAACTGCATCTTTTTTTTCATTCTTGGCTTGGGGGTGCTGTTTTATAGATGCTTTTCAGAGGGGATATCCAACTAGTCAGATGTGCTTTTATCCTCACTTACAGGGCACTCTTTTTCTTTGGCCAGTATCAGAAGAAAAAGCTTAGAGAAAATTGTATCGAGTTCTCCTCAGACTCAAAGCTATTACTTTGTACTATGTTAAGTATAGTATTTCAGCTCTGATGGAGACAGTCCTTCTTAGAAACATTACTAGAATCAGGAACACTGATCACACTTTATAACTTACTGAGGGCAGTGTTTTTCTACAAATAATGTTCATAAATATCTTAAATTGTCTACAAACCCAGATCCAGCCCAAGATACCTTGGCACGAATTACAAAGTGTTTTTGGAGTTTCATCACACATTGCTCTCTGAATTTAGTAACTGAGTGAATGTATCATATACCAAATTCTTGCTTGCTTAAAGACATAAAGAACACTGTTTTCAAACTGAAGTCATTCTCAGATCTTGAAGTTGCTAACATAGGGGAACCTCCCCAACACTAGACATATTTGGACCGAGTCTACATAGAAAAGAAATGGAGCTAAGAACATTGGTTCATCAAACTATGACAAAGAGACATGGAAGGTACAGACTACATAGGGCTTAGGAGACCTGCCTCTGGAGCTAAAGTCCATAGTCCTGTCCTTATCCAGTCAGGTGTTCCTAAATGTCTCCCTTCTCCTCCTTCTTTTTTAAATATAAAAGCAGAAAGCTTCCGTAAAATGGAATTGAAATAATACCTCCTTCAAGGAGGTTTTGTGAAGATAAAACAAGGGGTGTATTTGACACAATGGGACATGACAAATATAGTCGGATGACAAGGGTTACTTGTATTTTTTTACCCAGATAGAGCTGACTGAGTAGGAGGCTATCAGGAAAGTGTGATCTACTATTAATTTAGAAATTTTCTGGAACTGAGCAGGGTAAAACATACTCATGAGGGACAAGTCTGGCCGGCATGATGATGCTGAATAAACTTGATGTGGGTCTTACTGTCCTAGAGAAAAAGAGCAACTGTTAACAATGACAACAGCAGCAGAAGCAACAACAACAACAACAACAACAACAACTCTGTTCCTTTGTTTTCTGAGGCTGAAGTAGATGACCACTGTGTCAGAGCACATTTTCACATAAGGTGACCACCATGACCCAGCACAATATTCAGGTAAAATATCATCAAATCTATCCTTAGAACTCTCATACATCTCAAGAAGGACTCATTCCTGAACACAAGTCTCATACACTTTTTCTTGAGTTATTCCCCTTTAAACAAACTAGTTGAATAATCTGAATAAAGTCATCATCTTAATTGATTGATTGGTCTTTGTGTCAAGGTTATTAAAAAACAACAATAGTAATTTGGCTGGGGATATAGCTCAGTAATGTAATCCCTGATACACGCAAAGCCTAGAATCTGATTGCAAGCATGACAAAAACCCAAAACAAAAGCACAAACAAAACAGACACAGTATTTAGGAGGGACTGCATTATCCACAGGACCTAAAGTGTCCCTATCTGCTTGAGAAGAAAGTTTACAGGCAAGATGAGATGATCCTGTCCCAAAGTCCACCACCAGACCTCCACACTCTGGAATAATTTTTGACTGTGTTGATTATTATTCCAACCAGACAGAGTATAAACTGAGAGCAGTACGTTCAGAGCAATGGAATGGTGGCGTGGATATTTGGGAAATTGTGAGACACAGAGAGTTACTGAAGATACTTATGTTGGTTATTTGCTTTCTTATGTTTTTAAAATTTTCATATGATATATTATGTACATGATCATCTTTCTTGTTTGTGGTGCCAAATATTAAAACCAGTGATTTGTGCATATTATATAATGTCTTCTTTCTTTCTTTTTCTTTTCATTGTTTTGTTTTGAGACAGGGTCTCATTATGTAGGCATCCTGGAACTCACAAAGATCCATCTACCTGCCTTTGTCTCCTGAATGCTAGGATTAAAGGTGTATATCACTATACTGGGACAATCAGGCAATTTCATAATTTGTTTGTTTCTTTTTCTTTTTTGCTTTTTTCTTCCATTAATTAATCAATTAATTAATTTAATATCCTGATCACAGTCCCCTTCCTCCTCCCAGTACACACCCTACAAAGCTCCTACCCCTACCCTCTCCCTTTCTCCTCTGAGAAGGGGAAGGCACTCTACGTACCAATTCATCCTGACACATCAAGCTACTGCAGGACTAGGCACATCCTCTCCCACCGAGGCCAGACAAGGCAGCCCAGTGAGGAGAACAGGTCCCACAGGCAGGCCACAGAATTAGGGAGAGCCCCCACTCCAGTTATTGGGGTACCTGGATGAAGACCAAGCTGCACATCTGCTACATGTGTATGGGGCCTATGTACAGACCATACACGCTCTTCGCTTGGTGGTTCAGTCTCTAGGAGCCTCCAAGGGTCCAGGTTAGATGGCTCCATTGGTCTTCTGTGGAGTTCCTATCCCCCACCTCCCAGCTTCCTCAGTCTTTTCCCTAATTCCTTCAGAAGTCTTCTTGAGCTTTGTCTATTGTTTGACTGTGGGTCTCATCTGTTTTGGTTAGCTGCTATGTGGAGCCTCTCAGAAGACAGGCAATTTCTTGACCATTGACCTATACCCATAGGCATTATTTCGTATTTATTATTCTGGTTTTACAGTTTTATAGATGTAAATGTTCAATAATCTATCTTTTCAGATATACTTCACCCAGCACACTTGGTGAGCAAGAGATGAGAACAGTAATACTTACTGTTATTTAATCTTGTGTTAGCTATAAAAGATATAATTTTTTGAAGTTTCTCAGAAGAATACCAGAAGTCAAGGTTGCTTATTCTGTTCTGACCAGATTGCAAAATACATAGACATATGTTAATAGGACAAAGATATCACTTAGCAGTTAGCTTCCTGGATATTGTCTTAGGGTATCTCCTTTCTCTGCCTATAAAAATCCATTCAGATATTGGAGTCCCTGAAGATGGAGATTTGAAGATGATACTTCCTCTAATTTCTCAAGGTGCAAATTCTTGGATAGAACTTATTTTATTTCAGTCAAGTCTCAGCTTCCAAATAATGACTTTTGAGTGGTGAGATGCCAAAACTCAGACCCAGCAACACACGTGGACTGATGAATGCACATGGTACTATCCTAGGAAGACCAGGGAGATGGAGCGAGGAGAAGGCCAGCTCATCTGAAGTGAGAAAACTTAAGAGTGGCCATTCCTCCAACAAGGGCCAATTGTATGACAGTTCCTACACGTAGCTTTGTAATTTCAAAGATGGGATTCGAAGATTTAAAAAAAAAATTCTGTGAGTCTTGTTCCAAATAATTTAGCATACACAGTATAGATTCTCTCTAAGTTTTATTAATTCTCAGTGGTTATTATAATGTGAAAGTAGGCCATCTTGGAGGTAAGCATTTTATCATTCTATAAATTCTGATAGCTTTCAACAGATCCATAAAAATAATGAGAGCAGGGAGATGACAAGGTGGTTCAGTGGTTAAGAGCATTGGCTGTTCTTTTAGAAGACCTGGGTTTAATTCCTAGCACTCACATGGTGGCTAACAACCATCTGTAACTGCAGTTCCAGGGCATATGATGCTCTCTTATGGTCCCAGTGGACAATGCATTCATGCCTGTGATGAACAGACATACATGCACCATATCATCCATGCACATAGAATAAAAGTAAACCTTAAATAAGAAATGCAATTGAAGCAGTGATTTACAATCTTTCAGTTAAAAAAGTCCAGATAGATTCACTGGCAAATTTTATTAGATCTTCAAAGAAGAAATAAAAAATAATACATATTAAACTATTCCATAAAACAAGAAGGGAAGTAACATTACCAAACTCTTTTTATAAAGATGGAACTATCCTGATACCAAAATAAAATGAAAAAGGAAAGAAAACGATACACACCAAGCTCTCTGTAAAAATTCTCAAAATATTATAAACTGAGTTCAAGAACACATGGAAAAGATTATTCCTCATAATCATTTTGACTTTATTCCAGAGATGCAAAGATGGCTCAAGATATGCAAGCCAATAAGTGTAATATACAAAAGTGAACTCCAGGACAGAAAGTACACTGTCATTTTGATAGGTGCAGAAAAACTTTTGACAAACTCCAATACTGTCATATATGTCCTGAAGAAACTCAAAATAGAAAGAACATATCTTGACACAACACAGGCTACATATGAAAAATATTTACTAATATAATATTAATTGAAAAATAAAAGAGCTGCCACTAAAATCAGGAACTAGACAAGAATACCCCTTTTCTTCATTATTATTCAAATAGATTATGAGTCTTAGCTGGAACAATAAGACAAAAAAAAGGAATTAAAATGGGCACAATAAGGAAAAAAAAAAAAGAAGTCTAGCTGAACAATGGTGACACATGCCTTTAATCTCAACACCTAGGAGGCAGAAGGAGGCAGATCTTTGAGTTCAAGACCAGCTTGGTCTACAAAGTGAGTTCTAGTACAGTCAAAGCTACACAGAGAAATCATGTCTCAAAAATCAAAGGGAAAACAAAAAAGGAAGAAGTAAAAAATTATTCCTGTTTATAAATAATATGCTTCTATACATCCAAGATCCCCAAGACTCCACAAGAAAACCATAGAACTGTTAACCACTTTCTGAAAAGTATCAGAATACTAAATTAACATACAAAATAAACATCTTTCTCATATAGCAATGACAAACAATCTGAGGAAAAAACCAGTAAAGCAATTCCATTCACAATATCATAATTTATTTTGGAATAAACATAAACAAAGATAGAAAAGACTTAATGAAAACTTTGAGACATTTAGGAAAGGATTTTATCATTTTATTTGAAATCTAAATTTATTCATGATTATTTTTTAAGTTATGTGCATTGCTGTTTTGCTTGTATATATGTATGTATGTATGTATGTATGTATGTATTTATGTGTAAGATCATTGGATCCCGAGGAATTGGAGTTACAGACATCTGTGAGCTGCCATATAGGTCCTGGGAACTGAACCTTGGTCCTCTGGAAAACCAGCCAGTGCCTTTAACCATTGATCCATCTTTCCAGTCCCCTGAAATTTTAAATTGAAAACATTTTGTTTTGTTTTGGTTTTCTGAGACAGGGTTTCTTTGCATTTATTTCTGGCTGTCTTGGAACTTGCTCTGTAGAACGGGCTGTCCTTGAACTCATTGAGATTCACCTGTCTCTGATTTCCAAGTGCTGGGATGAAAGGTTTGCCCCACCACTGCCTAGCAAAAAGGTGTGGTGGCATTGTTGGAGCAGTATTTCTCAATTCTCTTCCTGCTGCCTCTTATCTTATGTAGAACTCTTATCTCATTGTCCACCCATGTTTCCTGCCATCATGATGGACTAAAACTCTGCATAGTAAGCCAACCTCAGTGAAGTGTTTTACTTTATAAGAGTTGTAGTGGTTATAGTGTCTCTTCACAGCAATAAAACTCTAACAAATTCAAAAGAATTTTACAGAGATGCTAGACTATAGAAAAACATCTTGTGCTTGTGTACTGGAAGAATTAATATTGTGAGAGCTACCATCTTCTATATAAGTAACCTATAAACTTAACCCAATCCCAATCAAAGTTCATTCTTCAGAAATGAATAAAATAAATAAAATTTTAGAAAACAATATCAATCTTAAAATTTATATTGGTATATAGGAGACTCCAAATTGTCAAAGCAAGACCAAAGATGAGTAATGCTGGGGGTATCACTCTACCTGATTCTAGGCTATAGGATAGCGCTGTGATAATAAAGACAAAGCAGCATGAGAAAAATAAAAAAGGAAGAAAAGAAAAACGAAGAAACCCAGAAACAAAAGAGCAGACATGTAGATCAGCGGCACAGGATGGGGTGCCCAGATAGCAAGTCTACACAACTACAACAACCTGAGTTTTTTTTTAAAGCAAAGATGTGAAGAATGCACATTGAAGAAAACACAATAATCTTCAACAAATGATCTGGGAAAAGTGATTTTCAATTTGTAGAGGAATGAAACTAGATCCTTGTCTCATACCCTGCTCAAAAACTAACTCCAAATGGAGCAAGAATCTTCCAATAAGACCCAAAGTTCTGAAAGTACTATATACAAAACTAGGAAGCACACTTCAAGACACAGTCACAGATGAGGGCTTTGTGACCTAGACTCCAGTTACTCAGTAAATGAGGACAACACTCAACAAATTTAAAGCTTCCAAACAGCAAAGAAAAGTGTTGATCAGGTGAAGAGACAGTCTACAGAATGGAAACATTGCTTTTATACATACCCGACAGAGGTTTAGTATCTAGAATGTACAGTGAATTCAGGAAACTAAGCACCATAAAGACAAACTATTGAATAAAATAGTGGACTTTGGAAATAAACAGAATTCTCAAAAGAAGAATGGATTAGTCCCCTCATAAAAAAAGGAGGAGAAGGAAGAGAAGAGAAGGGAAGGAAGGAAAGAAGGAAGGAGGAAAGAAAAGAAAGAAAGATGGACGTACTAATGGTTAACCAACATTTAAAAAACTGTTCAATATCATTAACCATCAGAGAATTGAGAATTAGAACTACACTGGGATTCTATTACATCCCATTTACCATGGCTGTTGTCAAGGAGACAAATGACAACAAAAGGATGTGGAAGAAGATATGGAAATCAGTCTGGAGGGCTCTCAGAACTTAAAGACAGACTTCACATAAGACCCAGGTAGACCACACCATGGAATTGAGCCAGAGGAATCTATTACTTGCCATAAAAGACTCATTTGTGTCTTTTCCTGCTTTATGCAGACAACAAGAATATAGAATCAGCCTAGATGTCAATCATCTGATGCGTGGATAATGAAAATGTGGCACATACGTGTAATAGAATTTTATTAGGCCTCAAGTATCTAGAATTTTTGAAAAAAGAAAAGGTTGTATATGGGAAATATTATATTAAGTGATGTAACCCAGGCTCGGAAAGATCCATACAGCATAGCTTCTTTCATATGCTGATCTTAGTTGCTAACTTTGGTATATGTGTGTGAGAGCTAGAAAAGAACCTGTAAGAGGGAATAAAGCTTCTCTCAATGTGGGGAGGAGGATAGTAGAAAGTATGTGGTAAGAAAGTGGATGGAGGAATACCAGAGTGAACGGCACCATAATTTCAAGTTCCCTGGTTAAGATGCCCAGCTATTGCATAGCACAACTAATCAGGATTAGAAAAATACTAAACAACGCTCATATTTTCCCAAATGTGAAGTCGTTGGGCAATATTATAACAAGATTCCTACTCAAGTGTATTTTTTTCTCATTGTGAAATAAAATTAACATTTTGCAGAAACCTGGCCTCTTGATTATCCCTGGCACTAATCCCTTACTGTATTAAGAGAGGGCACTTGTGTGGTAAAGAAATGACATATTGTTATTTGATTTCAACTATAATGTTATTTTCTACTTACTTCCCTAACTGCAGAGATAAAAGGACAAATAAAAATTGTTAGCCACAAAATTAATGACAATAAATTGGCTGTTAAAGACCAATCTCTCCTAAAATTAGAACTAGTTACTCCACATGAAGTTATGGCTGTGATGTCAAGCTGGACAGAAGAAAACCCAAAAACCTTAAAAGCAAATAATTTGTACACTTTAAATATCAAATGAACTATTTTGTAGAATAGTTAAAAAATAAAATACATAGGAAAATATGTAGTCAAGTCTAGTTAAAGAGTGTTAATACACAAACTTTTTCCTTGATTAACTAGCAATGTCTATTTTTTTTCTGTTACCTTTATTTCGTTTCAATTATCCCATGCTCTTGATTGTTTTAACTTCAGATATAACACTTCTATTACATGTCTGTCAGGCATTACATACATGCTGAGAGCTTAAGAAAAAACTTCAGACCAGATCTTGGTGCTTAATAATGTTAACATGATCTATGAACTTCTTCCTTAATAGATTTAACAAATACTTTTCTCCCCCTACAGACTGATTTTTCGACAATTCTACTCAGGCTCATCTTTATCATATCCAAGGACTATGCCTTCCCAAGGCTGTGAGAGAAAATATCATTTGACCTTTGACTACAAAACAAAAACAAAACAAACAAACAAACAACCCCCCCAAACAAACAAACAACAACAACAACAACAACAACAACAACAAAAACCCAAAAAACTAATGCTGTCCTACTGGGGGAACTGTGACCCAACACTTCCTGGAAAAGTCACACCTGTTTTAAAGATTATGAAGACTGAGATTTAAACTTCCTGATTGTGGATATTTGTACTGTTGCATATTGACAGCTGATTTTATCCCTTGCTATTTTTAGTACTCTTAATTTCCACTTATTATTTACCTCTAGACCTGAAACTACACCACTTTGATTATCAGGTAATTATCAGGTAAACACTAGCTTTTACCAATCTCAAAGTTAAGAATGTCACAACATCTGCAACTTACAACAGAGTTTCCTCCTAGGTTGATGTGACCTGATCAGCAGCCTTCCCCACCAATGCCTTTGGCAAATGCACTAACTAACTTATGGCTGGGTTTTGTTCTATGTCAAACTTTGTATAAGTACTTCCGTGGTATAAGATATCTCATGACCCAGAATTGATGTTCCTGGGACATATTTTGTATAGAATAAATTATTTTTTATTTCTTCTGCAAGAAAAAAAGGAAAACAACTAATGCCATAATACACAAGAATCTTTTGTTTAATGCCTGGCACATAGTAGATAGACACTCTTTAAAAAGTTTCACTGGCTATTTAGACATATATGTCATTTTAAGGGCTTAAAGTCTTAATCCATTTCTCCCAGTGTTTATATGTCTACATTTTCTTTCCAAAATTTTTGTAGGATTTTACTTCATGTTTCCTCATGGGTTTTGCTATATTATAAACAGAGTTTTGTTTAAGAAAAAAATACAAAGAGATGACAAATATGGGTCCCAGTAGTAACCTTCAGGCATTGTTGAATGTTAATCTCTGATCATTTTATTTAAATTGTAATTTCTTTGAAAATCAATTCAAGTTACACCCATAGGAAAAAACTGAATGTTTTAAAACAGATTTTGAATGTCAAAGAGATTTCTCTGTTGAGAGCACCAGCTATATAAAATTAACAGTCCCTCTTCTGACATGTTGAAGCAGAATAATTTTAAGACTTAACTAATTTCTATGCATGCATTCAATGTCTTTTATAATATCATAAAATGTTAATTTTTGAATGTTTTAACATTTATTTATGTTAAAATGTTTATAATGTTTATTTATTACATTTATTTAACATTTATTTTTATTTATTTACATTGTAATTTTCAATTGTTGGAGTAAAATATCAATCTTGTAATTCTAAAGTAAACTTTGGTATTGAAAAAGTCATTCAGTTCTCAGAGCTAACAGCAGACTATTTCTACAAAAACAGACTGTTTCATAAAATTTAATAGTTAAAAAACAGGTTATTTAATACTAAATCTTATCTCAGGAAAACAGAGAAGTATAATAAATGGAAACAACTTAGGTTAAATTAGCATATCTATATAAAAATCTACTCTAGAATTTCCTCTGTCATTTTTGTTCATAAATAAATAAAAAAAGATTTTCAAAGACAACTTGTAATCAATTTTAAACGAGCATAGAAAATCTTTACTGGAATTATTTAGAGATTAGAAATGGTGGAAACAATTCAAATTTGTGGAGATATGATGACATGCCTGTAATCTCATTCTCGGGGGGGGGGGGGGGGCTGAAGCAGGGGGACCTGCTTGTGGCTAGCCTAGGCTAAATACTGCATTCTAGGAACATGGCTTATGTAAGCAAGACCTTCCTCAAAAATAGTTTACATAGAGTACTTAGTTTCCAAGTACCTTTAAGTAAAAGGCTTTTACTACTGTTATAAATTAAAAAGATAATGTTCAGTTTAGCTCAAGAGACCTAGGAAAGAACAAAAAATATGATTAGCAAAAAGCCAAAACCAGAACCAAAACCAAAACCACATTTATGAGATGATTGTTAATGATATTCTGCTATGTTTATAGATTGGTGCCTAGTCTAGTTGTCATCAGAGAGGCTTCATCCAGTAATTGATGGAAACAGATGCAGAGACCCACAGCAAACATTAGGCAGAACTCAGGGAATCCTATGGAAGAGGGGGAACGATTGTAAAAGCCAGAGGGATCAAGGACACCACAAGAAAACCTACAGAATCAACTAGCCTTATTTTATCTTTGTCCTAGTCAGATTGTCCAAGTTTCTCCCCTTTGTCTTCAAGCCCTGATGTTCTTGTTTCTCCTTGATTCATTGTATTGGTGAGACTTTCCAAACAGCTCCAAACTTTCCAAAATTGGTGAGATTTTCCAAAAAAAAAAATATATATATATTTTTTTTATTGGATATTTTATTTACATTTCAGATGCCAATCCCTTTCCCCATTTCCCCTCCTCAGAAAACCCCTATCCCGTGCCCCCCCTTTTCCATTTGGCTTTTATACAATTTTTTTTAAATGTTAATCAAGGGCTTTGTAAGTATGGTAATGCTCAATCAGAAGTGTAACCTAATACCCAACCTAGCTATGTAAACTATCTTTGACTAGCTGCGACATGTGAACTTCTGCCTCCATGCCCCCTCTCTCTTTCTCTCTTTTTCTCTCTCATTACCGAGCTTCTCATCTACTTCATCTTCTCCTCTCCTTACTCCATCTTTTCCTCTCAGTGCTCCTTTCCCCTTAGCTCCTCCTACATATTACCCTTCCTGTTAAAATAAAGCTTTTCTCTCAGAATACAATTAGAGCATAATTATTCCTATTTGTACCAGTGAGGTACAAGATAGTCTTAATACCCAGTCCATCCTTTTGTTGACTAGCCAGAACCTCTGCCATCTCTCTTGACTAGAACACTTAGTTTTGAACCTGGCTTTTTCTTGGCTTTAGAATGAATGTCAGCTGAGAACCCTCCACTCAGATCTTTTCTCTCAAGATAAATAGCCTGGATTGGCTATGAGTCTATAGGTCTTCAATGCTGTAAGAAATCCAGAATGATTAAATTAACTTAATTTATGGGAAGCACAAAGCATAGCTTCTAAAACTTAGTTTATAGAGACTGCTGAACACCTGGACAACCCCTATACTACCGAACGTTGGAGCATCAAATCTTCAGCCTTCTGGCCCAAACTCATCTGACAGACTTTAGTGCTGCAGAATTATTAAGGGCTGGTTACTCTGTCTAGGCAGATATAATCAGTCGACTATTCTGCAAGTGTGTCCTTTTCTGGACAGTAATTTGTCTGTAGATGGAGAGAGGCAATTGTTGCCTGGTGGCTGTCTCACCACAACTGGAGTAACTCCAAGGATGCTCAATTTCTTCTTAGAATCCAAGACAGGAAGCTGTCAGGAGCAGACAGGTCTCTAATCAAAATGAACATTAATATAGAAATATTTGTGATGTCAATTCTATGGATTTCTGACGTTTTGAAATCCAACTATCAATGTAAGGTAACCTGGATTGTTGTCTGTTATCTCCTCTCAGCTATTTCTAAATAAAATATAGAAAGCACCCTAACAATAAACTCAAAGTTATGAATTTGCTAAAGTCCCTTAACTCACAGGCTAATCATCCCAAGTCAGTTAAAAAAGTTAAAGAAGGACTGGGTCTAAGCCTTGTATTTCTAAATGTGTTATACAGGCACAATGCCCATGAGAGTATCTATATTCATTTCACTTTCATATCGATAAGAAGCTTATACCAATGAAAACCTTAAATTTGAAATCCAAGTGAATTTTGTACCATTTAAGAAATTATAACTTCATCTTGATACTAAATTATACAGATTTCTACCAATAGGTTATGGCTATGCCATAAATCCTAGCTAATCGTCCCTGTTCCAACAAAATCACTGCTGTTCCCCAGAGAGACAGCCCCATATTAACCACCTTAGTTTCCAAGCCCAGGGAATAGGGGCGCTGACTCTTCTTTAACTTCTTCAAGCTGATTACGGGCGTCGAGACATCAGAAGAGGGGTGGGGGGAAGAGCAAATTGATAAGCCTCTGATGCTGTGTCCTCACTGCATCCAGATGGAACTCCCAGACACCGGAGGCTTGAATAGGTCCGCTCGTTTTGCTTGATGAGTAGATACACCAAGGTTGTGCATTCTGCAATATACAATTCTCTGGACCAGTTTTAGTGTCAAGAAAAAAAATTTTTTTTTTCCTAGAGGGCTGACTTTTTTTTTTAAAAGATGTTGGTTCTAACAACTTTTCCCCCCTTTTACATAGTTGGTTATAATATTTACATTTCAATTTTTATCCTCTTATCCCATTTCCCCCACCACCCAGGAACCCCTTATCCCATCCTCCCTTCTTATATCCCTTCTATGAGGCTGTGCCCACCCCCACCCCCAACTCCCACTACCCCTTCCTCACCCTCACACTCCCCACCTTCTGTGTTAGCTTTTCATGGGACCAAGAATCTCCTCTCCTACCCATGCCCAACAAGGCCATCCTCCCCTACATATACCACTAGAGTTGTAGGTCCTTCCCTATGTGCTCCCGGGCTGGTGGTTCAGACCCTGGGGGGCTCTGTATTGTTTGGTATTGTTGCTTTCCTCTTGGGGTCACAAACCCTTTATGCTCCCTCAGTCTTCTTAGTTCTCCCTTGGGAAACCCTTGATCATATCAGTGGTTAGCTGTGAGCATCGTCCTCTGAATGTGTCAGTCTCTGGCAGATCTCTAAGGAGACAGCTATAATACGTTCTTGACAGCATACATTTCCAGTCATCTACATCAACATCTAGCTTAGGTGACAGTACATGGGATGGATGTCCAGGTGGAATGGTCTCCTGATGACTCCTCCTTCAGTTTCTGTCCCATGTTTTGTTTCCATAATTGCTCCCTTGAGTATTTTTGTTACTGGTTCTAAGTAGAATTGAGGCATCCCCTCTTGGTCTTTCTTCTTCATGAGCTTCACGTGGTCTGTGAGTTGAGTCTTCACTATTTTAAGTTTTTGAGCTTTATTGTGTTTGGCATTTCTGATATTTCAGTCTGGGTTTTTTTTTTTTTTTTTGATGTTTCTCATTGTTGAACTTCTCTTTCATACCATGGAATGTCTTCCTTATTTTATGTAGCTTATCTGAGTGTATGAGTTTATAAAAAGGAGATTATTTTGATTGTAACCCCAGGATAGTGAGGATCCTGGGACCATGAGCATGGAGTAGAACTGCCAAAGGAAGAGGTTACATATGTTGTTTGTATCAGAATTGGGGGTGGTGGTGATGTTATCAGGTTAATTGGAGTTCAGATGATGTCATACTGCATCCCAGACACCAAACATGGTGTTTTGGTGTTTGCCCTGTAACATTTCAGTTTTCTTTTGGCTTGATTTTTATTCTTCCTAAGCCTTTAGTCCTACCTTTTAGAGTAGAACATTTATTTCTTCTATTTTATATTGGAAATTTGTAACTTGTTTTTTGTTTTTATAGAAATTTGTAGTTGTAAGAGTTCCTTGAGTCTTAGAAGAAACAGTGGACTTTTAATCAATGGTGAGATGCTTTAATATTATGGAACTTGAGAGGTTGGCTTGAATGTATGTATGTATTCTGCATTATGTGATAGTCGTGTGCGTATGACAGCCTGGAGTTGAATATTATGGTTTAAAAGTAATGTATTTGGATGTTAAGTTGACAAAGGGTGGGCTTCTGATGGCTAGTCTTGATATCAATTGGTCATGATATAGAACAAACATTTTACATCTATTTTACACACCTGATGCCCTTTCCTCCTCTGCCATAATAAAATCTATCCCCAAACTATGAGCCAAGGAAATCCTAAATTCCTCAAGTTGCCTTTGTCAGGTATTTAGTTACATCACCGAGAAAAGTAACTAGTAAAATTATGTAATCAATAATGTATACTAGCATAATATTCTGTAGAATATCCACTGTTTGTTATCTTTTCTGACTCTGTTGTGAGCAAGAATATGAGGTAAGTTGCTTTGTGACAAGAAGTAGACATTCCATACTTTTTGCCCACAAAGAAGCAAACTACTTTTGATATCTTAATAAGGAGGGATCAAGAGGAATGTACACACCAGTTCAATAACTTCACATTCATATCCAGAATCTATATTCCTTTGTACCAGTTAGAAAATTTCAGTCACCTGTAACTGAAAGCATCACAGTACTCATAATTATCTTGAACTGTAGCCTTAACATGTACACAATAGTTTTTTTTAATTAGTTCCTAATTACTCTTGACTTGCATGCTTGAAGTGGGTAAAACAGAATTAGGCTGATTGTAAATTTGCTTCTATGATCAACTCTTCTCTGACATCAAAAGAAAATTAATATTGTGACCTTAGTTCATTCAAGTTTTTCCACTATAATGAATTATGTGTAAACAAATGAATAGATATAGTTTTTTAACAACAAAACAACTTTATAGCAAAAGCATATATATAAATCAGTGTTTTGCTTAAAACACAAGGTAACTGGGGCAAAAATGCATCACCCAACACCCACATAATGGCTCAGATTAAAAATACTCAACTGGGTGCAATTACAACACTGGAAATTGAACATTTCACTGAATTTACCAAACTGCTAGAATTTTACCTTGTTTATTTGTTGAAGTGCATTGCAAATTTGGATGACATCTTTCTTTCTTCCATTCCAGTGGAGTTAACAGAAAAATAGTTTCATAGACAAAAGAAAATGAAACCAAACCAAACCAAACCAAACCAAACCAAACCAAACCAAACCAAACCAAACCAAACCAAACCAAACCAGGGGTTTGGTGTGGTAGCATTTAATCCCAACACTCAGGAGACAGAGGAAGCTAGAGCTCTGAGTTTGAGCCCAGCTAAGGCTACATATAAAGACCCTGTCTCTCTTGGTGATGATGACTATGACGACTACTATGAGGATGACAACAACAACAACAACAACAACAACAACAACAACCAGAAAAATCAGTAAACTAACAGCAAAAGAAATGTTTCTATGATTTTCCTGAGAGAAGAACATTCTAATTTTATAGAATTATATCAATACTTTATTTCAATAGTTTATTAAAGTTTATTTAGTTTATTTTACAAACACACAACCAATATCTCAAGGATAGAAGGTTAGTAGTGTATGCTTACCCCTTCAACTGAACATTTAGGCACTCAGGTTCCTTCCCTATCCTTTTGTCTTTTCATTCTTAGTAACTTTGTTTTCATTCTCTTCTTCATTGATCTATGAATGAAAGATGGAGGTCTAGCCATCAGCAAGAGAGGGAAGCATCTAAGCAGCTATGATTCTTTCTTAGATGACTTTCCATGTATATTCTAGACCAGGACTATGTCAAATGGCCATGTATCACTGGCAGAGAGACTAGCAAAGTGAGGAATTAGGTATTGCTACTATTGGTTTGGCCAGACATTCTGAAACTTCTTTCCAGAGGCTAAGCAACTGTTGCTCTCCCAATAAAATTGGAGTACTATAAAGACAGAAAGGATCAGGCACTGGTTCTAGCTTAGAGATTTATATATACTTCAATGGATGACACACTTTAGTTTTGGCTTGGTGGGTAAAGAGAAAAGACCACACCTGGAAATTCTCTTAATCTGGTGACAAGGGTCATGGAAATCTAGTTTTGCTTGTGAGTATGTAGGTGTCTCCTTTGGGAATTTCTGCAAATGGGACTAGATTACTAAGGTGAAGTCCGGGCTCTTCTGAGGTAATCTTTGGTTGCTATTAGCTTCTGAAAAAGAACACTAAGATTATGAAAAAGATGAAAGATATTAAATTGCTGATGAGAACTAATGAAATAATTTGCAACCTCATGTCTGTAAAGGATACAGACTTTTAGCCTATGAAAAAGGCATTGGGGACCCAAGGAAAACTACTTTCTTTTCTCCAACAAGACTCCTTCCTTTGACTCACCCATGTGATCTAGCTGCTGGCCAGATATTTTGTGGGATTTTAGCAATCACTCTTTGGAAATATAAAATTAATTAACCCAAATAGTCTTTAATATTTCATTGTTGAAATCACAGTGCAAACAAGCTAAAGCTAATAAAATCTGACAGCAATTACCATATTTGCAGGCATAATTTTCTTACATTAATAATTTGCAGTTCAAAAGGGAAGAGAAGCAGCTGTGGGGTTATTTGACAAGGGTATGCCTTTGCAGAATTGCCACCTGATGCTGAATTCCCAGAATTCCCTGCAGGAAATTGCTGTGCAGAGAGGCAGGAGTGGACCAATTTAGAGAAAAGAGGCTTGGATACACTTCTGAGAGCAGATGATGAAGGACTGGGCTAACTGTAAGTCTTCAACCCACTTGGGTAAATAAGAGTCTATGAAACCCAATGCCTACTTGTCTGGTTAAGTGGGAATTTTCTGAACTGTTGTTATTAAGTTTCAATTTATGAAACTTCCAGTCATGTTTTCTGGGATGTGAAAAAGAATTTAAAATAACTAAGTGGATATGATAGTCAGGAAAGACTCCCTTGCCCATTTTCTTGTGTATTAGGCAGAAGCCAAATTGTCTTTAGAATGACATGCTGACAGCCACTGTAGCTGTCCAAATAATGAAACAGTTACTTTAGTTAACGAGAAAGCTGTGTTTTCCTTACTCATTTATCTGTTAATGTCATCGAGGCCAATTGGTCTTCTCATGTATGACAGCAGCAAACCCAGATGTGCAAATATGTCTGGGGTGTGTTCGGACAGACAAAGAAAATGTGGTGCATTTATACATTAGAATTCATCCTCAGCTGGAAAGAAAAGGAAACTCTGAAATTTCAGGAAAATGGATGGAACTAAAGTGAAGTGCCAGACTCAGAAAGGCAAGTCTTTCATGTTTTCTCTCATTTGAAGGATCTAAGCATGCAGTGTGTGTGTGTGTGTGTGTGTGTGTGTGTGTGTGTGTGTGTGTGTGATGGAAATAGAAAGGGACCCTGAGAATAGAGTAAGAGACTTAAAGACAGGGAGGAGAAGCTAATGGAATACACATGACATGAAATCAGCAGAACACTCAGGTGGAGGTCAGCAAGAGAGTGGGGAGAGAACAGAGATGAAGAAGAACAAAGTACTATGAGATACATGTATGAAAAATCTCATAAAGAAACCCATCATGTCATATGTTCACTTAAAAAGGAACAAAATAGAAGTTTCATTGAGGTAGTCTTCACTGTTAAATGCTCATCCCTCCTCCCATCTCTTTGTGTGTGTGTGTGTGTGTGTGTGTGTGTGTGTGTGTATGTGTGTGTGTGCCAGAGCACACTCTTTAATTTTATCATCACCCTAAGTTGCTATCTACTGCTTTCTCTTCTGTTTTTGAGATAGGATTTTTCAGTGGTCTGGAACTTGTCAAGCAGGCTAGGCTAGCTGGCCAGGGACCAACCTCCACTTCTCTCTGTTTTCCAGCACTGGCTTATAAGCAAGCATTACCACCATGTTTAATTTAGAAAACTGTATTTAGTGTGGACTCAGGGTTTTAGGTTCTCCTGTTTACTCACTGAGCTGTCTCCCAGCCCTGGTAATTACTTATTCTAAAGTCACTTAAAAGTATTCAGAATATAGCAAAAAAAAAATCTGATAACAAAATCATTCTTGTTTTTGTTTTGGAGGATTATTTTTATTGAATCCATTTTGCAAATGGATTTCCACATAATTTAAATCAACCGTGTTGCATTTTAAATTTGGGTTATCATTGTACAGCCTAAAAATGCTGTCATTTTAAAGGATATTATCTATGTGATTAGAGGGAGCATTCTTAATTCTTCTGTCATAGATAGGGGTGTGGAAGACAGAAAGGCAAATGGATAGGGAAGCTTGGTGTTGCTTTCAGTGCAATTAGGTAAGTTTATATCCACTTAAGGTCTACCCTGATCTGTAGTATGGTAAGGTTGGTGTTCATGACCTTGACTGTCAAACTGTCAGCCTGTTTGTACTGTCATGACCAGTTCTATAGAAAGTATAACTTAAACTACACTTATTTTGCATAGTTATGGAGTCTGGGCAATTCAAAAATCAAAGAGCTCATGATTGTAATCAACGTATGAAACACTCAGTCCGTAGTTCTTCTTCAGCTCATCACTCTTTTGTTCCTATGCTCCATGACCCATGTTATATGGTGCAGACAGGTGACTTAAGGGAAAACATCGGTGGGTGTGAACTAAGGCATTTGTGCCAGGCTATGATGTGCAACACATTGAATGATGCAAGCTCAAGTTCACACATACCTGGGGATTCCAAGGCTAGTGTGCAACCAGCTTTTCAGCATACTCTCACACCAAGCCAGAAATTCGTCCTCCCTACAAATGCTTCTTGTCAGATATTTTGTCACAGAAATGAAAAAAATGCATATATTTAGGTACATGTCCCCTTTAAAATTCATCTGTCTGGAAGTTCAGAGTGAATTTTCTTCTCGGATCTGTTAGGTACATGGCAGTGTCTACTCTGTCTCCACGATGCTTACTCCTTAGGCCTCTACAATGACATCTGTTCCCCCACAGGAAGCTTGATGTAGTTATTAAATATGCTTTCTCTAAGTTGCTTCAAATTACTTGTGCAGTGCAGTTGTCCGAAGAGGTTCCTGAGATTCGTAGGAAGGTGTCTCTCTCTTGGATCAGAAACATGCTTACTCAGCTAATACTTAGCAGTTGGGTTTAATCTAGATAAAAAAAGAGGTTAGAATATGTGTCAAAAAATGTGAAGTAAGAACATGTGCGAGAGCATTCACAAGCAGTTTGCTGAAGGATATTGGAACTGACTCAAGAGGCAAGAAGAATGATATTACAGAGACCAAGTTGGACCACACTGGCTGGGTTGAGGGGCAGAGGGAAAAGTTGGAACGTGATCTACTTAATGACATTACAGAAGGACAGTGTGTGATGTGGAATAATCTAACTTGAGGGGCTACTGGGAAAGCAGGTGTTAAAGTCATGTTGGCATGGTGGTTAAGAATGTGGTAACTTCATCCAAGAGGCAGTGACAATGGTTTAAGCCACAAAGAAAGGACTGACACCTCAGTAAGACAGGTGGGATGCTGGCTTCCATCTCTATGGACTCCCAAGGGGTACAAAGATCACAAAGACAGGTTCTGGACCTGGTTTAATATTTGTTCACTATGCAACTTTGGTATATCTGTCTTTTCTGATAATTAGTTTTCTTGGGGACTAACCTGAAGATTAAGAAACTGGTCTGAAAGAACTATTGTAATGATTAGACGAGAAAAATGTCTCACGGCACCCAGTGTTCCCAGACCTTCCTTCTTCAGTCATGTCCCCAATAACAGTCTTATGCAAGAGTTCCTTACTTAGTAAGGATGTGCTCTCAGAAGTCAGAGCTTGGAAAAGCAAGAAGAGAAAAGAAAGAAAACTGGCAAGAATGTTGTGGAGCTGGAGCCCTTGGTTTACTCTGTTAGGGAACTTCTGGAGCACAAAACATGGCCTCCAATTAACCTAATTTTCTTAGGGTTTGAATATGCAGTGCTCCCCACAGGCTCATGCACCAGAGGTTTGGGTACCAGCTATTGGGCCTTGGTACATAACTTGGATCATGAGGGTCTGACTTGATGAAAGAATCTACTGGTAGAGTACTGATAGAGTTGTGTTTGATGGAATTATCAAGAGGTGATAGCAACGTTTGGAGGCATGACTTGACTGAAGGATAGGGTACTGGGGAATGCTTTGGAGCATCCACTTTGCCTTCTATCTATCCTGTCCTTTCTGTCTATCTCCACTCTCTTGCTTCCTGATACACACTCTTGCTTCCTGATACACAGTTTCCTCTACTATACACTCACCTTTAGGATACTCAGTCTTGCCTCAGGCCTAGTGCAGTGGAGCCAATCTCTGAATCTGGGCAAAAATAAGTATTTATACGTTTCAAGATCTTCTTGACATCCTGGTCATAGTTGTGGGAAGGTAGCTAATGCATACTTCAAAGCAGGGTGTTGGCTAAACATGTAAATAAATAAATATGGTTTAGCTTTCAGAGTGAGGAAAAAAAAACCTAACTGCTTAGCTTTCTACTTTTGCAAAACTTCTGAGTGGTAACACTAGCACTTCTTGTCCAATGTCGGAGGGAGAAGGTGGGGTAGCCAGGTGTAGACAGGATTTTACCATTGAAGGGCAGATCCAAGATCTCTATAGTTACTTTTCCCAGCTTTTCTGCTTCGTGGAGGTGAGCAATGTGTTCTGTTCTTGATTGACAGATTTCACTAGCTTCTTTACTATGATACGAAAACTTGTTTATCCCAGTTATCACTCTCAGAATGTCTTCTCAAGAAAAGCTTTCATGAGAAAGTTTTCAGTATTTCAACATACTGATAGTTGGAAATAGCTTTGAGGTTAAAAATGGGACTACGTTTTCTACCTCCACTCCTATTTTCTCAATGGAAGAAGTAGAAAGCCATAGGCTGCAAACAGCAAGAGGATCCTCATCATGTCCCTCTTTAGAAGTGGGCTTGGAGTGCAGGGACTTGCTAATGCCATGCCATCAATTTTGTTGCTTTGTTGGTGACTCAACATGTTTGCAAACCAACGTGCTCTCTGTGTATTATAGAAGGCCAAACTCAGTACAGCTGGAATATGAAAACACTTATTGAAGATGAACTTCAAATGTTAACTATGAAAGAGCCTAGTCCCTGTCCTGTCTTTCAAAAAACAGAAGTGAAATGCCCTGAAATCCAGTCAAGCATCAGGCATGAGCAGATGTCTTCGGACAGGGCTGCTGCTGATTCAAGAAGAGTCCTTGCCCCCAAGTTGTGTTAACAGGACGAACACACCTGAGTTAGAGAATAGCCCTCTGAATGACTGCTCCATCATTGTCTGCTGTGTGAGGCTGATGTGTCTCTTAACCATTTGAGTAAGGTGGGCTTGCTTGGGGAGTTACTAAAAGAAAACATCACTGCAGAGACATTGAAAGACAAACAGCATGAGGACTCCTCTCAGAAGAGTAGCTATGCAGTTCCTTGAAGATGAGGAAGAGATTAAAAACACAGTTGTACAAAGGCTTGCCAGATTCTGCTTACTCCCAGTGCAGCGTCATGAGGATACTTTGTGATCTTAAGGAGACAGTGAACCTGGTTCTGAAAAGTGACCGAATCTATTTGACTTTTAGGTATAATTGGCACACAACTGTCTGTCACCCAGCCTTCCTCAAATAATTTTCAGTGTCAGCAAGACCACATTTGTTGACAGTTTATCATTTTCAGATTGTAACAGATGCCTGGTAGTAGATACCGAATACCTCATTTGTATTTTATAGATGAAGACAAATTTTTCTATTTGAGAATCTTTGGTGTTTATAGAGCAATGCCCAAACTCTTTGGCTTAACATGCAACCCCCCTTGGCCATTTTCTATTTATTTTCTTGTATTTCTTAGACTCCCCTCCCCTCAGGCCAGGTACTTCCCTGTGCATTAGGATCGAGCCAGGAATCAGAAAGACATTTGTTTTCTTTTTCTGATGCCTGCTGCTTGCACTCTCTTTTCCAAACACCCCTTAACCCCATGTCTTTTCTCTCTTTGCTCTCTACTGATCCTTCACCAGAAAGTGCCCACTTATCCTTCAAGGGCATCTTATCTGGATCTGTCTTTGGTTCTTCCCTACCATTTATTTTTATGGCATTTATTACATTGTATCCTGCATTCTTACTTTGAAAACTCAGATAATTCAAAATATAAAAGCACAAACTCCCAATGGACATTGATCATATCTCATTTTCCTTTTAATTCTTACTGTCTGGCACAGTGCTTAACAAGGGTGGAGTTTCAAGAAAATGTCTTGGACTGATAGATAATGACCTTGTCTTTTGGCTTAATGGTCCTGTGGTCTGTCTCCTAGATTTCCCAGCATTTCCATTCTATTTGTAAAGAATTTCTCCAACAAGTCAAAAGAGGAGAAAAAACCCAAACAACTAAGCCAACATCACCATGACCACTACCACCAGCACCACCATCACCACCACCACCACCACCATCACTACCACCACGATCATCATGACCATCATGACCATCACGACCACTACCACCAGGACCACCATGACCACCACTATCTTGTATATTATCACCACCACCACCATGACCACCACCACCATCACCACTACCACCATGACCACCACCACCATCACCATCATCACCACCACCACCACCACCACCACCACCATCACCATCACCATCATCACCACCACCACCACCACCACCATCACCATCATCACCACCACCACCACCACCATCACCATTATCACCACCACCACCACCACCACCATCACCATCATCACCACCACCACCACCACCACCACCATCACCATCACCATCATCACCACCACCACCACCATCACCATCACCATCATCATCACCACCACCATCACCATCACCATTATCACCACCACCACCACCACCACCATCACCATCATCACCACCACCACCACCACCATCACTATCATCACCACCACCACCACCACCACCACCATCACCATCACCATCATCACTACCACCACCACCACCATCACCATCATCACCACCACCACCACCACCACCATCACCATCATCACCACCACCATCACCATGACCCATTTGCCATGATGTATAACTCAGGATAGCTTGACTAGAAGTCACCCAGTTTTCAATGGCCTCCCTTCCCTTTTTGAGAAACATGATGTTAATACACACTCTAATTTGGAGGCTGTTAATTAATATTACTAATTTGGATAAGAAATCTTTTTTTAATCTACATTTCTATTTATTTATAAAGTTTTAGTAGTTGCTGTGAGGAGAATGAAGTAGACTTATTTCATCCTAAAGAAGACAATGAGTGTTAGCATTCTGTCTAAGCTCCTCCCCACAGTTACCTGGCAACAGCCAGGTAGGCCTGACTCACTATAAAAGGGGCTGCTTGCCCCCTCCTTGCTCTCTTGCTCTCTTGATCTTTCTCTGCTTCCCTCACCCCTCTTTCCCCATTCCCTTCCCCCAACCTCTCTCCACGTGCTCCTGGCTGACTTCTACTTCTCTACTCCTCTGCTTCTCTACTTTCTCTGCCTTTCCCTGCCTCTACTCCCTCTTAACACCCTTCCCCATGCCCTTAGTAAACTCTATTCTATACTATACCTTTGTGTGGCTGGTCCCTCAGGGGGAAGGAATGCCTTAGCATGGGCCTGTCAAGACACTCCTTCCCCCCATACCTGACTACACCTTCACAGAACATATTCCCCTCTTTTTATAAACACAACAATGACTGTTGGGTGGAAGACAATCACTAAAATGTAGCACTCATGTGCTGCTCAAATGACCCAGGTACTAATAAGAAATGACTCTTCATTTCAAAAATTGGTAACTGCACCTAATTGCTTTTTTGATTATAGTTCTAGAAAAATATTAATATGATTTACCATGAACTTTATGAAGATAAGATATTTCCTTCTATATCAATCTTGAATTCAATAAAAGGTTTATCTTTCTGCAGGAATTTTTTTGGGGAAGTCCATAGTTACATATTTTTTTCTACATGATAATTCAGTTGTGAACTCTATAGGAATTTTAATTGTACATTCTTAGAATTTGGCGAATTAGAGTTTACAGCTATGGTCACATGTCTGTTTCTCTATATCTCTTTAAGCATCCTCTCTCTCTCTCTCTTCCTTTTGTTCTCCTTCAGCTTCCTCTCCCTCCTTATCTAAAAGAATAAGAAGCACTAGGGTATATGAACATTTACTTTTAGACTTGGTGTGTGCTTGTCATTCACCGAGTAATCAGTTTTAATTTTTTAGTCTATGAAAGATACTCAAAAGAACTGGTGCAAACCTCTGGGCCAATCTGATACCTTCACAAATGAGAGAGTAGATGGAATCGGCTGCCTAGAGAATCCTTGGATGAATATTGAGAATGACTTGAAAAGAAATTATTGAATAATAGTGAACGTTTAGTAAGGGAAAGTGTAACCATTAAGATCTTTCAAGGTTTCATGAGCAATGCTTTTGTCAAGCTAATACTTTTTCCACTTGAGTTACTCAATAGGCTCTCCCTCAGAGAGAGCAATTATGTGCTATTCTGACTTCACTCTTGCCACTATATGGATCTTTGACTATCTCCTATTTGCTCATTCATGCCTGTTGAAGTTTATTCATTCATCAATGTACAATGCATTAAGGTTTCAGTGAAGAGTTCTCAACAGTATCTTTTCCCATTGATATGAAATGTGGCTTTTCATTGTTGTCACAAACCTTTCACGTCTTTTCACCCTTCTTTCACTCTGGAGATTATTCTTTTAGTTTTAGTTGGACTTTACATCTGCTGTCTGCTTATCGAAGACAGAACATGTCAGCTCTGCCAGTTCTACCTTTCTCCAATGCATGTATGAATTCACACATGAATTACTTTGTCCCAAGGATTCTAGTAGAAACTCACATCTCAACCTTTTTTTGATGGGAAAGAAGTAACTCTTAAGTTATTATTGCCATTTCATTCTCCTGCCTTCACCTTTTTGGCACCTTAACCGCAAACAGATTAAAACAGGTCACAACTTTTGTCTTCAGAAGGATGGAAAGTTCTATTCCCCATTTGTCTCTGTTCTAGAACTGTGGCATATGTCAGCATTGAATGACTTTTGTTTCTTCAGAATGACTGTGAAGCCTGCAGATAGTCATATTATTCTGTTATTCTATTTGGATTGTATTTCCTTTGGCTTATGTATATCTTCTTTATACAAAGGGATATTGTTTGCTTTTCCTTAAAGGGATATGTTTGATCAAAACTGACAATAAAATTATTGACTTAAGCGAACATTTAATGTATTCTAGCACATGATTGGAATAAAAATATAAAATAAACTGCCTTCTCTGATTCTTAGAAGCACTATGGCCCTTTACAAAGACAGAATCAAAAGGAATATTTCCATACAGTATTCTAAGAAATGTCAATTTGAGAATCTCAGAATGCTCTAAGTCACTTCTAACGTTGCTCAGGAGGTAGGGTAGGGTAAAAACCATGTTTTAGGAGTGTCATATTTGACACTTCAAACTTGAGTATCTATAACACTGAGAAGAAATTTGCTGCACAATAATACACAGAGGAAATGGAAATGAGGAAAAGGTATTTTTTCAGGCAGAGGGGGAGCCGTGAATAAGGGCCTGGAGGTAGAATATTATCCTATGGGCTGATACACCTAAGTCTTTTGTTGTCTTGGTGTACCAAGTTCAAGGGAAGGAGTGTCAACAGCTGAAGCTGGAGAACAAGTTCGGATGTTGGCGAATCTCGCAAGGTCTCATAAACATAAGTATAGAGTTAGGTTGCATTTCTATCCTGAGCCTCACATCTCTAACTCTGTAATCTCTATACTATTGATTTGTATTTCCTTCTTTGGGTTAATATACTACCCTTTATTAGTCTAGTTGCTACAGACAGACAGAGCTGGAGGTAGCTTGTATCAACTGTGAATTTCTAGAAACTTTGCAGGTTGATTATTAAACAAAGTTATTACTTGCTAAACATTAAATTATATAAACATATGAGTAGTTAAATCAAATCTGAGGATAAAAAAGATTCAAAACTCATAATTTTGCAATGACTTAAATTTTGTTACACCCATTTCTTGTGTCCATGCATAAATGCTTGCGGTGTGACTTGCATGGAGGCTGGAGAATACCTTACAGAAGTTGGTTCTCTTCCTCCACCATATGGATTTCAGAGAAAGAACTTAGGTCCTCACATGTTTTGGTGAGGACCTCAACTTGCTGAGACATCTTCTCAGCTCTTCTAATGATTCGGAAGAACGTCGTCTACCAAGCAGGTTCTGCACTCTTAGATTTATTTATGCCCATTTTTCCTGTATGGTAAGAATACTATGTAATGCTGTGTTCTGCCTGTATGACTCCTCTCTCCTCTTTATTCACGGCATCAAATTGAAAGCCTGAATTTTCCATGGTGGGGATATTTACAGCATAAGAATCAGCAAATGCTGTAAACCAGAGTTTGATTTATTGCTTTGTTGACTGTCTGAGTTTAAGAGAGCAATGGAGTAGATGTAAATAATGCAGACAAATGTAAAAGTGTGATGTATGTGCCGCCGTTGCATTCTAAAAAGCATGCAAGTTGAAAAGATGGTCTCATTGAATTTGAAAACTATTTTCCAGTTTGACAAAGAAATTACTCCTGTCACTGGCAAGTGAGTGGATTTCCAGATTTTCCATGTGTTGTCTGTGCTGGGCTGCTTTCATTCTTGTTAATATCAAAGAAAACATCAACCCTAAATTCATGTCAGGATGACATTCAGTTGTTACTAGCAACTACAGAGGAATGAGTTCTATAAAAAATGATAAAAACATTTCATAAGAATTGTCTTTATGGAATTTGTATAAAATGAATGTGCATTTTATTATTTTTTATATAGTACATAAAGGTGTGCAATTTTTATATCAGTAACTTTTATAATAAACCTTTATGAGTATACTATGCATCCAGTGTTTAGGAGCTGACCATTAAATATTTCTGATATCTTAACCTTTGCCCTAACTCACATTCAGTTACTTTTCTTCCATTGATTCTTTTTTTTCCATTGACAGTTTGCCTTAGTCTATTTACATTGCTATAGCAAAATCCTACACACTTAGTAATTTATGAGGAACAGAAACATTTCCTCCCCATTCTAGAGGTGAAGAAGTTCAAGTTCCTTGCCAGTTTCGGTGACTTGGAAGGGCTCTTTGTCCTTGTCAGAGATGGCACTTCAAATCCTGCATCCTGTGGGAAAAACAACTCTCTTCCTCCCATGACAAGAAAATGAGAGAGAGTGTTTTTATGAATGGCTCCACCCTCACAACCTCAGCACTTCTCACTAGGCTGTATACCCAACACTGTTGTGTTTGTGTTAGGTTTTAATACATCATGTTTGAGGTATGTATTCAGATCATGACATGTTTTCAGTGCAGCATGCCGACCTCTTGTTACAATTCATCCTTTGGCATTGTGCTTATATCTTGCAGGAGCGATCATTCTTATTTTTTTAAATGTATTCTAGAGTAGAAGCTACACTTTTTTTATTTTTAAATTTTTAAGCTTTTTATTTACTTATTAATTTTTTTTTATTTTGTGTATTCACCATTGCTCTCCTCAGACACATCAGCAGAGGGCATCAGACCCCATTGCAGATGGTTGTGAGCCACCATGTGGTTGCTAGGAATTGAACTCAGGACTTCTGGAAGAGCAGTCAGTGCCCTTAACCACTGAGCCATCTCTCCAGCCCAGAGCGATTATTCTTAATCATGTTTGCTAGCACACTTTTTCTCTCTTTCTGTGACACTCATCATGGTCTTCACCAAGAAGCTAACATGATAAGATCATTTCAAGAAAAGAAAAATGTTTTGAATCACCTCTTATAGCCAGTTGTGTACTTTCTATTTTTTTTATTGCTCACCTCACCTCTCGACTATATTCATAGATCAAAATATACAAACTCCACTTAAGTTTACAAGTACTTCTGCTTTGCTTCATGACATTTACTGTTCCAAGAGATATTTTCTAACACTCTGTGGAAAAATTAGCAGTCTCTATTTACCACAGGAAAGGCTGTCATGAGAAGGACAAGCTAGGCTTATTAAAAACCAAACTGCTCTCACTCCCAGAAAGCTGTTACTGACATTGATGGTTTCTTAGAACGTTTTAGAACCAGTCATAGGAAGCATAATCCATTGCTTCTTTTCCAGTGAGTGCCAGGTCTTCTGAAGAAACATCCTCGCTTGTACTGAAGGCTTGTTACTCTAGTTCCCTAGATTCCACTTCCCTCTGGCTGGCCACCTTCTTGGCTGAGTTCTTCCACCCTCCAGTCTCTCCTCTGGTCCCTGTTGTCAACAACCTTTTGATTATATTAGAGCTCAGCATACACATCTTGTCTTGTCCCCAGGTCTTCCCTCATCACTACTGTTTTCTGTATTGACACTGCATCTCTTCTCTCTATGACTTCATCACCAGCCTTCAGCACAGTATCTGCTAAAAGGAAAGTACTTGATGAATGTGCACTCTGTGAATCAGTGAGTGAATACCTAAGTAACTTTTTTACATACCAGGTCCCTGTTTTTTTTTTTTTTTTTTTTTTTTTTTTTTTTTTTTTTTTTTTTGCTGAAGTGTCTCAAATTGAATATAGAGATTCCTTTGCTCACTAAGCAGAGGGGTCAGCTCATGAAAGACACACATAACTGAAGACAAATATAGAGGTAAATATAAATGTAGGACCTAGAACCTGTCTTCTTGTTTAAAAAGCGAGCTCTTAGTAATCTGAAAACTTCCATAAAAATCCTATATATATTTCCAGGTGTAATGAATAAGGTCTTTATACTGCCTTAATTTCATTCTTTATATACAAATAAGGTTCCTTTCCCATTGCTATAGCTTGAACCTTGCATGTATCCTGAAGCATTATGTATTAAAGACTTGGTGGCCCATCAACTGATCACAGGGTTCCCAGTGGAGGAGTTGGAGAGAAGACTGAAGGAGTTGAAGAGGCTTGAGGCCCCATGTGGAGAGCAACACTACCAACCAACCAGAGCTCCCTGGGTCTAAACAGCTAGCCTGGGAATACACATGGAGGGACCCATGTCTCTAGCTGTATTTGTAGAGGAGGGAACTTGTTGGTTATCAGTGGGAGAGAAGGACCTTGGTCTCTTGAAGGCTGGATGCCCCAGTGAGGGGGAATTCTAAGGAGGGGAGGTGGGAGTGGGTGGACGGGTGGGGCACACCCTCATAGAAATAGGAGGAGGGAAGATGTGTTAAGGGGTTTCTGGGGGTGAGGAATGGGGAAAAGGGATAAATCTGAAATGTAGATAAATAAAGTACCCCAAAATAAAAAAGAAAAGAAAACAAACAAACAACAACAACAACAACAACAACAACAAAAACCCAGATAATGGAACTAGCTATGGCAGTCGAACATTTGAGACTTTTTTTAAAATTTATTTTTAGTCGATATTATATTTACATTTCAGATTTTATCCCCTTACCCCACTTCCCCCTACCACTCAGGAACCTCCTATCCCATCCCCCCTCCTCATGCTTCTATGAGGATGTGCCCCCACCCACACACCCCCACTCCCACCTCCCCACCCTCACATTCCCCCACACTCGATGTTCGACCTTCATGGGACCAGAATCTCCTCTCCCACCCATGCCCAACAAGGCCATCCTCCCCTACATATACAGATAGAGTCATGGGTCCCACCCTATGTGCTCCCAGGCTGGTGGTTTAGACCCTGGGGAGCTCTGGTTGGTTGGTATTGTTGCTCTCCTCATGGAGTCACAAACCCTTTCTGCTCCTTCAGTCTTCTCTCTAACTTCTCCATTGGGAAACCCTTGATCAGATCAGTGGTTTAGCTGTGAGCATCTTCCTCTGAATGTGTCAGCCTCTGTGAAGGGTGTCATTTCCCTAATTTCTTTCTCAGCCTGTTTATCCTTTGAATAGAGGAAGGCTACTGATTTGTTTGAGTTGATTTTATATCCAGCCACTTTGCTGAAATTGTTTATCAGGTTTAGGAGTTCTCTGGTGGAAGTTTTAGGGTCACTTAAGTATACTATCATATCATCTGCAAATAGTAAAATTTTGACTTCTTCCTTTCCTATTTGTATCCCTTTGACTTTCTTTTGTTGTCTAATTGCTCTGGTTAAGACTTCCAGTACTATATTGAATAGGTAGGGTGAGAGTGGACAGCCTTGTCTAGTCCCTGATCTTAGTGGGATATCTTCCAGTTTCTCTCCATTTAGTTTGATGTTGGCTACTGGTTTGCTGTATATTGCTTTTACTATGTTTAGGTATGGGCCTTATATTCCTGATCTTTCCAAGACTTTTAACATGAAGGGATGTTGAATTTTGTCAAATGCTTTCTCAGCATCTAGTGAGATGATCATATGGTTTTTTTCTTTGAGTTTATTTATGTAGTAGAATACATTGGTGGATTTCTGAATATTGAACCATCTTTGCATTCCTGGGATAAAGCCTACTTAATCATGATGGATGATTGCTTTGATGTGTTCTTGGATTCGGTTTGTGAGAATTTTATTGAATAATTTTGCATCAATATTCATAAGAGAGATTGGTCTGTAGTTCTCTTTCTTTTTTTGGTCTTTGTGAGGTTTAGGTATGAGCGTAATTGTAGCTTCATAGAACGAATTGGGTATTGTTTCTTCTGTTTCTATTCTGTGGAATAGTTTGAAGAGAATTGGTATTAGGTATTCCTGGAAGGTCTGATAGAATTCTGCACTAAAACCATCAGGTCCTGGACATTTTTTGGTGGGGAGACTTTTAATGACTGCTTCTATTTCTTTAGGGGTTATGGGACTGTTTAGATGGTTTATCTGCTCCTGTTTTAATTTTAGTACTTGGCATCTGTCTAGAAAATTTCCATTTCATTCAGATTTTCCAATTTTGTTGAGTATAGGCCTTTGTAGTAGGATCTGACGATTTTTAATTTCCTCAGTTTCTGTTGTTATGTCTCCCTTTTCAGTTCTGATTTTATTAATTTGAGTACTGTCTCTGTGCCCTTTGGTTAGTCTGGCTAAGGGTTTGTCTATCTTGTTGATTTTCTCAAAGAACCAGCTCCTGGTTTTGTTGATATTTTGTATAGTTCTTTCTGTTTCAATTTGGTTGATTTCAGTCCTGAGTTTGATTATTTCCTGCTGTCTACTCCTCTTGGGTATATTAGCTTCTTTTTTTCTAACACTTTCAGGTGTGCTGTCAAGTTGTTAGTGTATGCTCTTTCCAGTTTCTTTTTGTGGGCACTTAGAGCTATGAGTTTTCCTCTTAGTACTGCTTTCATGGAGTCCCACAAATTTTGATATGGTGTGTCCTCATTTTCATTAAATTCTAAAAAGTCTTTAATTTCTTTCTTTATTTCTTCCTTGACAAAGTCATCATTGAGTAGAGCATGGTTCAGTTTCCATGTGTATGTGGGCTTTCCATTGTTTTTGTCATTATTAAAGACCAGCCTTAGTCCATGGTGGTCTGATATGGTACAAGGGATTATTTCAATCTTTTTGTGTCTGTTGAGGCCTGTTTTGTGACCAATTATATGGTCTAATTTTGGAGAAGGTACCATGAGGTGCCGAGGAAAAAGTATATTCTTTTGTTTTAGGATGAAATGTTCTATAGATATCAGTTAAGTCCAATGGTTCATAACTTCTGTTAGTTTCATTGTGTCTCGGTTTAGTTTTTGTTTCCAAGATCTGTCCATTGCTGAGAGTGGGGTGTTAAATCTCCCACTATTATTGTGTGAGGTGCAATGTATGCTTTAAGCTTTAGTAAAGTTTCTTTTATGTATGTGGGTGGCCTTGCATTTTGGACATAGATATTCAGAATTAAGTGTTCCTCTTGGTACATTTTTCCTTTGATGAATATGAAGTGTCCTTCCTTATCTTTTTTGATTTCTTTTGGTTGAAAATCGATTTTATTTGATATTAGAATCGCTACTCCAGATTGTTTGTTGGGACCATTTGCTTGGAAGATTGCTTTCCATCCTTTTACTCTGAGGTAGTGTCTTTCTTTTTCACAGAGGTATGTTTCCTGTATGCAGCAAAATGCTTGGTCGTGTTTATGTATCCAGTCTGATAGTCTATGTCTTTCTATTGGAGAATTGAGTCTATTGATATTAAGAGATATTAAGGAAAAATGATTGTTGCTTCCTATTATTTTTGTTATTGGAGGTGGAATTATGTTTGTGTAGCTATCTTCTTTTGGGGTTGTTGGAAGATTAGTTTCTTGCTTTTTCTAGGTTGTAGTTTCCCTCCTTGTGTTGGAGTTTTCTACCAATTATCCTTTGAAGTGCAGGATTTGTGGTAAGATATTGTGTAAATTTGGTTTTGTCATAGAATTCTTGGTTTCTCCATCAATATTGATTGAGAGTTTTGCTGGGTATAGTAGTCTGGGCTGGCATTTTGTGTTCTCTTAGGGCCTGTATGATATCAGTCCAGAATCTTCTGGCTTTTATAGTCTCTGGTGAGAAGTCTGGTGTAATTCTTATAGGTCTGCCTTTATATGTTACTTTACTTTTTTCCATTACTGCTTTCAGTATTTTTTCTTTGTACATTTGATGTTTTGATTATTATGTGGCAGGAGTTATTTCTTTTCTGGTCTAAACTATTTGGAGTTCTGTAGGCTTCTTGTATATTTATGGACATCTCTTTCTGTAGGTTAAGAAAGTTTTTCTCTATAATTTTGTTGAAGATATTTACTGGTCCTTTAAGTTGGGTGTCTTCACTCTCATCTATACCTAGTATCCTTAGGTTTGGCCTTCTTATTGTGTCCTGGATTTCCTGGATGTTTTGGGTTAGTAACTTTTTGTATTTTGCATTTTCTTTGACAGTTGTGTCAATGTTTTCCATGGTATTCTGGACATGAGATTCTGTCTTCTATCTCTTGTATTCTGTTGGTGATACTTGTGTCTATGACTCCTCATCTCTTTCCTAGGTTTTCTATCTCCAGGGTAGTCTCCCTTTGTGATTTCTTTATTGTTTCTACTTCCATTTTTAGATCCTGGATGGTTTTGTTTAATTTCTTCACCTGCTTGGTTGTGTTTTCTTGCAATTCTTTAAGGGATTTTTGTGTTTCCTCCTTAAGGGCTTCTACCTGTCTACCTGTGTTCTCCTTAAATTCTTTGAGAGTGTTATTTATGTCTTTCTTAAAGTCCTCTATCATTGTCATGAGAAGTGCTTTTATTTCTGAATCCTGCTTTTCCAGTGTGATGGGGTGTTCAGGGCTTGCTATGATGGGAGAACTGTGTTCTGATGATGCCATGTAACTTTGGATTCTTTTACTTATGTTCTTGTGTTTGCCTTTTGCCATCTGGTTAACCTGCACTCACTGTCTCTGACTAGAGCCTGCCTTTCTGGTTATCTTGCTTGTGTCTGAACTCCTCAGGATCCAGATGTCTCTGTGATCTTATAATCCTGAGCTCCTGAGTACAGTGTTGCCTCTAGGATGTCTCAGGATATGGTGTCACCACCATAGCAGACCAGCTAGGTGTCTGCTGTTCTGGGTGCAGTGTCTCCTCTAGGATGTCTCAGGATATGTTGTCTGTTTGCTCTGAGTTCAGTTGTTCCTCTGCCACTCTGGGTTCAGTGGTCCCTTTAGGATGTTTTGCAATATGGTATCCACACAGGAGCAGACCAGGCAGGGGTCTGCTCCAGGTTTCAGATCCAGGAGAGGGGCGGAAGGGGAGTGGTATTCCGCAGGGGTGGGGTTTGGGTGTCTGCTGGAACCTGAGCACTCCCTGCACCCAGCTATGGCTCTGGAGCAGGTGTAGGGCAGTGTGTGAGTGTTCTTACCTGTTGCTCTGGGTTCAGTGTTTCCTCTAAGATGTCTCAGGATCTGGTGTCCACACAGGAGCAGACCAGGCAGGGGTCTGCACCAGGCCTCAGATACAGGAGAGCCATTTGAGACTTTTCAGCAGCAATTTAACATTACCCATATTACTGGGATTCCTTATATTTGTCAAGGATAAAAGACTGTGGAACGGGCTCATGGAACTTTAAAACAGTATCTTCAAAAAATAAAAAAAGGGGAATATATATATACCTGTACACCACAGATTTATTTAAATCATGTTCTTTTTAATTTTTATTTTAATTTTTTTAAAAATTTGGATGCTAAGGAACTTTCTGCTGAGTATCTATGGTGCTCTACAATTAGGCATACTTATGCATAGGTGAAAGGGAAGAATCCACTTACTGGCATAAGGCATGATCCAGATCAGGGATCAGGTATTAAATATGGGGAAGAAGGCATGTTTCTATTTTTTCTGCAGGATGCTGAAGGAGCATGGTGACTGCCAGAGCAATGGGTGAGACATGCTGATGCCAGGACAAAGAATGATGCTGACTTGTGAGCTTTCTGAGTGCCCTGTCAATGGTGACTGAGAAGCTGTATTGGACATAAGTTCCTGACCCACCATTGCTTACCTATACCCCTGATGGTATAAGCTGCCTTGCCTCAAGTTCTTAGACCTTGCAGAACAGAGAATCAAAAAGAGAAGTTATAATGCCTCTTGTATTGTTATTAAATGTGACCAGTTATCCAGACTCAATCATGGACTGGTCTAGAAATCAATCCAATACTGGAAATAACAGTCTTCATTTGGAAGTCTGGAAGTCTGGTTCTGGACATTTTCAGAGACATATATGGAAATTAGCTGCAGTTCTCTATGGTGTTATGTTACCAAGAGATAAAGTTGGGGCAGGATCTGGATTTCAAACAGGTGTTAGCACATGTGTTAAGGCCTTTTTAATTGTCAAGTTAAAAATAATTTTGTTTCTTCTACAGTATTTAATGTAAGTTTCATTGCTTGTACACCTTTTAATTGTGCTTGTGTTTTGAAATCCTGCATGTCAGTTATGGAGGTCTATCAACGAGCTTTTGTTTTAGTGCCCTGAGTATCACAGAACCTGGGTATTCTAAAAATAGCTTGCAAGTACTGGAAGAAATGAGTTAGGCTTTAAGCAGAAGCAAGAGGGTAGTAGGCTTGATTATTGCTGGTATAACAGCTTTAATTATATTAGTTGCTAGCACCACTGCTTATGCAATTGCTGTGACACAAGAAGTTAAGACAGCTACTTTAGTTAATAATTTAGCAAAAAAAATGTTACTAATGTGTTGAAATTGCAAGAGGATTTAGATAGGCATTTGGAAGAATGGATTGATGCTCTTTATCTTATTCAAATTACTGAAAAGAGGTTCAGAATTTAAGGGTAAGGAGCATTCTTGAGTGTCATGTCAAGCACCATTGGATTCATGCTAGTTCTAAAATTTACAGTGGTAGTCATTATGTTTAGGAAGAACTTTAGTGACACTTGCACTGTATTTGACATAATTTTAACACCTCTCTGGAAGTTTTAACAATACATAGAGAGTTTATGAATTTCAAGAATGCTGCTCTGCTCAGTGTTGATGCAGTAGATATTGCAGGTAAAATTACCCATGGTCTGAGGTCAGTATTTCTATTTTGGTCAAGCTTCAAAAATGTCATCTATAGCTTGATCATGTTAGCCTTTTTTTGTCCTGGGAATACTTTTATTCTTGTCCATCATGTTAAAGCTTTTCTTTAAGAACATCAACATGTTAGCAGCCAAAGTACATGACTTGAACCTGAAAATGGACCCCCAGACAGAGTTATTAAGTTAATAGGCTGGCAAGCTAAGGATAGATAAAATTCTGCACAGAGCCTTACTAACCTAAGACTAAAGTACATTGCTTTTAATAATGCATATTCCATGATGGGTAAGGAATGAATTCTTGTCAGCACAACCTAAGACAGGCTCAGTCTTGTCAATGAAATAAAAAGGGGGGGAGACAGAGGGCCTTTGTGGCTGCTTGGCAAGAATCTGACATTAGCTAAGGACAAGGAATCGGACATTAGGCTAGAACCAAGCACTAATTTCAGGCAGGAATCTAAATATTAGGGTAGAACAAAGAAGTAATTTCAGACAGGATTCTAAATTTTAGGCTAGAACAAGGGAGTAGGCTTCAGACATGAAAATGACCTTGTGCTAGGACAGGGAAGTAGGCTCAGATACTTTGCTCATTCTGATAAACCTTTAGAAACAGTGATCATGGGAGTGTTCACATAATTGGGTTTAATGCCTTGCTTATTCTTTCACTATTTGTGTTTATTGTCTGGCTTGTTTTTTGACGATTTTCATCTATTGTACTGCTAGACCCTCAACCTAGAACTGACCTTAATGTATGTAATTAACATGGCATAAAAGCATAAAGGAGGGGTGGGGATGTGATAGGGAGTTCTAGGGAGGGGAAATGGGGAAAGGGGATGACATCTGTATTGTAAGTAAATAAAATATCCAATTAAAAAAATTAAAAAAAAAAGACTTGGTTTCTATCCTATGCTCTACTGTATGTGTGGGACAAATGGAAGGTGGTGCCTAGTGTAAATAATTTAGTTTTCTGGGGACATGCCTTTGAAGGGGATATTGGGAGCCTGGTTCCTCCTGCTCATATATTCTAGCTGCCATGAACGAAATAGTCTGACTCCACCTCCTGCCATGATACACAAGGCTACTAAAAGCTCAAAGCAACAGGACCCAATTGGTATGAACTAAAATTATGAACCAATTTAAATCTTTCCTTTATTAATTTAATTATCTCAAAAAATTGCCACAGTAATGGCAAGCTGATTAACATTACTATTTGCTCTGAATGTTGACAATCAGTGGATATTACTCTCTGGGAAATGACTTACTATACTTGAACCTGTAATTGTTAACTGCACATGTGATAAATATAGGAATGCACAAGACTTAGGCAAGAAATTGCAAAATAAATAAATAAATAAATCTCCTCTAAACTTCTGAATTCCTTGGCTTTGTGGCTACTGACTAGTATTCCTATGTGGCTTCACCTGTAATATTTATTAGAAGAGAAGCCAATACAAAATTCTTTTTTTTCTTTTATTTCCCTGTTATACCACTTTAATCACATGCAAGCATCAAGGTCAGCTCCAGGCCGAGGAACCAGTAATACAATAGAAGCAAATAGTCAAAGAACAACCAAGGCAACAAACAAAGTTCTGTGATCACTTCTTGTCCTAGACCAAAGTAATTTTCATACCTGAATCCTACTTCTTTGTTCTAGCCTAAGATTTAGATTTCTGCCTGAAATTACTTCTTTGTCCTAGCCTAACGGCAGATGCCTGCATGAATCCCATTTCTTTGTCCTTGGCCAATGTCAGATTCCTGCCAAGAAACCCCAAAAGCTCTCAACATCTCCCCTCTTTTTTATTTCAATGCAAAGATTCTTAGAGTATTTGCTGAGGAAGGTCCCTGAGGATGTGTGGTTTTGGTTCAAGATTTGGTTCATGGTTCTATGAAGCATCTATAAAAGAGGGATTGCACAGCAGGCCTTGATGACTGATTTGGGGGGAACTAAGAGGAGAGTGCACAGGACACACTTTACTGCTTAAAACTGTTCCCATTAGATGAGGGAAATTAGATTAGCATAGAATATACACAGCAGTGAGTGCTTAATGAACCACTGGGATGATTAATTTTCTGTGTCAACTTGCCTAGGTTATGATGTCCAGATGTTTGCTCGAATATCTGACTAGCATCACCAAGATGCCACTTTGAGATGTCATTAACATTTATGTCAGTAGATTCTGAGCAAATTCCCCATCATAGAATGGGTAGGAAATTTTAACCAATTTGAGCCCATAAGATAAAAGACATGGTCCTCCAAGGGAGGTTGAATATTTCCTCAGAACAGGCTTTATGACTGGAAGACTGGAAGTCTTCCATGGGTACCTAGCCAGCTGGTCTACTCTAAAACTCTGGACTTGTGGGCTCATGATCTTATGAGCCAAATTCTAAAACCTATATAAACACATTCGTGCATGAATGTGCATGCACACTTGCACGCGTGCACACACACACACACACACACACACACACACACACACACAAACACACTCACAGGAGATCCTATTCTTGGAGATCCCTGAGTAACATAGCTACCAACAACATCTGCTACATTTAACCTCCCTTTCTCCTTTTGTATTTTCTTCCCCTCCATTATCTGCTGCCCTGGGGAGTTTCTTTAATAATTCACTCACATGTGAAACTTTATTTCTGGGCATGTTTCTGGAAACTTTGACCTTGAACAGGGCATTTATTTTTAACCACATTAAATTCTGAGAATAACACATTTCAGTTGGCATCAAGTAGCTGTGGACTTGCTCCACCAGGGGAGCTCATATGGAGCAAGAGTGAGATTGAGGTATTCCCCAAACCCCAAAAATCTCATCCTGAGTCTGGCAGAAGTTAGGACTTCTTTCTCCCTGCCTTTAGCCTACAGGCTCCAGCAGACGACCTCTATCTTTCCCACCTCTATGACAGTCATGTAGTCTATGGCCAGATTACAGGTTCAACTTCCTCCCACCAGCATAAGAACTTGCCCAGAAGGTTCTTGGAATTTCTCTTTGTGTAAATGAAGCATTGCCAGCACCCCTCCCCTAGCCAATAATATACACCCACCCTGGAAAGCCCACTCCACTCATCAAGATAACCTTTGTTCACACTGAATAAAGCTGAGCTGTCTCACTGAAGCTGATTCTAGAAGTCAACTTGTCGAACTTGTGGCCATTCTGGCTGACTGCTCCAAGGAAGTGGAGAAGCACAGTAGCTATGACTGTGGAATAGAACTGCCCCCAAAGTGCAGCAAACTAAAATGCTAAGATATATTTTTTATGAGTCTTCAGATCAAGTAGAATGATATAGACTGAATTAGAGAAAGGGGACTTGATTCTGTTCAACATGTTTCCCCTTTCTTTTGACAGCAGTAGACAACCCTAGTCATGGCTTTCTTCTGCTAATAAGAGATAACTGTTAACTGAAAAGATAGCAAAAGTGACTTTTGCATGGCTTATTGAAACTGCTTGGAACCAACACAGCTCTCTGTACTACAAAGGTTTTATACAGGAAGCTGCTAAATTCCTTGTTCCTTACAAAGGGTGACTAAGCAGCATCACAAGCATCTATTATCTTGAATAATTCTTTAAATCGAAATAATGTGGATTGTCAGTGATCTGTAAACTACCAGGAGTGTCTTTAGCAACATTAGGTGTAGTTAAATTGGAGAGCTAGTTCCTGATGTTACCAAGACCATTAGAGAAATTCATTCTTACAATTCTGTTTCTCTATAAGTACTTTTAGTGGTGTAATCTTCATGAGGCAGGATTTTCTAGAACAAGATAATAGACTGTTACAAAAGAGGATTCACTTAATGAGCTTACATGATAGGGGCTGGGTAGTTCAACAGCAGGCATGTGAACACCAGAGAAGCCGAGAAGGCTGTAGATGCTGAACTTTTAAAACTGAATGTCTCAGCAGTCTCCATCTGATGGTGAAGGCCAGGGAGATTCATCGAAAGTCAATGGGCTTTGGTTCATATTAAAATGCTGAGGGAGCCAGAGTCTCATGTTGGCATGAAGTGGCAGTAGCAGCAGCAGTATCACTATCCACTTCCACCTGCCATCACTGTCACCACCCAACTTCTTGTGATTGACACATTCACCAGCAAGAAGTGAAGGCAAAGCAGGCAGGTAAGCAACACTGGGTTTTTCTTAGACTTTTTTATATCCAGGCTGCTGGGGCAGGGGCTGCCACTCTGGGGCAGTGTCTGTGTGTGTGTGTGTGTGTGTGTGTGTGTGTGTGTGTGTGTGTTCGTGTTCATTCTGTCTTCCATTAGTTCCTCATAGGGCGGGGAGGGAAAACCTTTCAGAGTTACTGAGAGACATATTTTGCTTAGCTGATTTCAGACCCCATCAAGTTGACATTCAGGATTAACCATACAGGGACCTTCCTAGATTAGTTAGCTCCTGACCCACCATGGTAGCTGCTTGTCCACTGTTTACTGCAGTTCTTAGCTTCATCTTCAGATACATTTTCCCACAAACCATTAACTGCTTCCCAAACAGCAGTTGTTTAGCCCCTTTGGATGCAGAGAAAACAAGCCTAGGGACATATCCAAGCTCAGGCTAACACTGCTTTTGCAATAGAGCTCTTGGTGTATTTGTGGATTTGAAGTATTTGATTTGAGTTCATGCTGTGTGTCAAAGGTCATACTGACAGTTCTATTTAGACTCAGGTATTTCTTTGTAGACTTAATTATTCCTATTTTGGGCATAACTGTGGGATTGGAACTTTTAGCCCATAGAAGCCCTTCTGTGCAGCTCAGAAGATGCCTCATTTCTTTCTGACATTTTAACAAGGTATCTGCAAACAAACTCCTCATTTGATCTTTACCTTGAGGGCAATGTCCTTGATCTTTGCTGCCAGGAGTTATCTCAATTTCAGAGTTTTTTTTTTTTTTTCTTCTGCTTGGAAAATCTGTCTAGAAGAAATTATTTTTCAGACTAGCAAGCACCTGCATCTCTGGGCTATGCGTTGTTCTCTCAGTTCTGTTTACAAATTTATTGGTTCTTGCTTGTGTTTATCTCTCTTTTATAATATCTGAGCACAGATAGCTGAAAGCAAAGAATCTACTGGTAATTCAAACTTGGAAAAGCATAACAGCTTTATTTCTTATCTTCCAAGTTACCATTTGTCCTAGCTTGAATTTTGGTTGCTATGATAAAACATTCTGATCCAAAGAAACCTGGGGAGGAAGGGGTTTGTTCAATCTTACACTTGTATGTGACAGTTTATTATTAAGAGAAAACAGGGCAGGAACTTAAGGTAGTAACTGAAGTAGAGACCATGGAGGAGGAACACTGCTTATAGGATTTCTTAGCTACTTATACAACTAGGTTCATTTGCCTAGGGATAGTACTGCTCCCAATGGACTGGGCTTTGCTGCATCAACTGACAACCAAACCAAACTAACCAAACCAAAACAAAAAATACAAACAAACAAACAAAAACCCCCCAAACTAAACCAAACTAAAACCCCAAAACCTTACAGGCATGTACATATGCCAGTTTGATGAAGGTGATTCTTCATTTGAAGTTCTCCCTTCCTAGGTGTGTCAATTTGATAACCAAGATGAGCCATCACTCCATTGGTGACTTACAATGTATTATGTCTACATAGTGCCTGTGACTTTTTGTTTAGCCACCAGTAAGTGTTATAACCATTGTTTTCTAGTTTAAAATACACCTTTCTTCCATTTCTTTCTATGAATGTGCATGTTGGGCGAAGGGGCATGCGTATACCATGGCTCGTGTGTGGAGGTCAGATAGCATCACGTGGGAGTCAGTTCTCTTCTTCCATCATGTGGACCCTGTGTTCAAACTCCGTTCATAAGGCTTGGTGGCAAGTACTTTTACCTGCTGTGGCATCTCAGTGGCCTCAATTCTAGGGTTTTAAAAATCATTCATTGTTACTGTCTCACTTTCATGCACATTCAAGTCCAAAGGCATGGGTTTCTGTGTTATTGGCTATTGTTATAATGAAGTTTTTCTCAATAGCTTAAAAATGAACTGCTTATTATATTGTAAATAGAGTCAAGAGGAAGAAGGCTGTTATTATTAATACACTCTATCTCAAAGAAGAAAACATCTTGCTTTAGAATTATAGAGAAACCCTTTGCTTTGTTTGTTGAATATGGTGTAATAGTCTCATACATTCAAACAATTTTTATTTTTTCATAACAGGGAACTACTTTTTTTCTAAAGAAAAAAATCAAAGGCATGTTTTTAAGTTTGAAAAAAAATCAGTAAGTGAAAAAGTCATAGTTTAAAAGTTGCAAATCCAATTTGGAAACACTAATATTTCTGAAAGCTCTTACTTCAAAGAGCAGAGAATGGAGCAGAGCAGGTCGATGGGGGAAAAGCTCGTTATTGGCGAAGTTGGTTTAGGAACTAACAATCTTTCCTCAAAGGCTCATGGGAGAAACAGAGCTTTGAAGGCAGTTGAACTAAAGCCTTTTGTAGGATTACTGAATGATGCAAGGATTACTGGATGAGAGTACAGAAGCTGGACAAGGTGCAAAAAGCTGCAGGCCAGTATGTCCTGGAGACCCGAGGACTCTGGGAAATGTTAGTGAAGGCAGGCAAACTGGAAACTCTGTCTTTTAGCACTCTGAGAAAAAGCCAGGAAAGGTTGTGGTCCCTAGTGGTAGCAAGTCCAAAAAGTGTAACCTTAATTGTTATTGTTATAGATGTGTTGCTCTACACATTAACTTCTAAAACAATTGTGTGTGTGTGTGTGTGTGTGTGTGTGTGTGTGTGTGTGTGTAGTGTGTATGCATATACATGTCATGTCATTCTCTGAGGTACATGTAGGGTCAAAGGTCAATGGGGAAGTCAATACTCTTTTCCCATCATGTAGGTCCTGGGGCTTGAACTCAGACCATGAGGTCTGGCAGAAAGCCTATACGTTAACTTTATAAATACAATCATCAGTTAGTATTTTTTGTACCTTGGCATTATTTTGCCAGATGTTGGTGGAATAAGCAGCACGCTCCACTGCTCATGGTTTTGTCACTGGTCAGGGAAGGCTAATTGCTGCAATAGAACTCTGATGCTTAGTGGTTTAACAAAATCGTTTAATCACTTAGTCCCGTCACAGCCTGGGAAGGATTGGCAGGGCAGGAGACTCTGCTCTGGAAGGTCATTCGGGAATTAAGGTTTCTTTCATCTTGTAGCTACCCTTTTTATAAGCTCTTAGTATTTTTCTCAGTTCCTTTGCTAGCTGATGAGAAGGGTGTGGTGCTTTGAATACCATTGCATATTCTAGGTGGTCGTTTTTTTGGGGGGTCACACTTCTTTTATTTGTGTCTGTGGAGGTGGGGTCACATTTTCTTTCCTTTGAGTATAGATGCCCCCAGTAACTGGCTGCTAATGAAAAGCAGAGTGGAAACTTCATCTTCGAGACTAGATCATACAGGCTTCATTATTATTCTTTCTCTGTGCCCTTTTGTTCCTTTGAGGAATGTCCCTCAAAGACACCTAAGGCAGTAGGAAGAAAAGTCTGTGTGGTGGATAACTGAGTCCTTCGTCAACTACTAACAAGTAAATGAAGCCCTTTCCCATCAGCACTATGAACGTGATTCCTCAATAGTAGATCTTCCAGCCCCAGCCAAACTTTCAGATGGCCAAAGCTCCATCTCACGGCTTAACTGCACTTTGTGAGAACTACTGGGCCAAAACCACTCAGCAAAGTCCTCTCACTTTCTGACTCTCAGAAACTGGGTCGGTTAGCAAATGTTTGCTATTTAAAGCTGTTAAATTGTAGGCTGATTTTATAGTAACAACTAATGTAGATGATAAAGAGTTATGAGTGGTATTTATAACGTTGGACCTAATAAGATAGCTGCAGCAAGTTGATAAACACTTCATAAACTTTCAGGCATTGTATGGAATATTTTATTAATCACCATGTCAAGAGATTCAATTTTCCATCATTGTAATACCTGAGATAACTCAGTGTTTCACCTGACAGTTTTGAGGTTTCAAGTCTGTGATTGATTGGTCCCATGGATTTGGTCCTGTGGCAAAGCATCATGGTGGAAGTTTGCAGTAGAGCACACTCTCCCTATGTCCAGGAAGCAAAGAGGAGAAAGGAGAAGGAGACAGAGTCACCCCCACAATCCCTTTCAGAATACAACCCAGACCTGGCCCTCCTACAAGGCTCTAACTCTCAAAGTTTAAACCAACATTCCAATAATGCCATCCTGGGGACGTCAACACATGGAGCATTAGGGTCCATTCAATACTCACATTACTGCCAGTGAGGTAGGTGTGATTACTAGTTCTGCAGTGAAGAAAATCAGCCATAGAGAGGTTTGGCAGCATTCACAAAGAGTCCTGGTATAGACAGCCCTGTAAACAGAGGTACAGTTCCCTAACTGAAATCAATATTTTTTCCATAGTAGCCTTAGGCCTCTGACCAGTAGACAGGGTTAGTGGGTTGATGAACAGAGCCAGAAATGTTTTCAGTTGATGGTGTGGGAGGCATCCTGACTGCTGTCAGTGTGTATGAAACAAGAACCTCAGATGCTATTCACTATTGGGACTAAAATGAGTACTGGATATTGTAGGCTCAGGTAGGCATGACAGCAGAAGTAAGCCTGACAGGAAGAAGTAAGGGACATAGAGAATCCCAACTTGATTAAAGTTGTGTTTTCTTTCCCTTTAGGCATGCTTCTCTCCTCTCATAGGGATGTTTCAACTTATTCCATATACTAAATAGATACTATACGACTTGCTAAGTGGCAATTTTAAATGATGTAATGTGTGGGAAAATGTCTTGTATATTCTGGGCTACAAACACAGTTTTGAGTTTGTTATCCTGGTGGCATTATTTTCTACAGATGCACATATTTTATTTTTCATAATTATCTCAGTGCCTAATGTGTTATCTTGCATGGGGGTGTGTGATTATACAATGTAGTTTCTCTTGAAGGCAAAGATGAGGAAATAATAGAATTTCTTCATTCTTCATGGGAAGCGGAGCTGGTACAGGATGTGCAGCCTTACCATCTTTCCTCTCCTCCAAGTACTGGTTACGAGTTCACCAAGTGTTCTCACACAGTATCTCACGCTGGTGCCCCATCAGGACATTGGCACTGTTTGTGCCTGGAACAGTGGGAGGCAACCCTTACTGAAGCATTTTGTCCGATTCAGCATTGAAACACATCTAACAAACTCACAGAGTGCTCAGAAGAGAACAATAAAAATTGATTGAACAGACCTTCTAAAGAAAGTTTAGGCAGTTTGGGATTATTTTAGCTAGCGCTACCAGTTGAAAGGGCACAATACTTTTTCAATACACTAAAACTGTCTTATAAAACTTGTGGTTATCAGTGAGCTATTCCCATGGATGACAGGACAGACACACAGGAAATTTCACCACTCTCCTCTTTGACAGTAACAAAAAGCTGGTTAGACCAACATCATTTGTTAAAGATGTTTTCTTTTTTCCATTGTATGGTTTTGCCTTTTTTTTCTTTTGTCAAAAAATCAAGTGCTCATAGGTGTGTGGATTTATTTCTGGGTCTTTGATTTAATTCCATCAGTCAACCTGTCTATATACAAATACCAGTTCGTTTTTTTAAAATCACTATTGCTCTGTAGTACAGCTTGAGATCAGGAATGATGATACCCTCAGTTCTTTTATTCTTCAGGATTGCTTTAAGTATTGTAGGGTTTTTTTTTGTTTGTTTTTTTGTTTTTTGTTTTTCCATGTGAAGTTGAGAATTGCTTTTTCAAGTTCTGTAAAAAGAAATGTTTGGAATTTTGATGAAAATTGCAATGAATCTATAGATTCCTTTTGGTAATGTGTCCGTTTTCATTCATTTAATCCGACTGATTCATGAGCTCGGGAGATCTTTCCATCTTCTGAGGTCTTCTTTGATTTCTTTCTTCAAGGACTTGAAGTTCTTATCATGCAGATCTTTCACTTGCTTGGTTAGATTTATATCAAGATATCTTAATATTATTTGTGACCATTGTGAAAGGTGTTGTTTCTCTTGTTTTCTTAGCCTGTTTAGCATTTGTATAAAGGAGGGCTACTAATATCTTTAAGTTAATTTTATATCCAGACTGCTTGCTGAAGTTGTTTATTGGATGTAGGAGTTCTCTAGTAGAAATTTGCAGATTGCTTGTGTATATTATCATATCCTCTGATAATAGTGGTATCTTGATGTCTTCCTTTCCAATATGTATCCTCTTGTTCTCCTTTTGTTGTCATATTTCTCTAGCTAGAACTTCAAGTATTATATTGAATGTGTGTGTGTGTGTGTGTGTGTGTGTGTGCTTAATATCCAAAATATGTAAAGAACTCAAGAAATTAGACTCCAGTAAAGCAAATAACCCAATTAAAAATGGAATACAGAGCTTTGCTCAACAGAGAAATCTTGAATGGACAAGAAGCACATAAAGAAATGTTCAGCATCTTTAGTCATCATGGAAATACAAATCAAAACAACCCTGATATCCCACCTTTCACCAATCAGATGACTAAGATAAAAAATTCAAGTGACAGCACATTCTGGTAAGGATGTGGAGAAATTTGAACACTCTTCCATTGCTGGTAGGATTGCAAACTTGTATAACCACTCTGGAAATCAATCTGACAGTTTCTCAGAAAACTGAAAATAGTTCTACCTGAAGTCCCAGCTATACTGCTCTTAGGCATATAGTTAAAGAATGTTCCACCAAACCACACTATGTTCATGGCAGCTTTATTTGTAATAGCCAGAAACTAGGCACAACTCAGATGTCCCTCAACCAAAGAATGAATACAGAAAATGTGGTTTATTTACACAGTGAAACACTATTCAACTATTTAACAAAAAGGACATCATGAATTTTGCAAGCAAATGGGTGGAATTATAAAATATCATCCTGAGTGAGGTAACCCAGACCCAAAAGGACACGCATGGTATATATTCACTAATAAGTGGATACTAGCCATAAAGTATAAGATACTCACAATATACACCACAGACCCAAAGAAGTTGAACAAAAAGGAAGACCCAAGCAAGAATGCTTCAATTTCACTTAGGAGGGAGAACACAATAGTCGTAGGAGGCAGTGGGAGGAAGGGAACTCTGTGGGAGAAGGAAGAAGGAGGAAAATGGGATGGGAAGAACAGATGTGGGAAGAGGTAGAGATAGGAGAGAAGGTCAGAGGGACAGGAGAATGAATGGAAATCTGAAGCTGCAAGGGTTGATGGGCTGGAGTAATTTCTATGAAGTACCAGGAGCTTGGGAGGGAGAGGCTCCCAGGGGTCAATGTGAGTATTAGCCAAGACAACAGTGGGAACATGGAACCTGAAGAGGCCCCCTCTTGTAGCCAGGCAGGACCCTCAGTAAAGGGATAAAGCCACCAACCCACACACAACTTTTGACCCAAAATTTGTCCTGTCTAAACGAAATGCAGGGACAAAGATGGAGCCAAGACTGAAGGAATGGCCAACCAATAAGCAGCCCAATTTGAGACTCATCCCATGGATAAGCTCTAGTTCCTTACACTATTATGATACTTTTGCTATCCTTGAAGACAGGAGCCTAGCATTACTGTCCTCGGAGAGGCTCTACCCAGCAGCTTACTGAAACAGAGGCAGATATTCAAAGCCAAATATTGGATGGAGAATGAGGACTCTTATGGAAGAGTTGGGGGAATGATTGAAGGCCCTGAAGAGGAAGGGAACTCCATGAGAGGGCCAACAGAGTCAACTAACCTGGACCCCTGGGAGCTCTCAAAGACTGTGCCACCAGCCAAAAAGCATACCAGTTTGAATCAAGGACCCCAGCATATATGTAGGGATGTGGACCTCAGTCTCCATGTGGGTACCCAAACAACTGGAGTAGGGGTTGTCTCTAAAGTTATTGCCTGATTGTGGAACCTCTTCCTCAACAGGGCTGCCTTGTCCAGCCTCAGTGGGAGAGGATGTGCCTAATCCTGTAGATAATTGATACGTCAGAGGATGGGGGATGAGGAAGGGACTATTGGGGGGGGGGACTGGAAAGGGCAGCATTTGGGATGTAAATTAATTAATTAATTGATAAAAAATCTAGACAGCCCTAGGTTTAAAATATGTATTCACTGTATAGAAAAGAACCCTTACCCAACAAGCTAGATAGAGCTAAAGGACTTTTTTTTCTAGTATTAGTGTATAAACATATTTTCAATAGTTCAATACAATTCAATTCTTTTTGGAATTAAATAAAAAATTATCAATGTCACATAATTAATTATGACAATGCATATAGTGAAATGACAAGTTGATTGCCCACCTAAGAGTGGTTTTATTTTCTTGGCAGAGAGAAAAACACGTAAGAGTCAACCCCTAGTGGCTACACGTGTATATTAGCCACAGCTAGAAGACCCAGGGCTGGATAACTAGCCTAAGATAAGCCAGCCTAATGTCATCCTATGTAGTTTTGAGTTTGGACAAGAAAGAATGTGAATGAATCTCTCTTAGTGTTGACAGCTGCAGAATATGAATATGGGGCATTTTCTATCTATAGTAGAACGTTATGAATATGGATTGGTCAAAATCTAAAATGAGACAGAAGGAAAGAGGAGAAACAGGGATAGAAGGAATGAAGAAGGAGGGGAGGGAGAGATAAAAAGGAAGAGAGAATAAAGGAGGAAGGAAGAGGGAAATAGTGTCAGGGAAGAGATAGATGGAATGTTTGGTCTTTACAGGTAATTTGCTCAATACTTTATATGGTATTTACACCCTAGTGCCTGCAATTCCCCAAGGCCTAGTTATTCTGTGTCTCTGCTTCAGTTTTATGAGGAAAACATTACTATGCTGTCAGCTTTCTGTTATTATGAGAAATGCATTTACAAAAAAAATCAACTTACAATGGGGTTATGTGGGTTCATGCTGCTTGGGATCTGTGGTGAGATTGATATCATGATGGCATTGCATAGTTCAGCAGATGTACTCAGCTCATGCCCAGAAAGCAACGAAGACAGAGGAGGACCTGGGGCCTCATAATCCCCTTTCACTCCCAAAGACCTATAGGTCTCCATCATGACTTTCCTTCTTAATGACTCCACTGTTCTTCAGTGTCACCCTTAGATCACAATTTAACACACGGATCTTTGTGGGTAACATCAAGCATTCGGATATAGCAATGCATATTTTGTTGCTAAATTCCTTTTTATATTTTGCCTGGACTACTCCAAACTGAGCTTTTCTCACCTACATCCAATAGTCTTACTGTAGACAGGACATGCTGTATGGTTAGAATCTCCTATTGCTCCCTGATGGCTGATGGTTTTGAAACAGGGTATTACCTGTGCTGGCCTCCTGAGATCCAGGAGACCAGATAGATACTAATGAATCATTCCTTTCAGTCCTTGGGTTTTGTTTTGTTTCATCTATAAAATGGAAGTCTCACTGTGTGTTGTTAGGAATAAATGATATATTCCATATAAAATAATGAGCAGAACACCCAGCACATAACTGCTCACTAATATTAGCAGCTGTGTTAATGTAAATGAAGCCTATAAATAGGAAACAACTGTACTTTCTCACTTAGGCAATGGATGAGGTAAGTTTTTAAGATGCAAACTACTTCAATCCTGGTGTAAATAACTTGAGGCTCTCCTTCAGAAGATTCTTGAACTAGACAAGGGCAAATCATGATTGAATCTCTGCTTGTGATATAATGTGACAGTCTTATAGTCTCTCACTACCCTTGGGAAAAAATACAGCAATAAACACATTTTTCCTGTGCTGCAGCCTTCTATACCATGCCTTACTTCATTTTGGAATCCAGCAGACCCTCTCCAGGGGATTTAATTACTTAATATTTCCAAAGAAACTAATTATAACAGCACAAGGTTTCCCTCAAGTTGCATTTATGTGGAACAAAACAGCTATAAAAATCTTCCTTGCTCGCTGCCCCTGCTTATTTGTCACAGTTTGAGGTAAAGGAAGCTGACTGTAGGAAGACTTTTAAGGTCAGCCAAATTTGTTTCTGGCACTTCTTGATTTCTTTCTCTTCCTTTGAGGATTTGGAATATGAGGGCTGTTCTTGTTACAACAATGTTTGAGATACAAATGTCTGCCCATGTGTCCAGTATGAAGACGTGCCCTGTTTCAGGCAGACAATATCATGTACCTGCTGAGGATTATGGTAAAATGGAAGTTTTCTATCACTGTTTACTCCTGAAGGTTGGGGCACATTCTCCAGAGTATTTGGGAGTAGAGAATGCATGGGCTTTTGTGCTTTTGGAGGCTTGTTTTGCTCCTGTGTAGAAGAGTTTCCAGGTAGTCTTGTGTCAGACACAATTGCTCTAGCACCATTCCTGTCTGCTTTCTACTGTGATGATAAAGTACTAACCCTTTGAAATTGCAAGCAAATATTCAATTAAATACTCTTTAAAAAATAAGAGCAGCTTTGGTTATGGTGTTTCCTCACAGCAATAGAACATCACTAAGACAGAGGACCTTATAAATAAAAATAAATTAAAAAATATTCTAGGCTTCATTGATGTCAAATGGTTATTCTTCTGTCACGGTTGCTATAAGATCTGGGTAAAGCTCTCAGCTTTCATTGAAAGAAAAATTTTATTTACATAGTTATAGGTTCTTATAATATTTATAAGTCTGTAATTTGTTTCTTCATTCAAATCATAATCCATTTTTCTCCAGTTTGAAAAGTGGGAGTCTCTTTATCACTTCGGCTTATTCTTCAAAAGTAACTTCAAGGTAACTTTATCACGAGTTACTATCATATACCTACATTGTCTTACATCTTGGGGCAAACAAACAGACTCTTGGATCATCTTATACCTTCTTTTCCTTATCCCAGGAATAAACCATTTCCCCAGGGAAACATTTACAATACCTCAAACTCTCACCAAGTGGCATTTATGAATAAGAACCTCATATAAGAGCACAGTTAAGTTGCCAAATTTATTTATAACCATACTAACAAATATTAAAGAATTAAAATGTTTGACAGATGAAACTGAATAATGTTTCCATCATCTAGATTGTCTGAATGCAGTACGAGTGTCTCCTAAGGGTTCACTAATTGGTCTGTAACTAATTGGTGTGGTAACATTGGAAAGTAATATAGAGTCTTTAAGAGATGGGGCTCAATAAGATGTCCTTGGGTGACTGAAGATGCTAGTATTGTCCTCTTGATATATCAATGTGATTCCCATGGAATCCTTTGGCACTCCAGAGAACAAGCCCAATCCCACCTATCTCTCTAGCTTCCTGTCTGAGAAACTATCCCTCCTCCTCTATGTGTCTCTACCACTGTGATGTCATCTGCTGAAAATTATGACTGAGAGACAAACTACTGCTTATGCCTTGCTCATGAATTTCCAAAATAATGAACTCACACAAGCTTCTTTTCTTTATAACATGATTCTGCTTCATGTATTTCATTACAGTAATCAATAAATAAACTAGTGCATGGTCCTTCTTTCTTTTTGAATTAGGCCACAGGCTGACAAGTTTGCACATTTCCCAGCATTTTATTTCATTTCAAATCTTTTCAGCATTAACCAGCATCAGGTTACTAAGTTACCTGATAATATTTTCACTCTCAACCTTTTGTTGATTTTAATGTTTACTCATTAAAGTCTCCTAAATTGAGTCGGATGAACAGGACAATCTAGTTTGCTGGTTGAGCACAAGGAAGATTCTGGAAAAGACTTTTGTATTGTAGGTACCTCCTAATGTCACTCTTAAACTAGGGACATTGGCCAGGGAAAGAAATCTACAGATTAAAACTTCTTCTGCTGTGTTCTTGGATGGTCTCTGTTTCTTGCTGAGTCTCCTTGCCAGAATAATTAGCTTACAACATGTGAAAAGCAGTTAGGAGGGTGGTGAGGGTGATGAAGGCACAATTACTTCCTGTGAGTTTTTGCTTTCCTGAAAAGAATTCAGATTCTCCAAAGTTCTATGCTATTTTTAAATCTTCTCATTGTAATGCGAAGCAGGTCCCAAGCATGCAATGGTTGAGTTGGTATGGTAATTGCATTACAGGAACTAGCCAAGGTGCTAAACCCACAAAACTGACCTAAGACCCATTGTTCTCTTTGTAGCAGCGTTCTTTTTAACAATGACAGATTTTAAAGGGACAACACCCTTTGGCACATTTTTCCCCCAGGTACAAATAAGTGAAAACTTAGTTTATAGGTCTAGTGGTGGGTGTGGCTAATTTTATATCTTTGATAACATGAGGGCCATTGTTATCTGAAGAAAGCTATGCTGATACAAGTTAGGAAGAAATATATAGAGAACAAATGAGAAAAAACCCAACACTTTTGGTTTTTTAAGCAATGAACATAGTTGATGTTCCTGGAAAGAATTAACTTAAATCTGAACTTAAGTAATTGATTTATTTTGTTGTTATCTTTTGAGACAGGATCTTACTATCCAATCTTTGCTGGTTGGAACTTGATCTGTAGACCAGGCTAAACTCAGAGTTACAAAGACCTACCTACTTATGCCTCTCAAGTGATGGCATTATAGGTGTGTGCCACTATGCCTCACTGACATTTTCACCTTTAAAAATATATTCTTTTCTAGAATATTGGAGATGAGTATCAGAGTCTCTAGATTTATGAAATTGATGTAAATATACAGTTATAATTGTCCTCCTAATTCTCATTCCTAAGGGAAATTATAAACTTTGAGGAGACAAAATAAACTATTTGTAGCATCACGTTCACTTAAATGAAAATACCAAGTTTAGGTTATAAGTCTAAATGGGAGGATGTCTAAAACTTAATATCTTCAAGCCTATTAGGGATAGAAGGCCCATGTTCCAGGAATAATTAAGCTAAATGTGACCTGGACTAAGGAATAAAAGTGTTTATATGTGGTGTGTATGTGTGTGTGTGTGTGTGTGTGTGAGAGAGAGAGAGAGAGAGAGAGAGAGAGAGAGAGAGAGAGAGAGATGAAGAGACAGAGACAGAGACAGAGGGAGACAGAGGGAGACAGAGACAGAGACACACATACACAGAGAGAGAGACAGACAGACACACACACACACACACACACAGACAGAGAGAGAGACAGAGAGAGAGAGAGAAAGACTGCTGAACCATCTGAAACTGAGAGGCAAAGTAATCCTTTCATGTTTTGTTTATTTTAAGAGTTTTAGTCACAGCAATAAGAAAAATAGCTAACAAAGAAAATCATTTCTAGGGAACAGAGTTCACTGCTGTTACCAAGCACGGCCATAAACGTCATAGACTTTTTTTTTTTTTTTTTTCCGAGACAGGGTTTCTCTGTGTAGTCCTGGCTGTCCTGGAACTCACTCTGTAGACCAGGCTGGCCTCAAACTCAGAAATCCGCCTGCCTCTGCCTCCCAAGTGCTGGGATTAAAGGCATGTGCCATCACCACCCTGCTAACTTCATAGACTTTTAAAACTAGTTTGTAGAAGGAATCTGGAAGAATTTGGAGATGCAGAATAGAGAAGTCCCAGAAAGCTGTAAACAGAACTTAATCTAATTGATCTAATGGTCTAGTGGCCTTTTAGAAGACCAAGATGCCAATAGAAACATGAACAATAAAAACTACACGGATAAGATTTAAGATAGTGACAAGGAGTAGAAGCCATCTATGTTACTTTCTGACAAAGAAATTCTTTACATTTTTGTCCATAGCTTGAAACTTTTTGTGAGGCTTAACTTAAAGAAAATGTACTAATTAACTTGGTAGGAGAAATTCAAGAGAACACAGCATTCAGACCATAGCATGGTTATTGCTGGCTGCTTGTAGACAGATTTATAATGTGTTTTAGTCACTAAAAGAAGAAAAATGGTTTGAAAAAAATGCCCAGTCTATCCAAAATAGAAGTAAACTGAAAGTTGTTGGCAAGGAGTAGGTAATTATTAAAAGATTAGTGTCATTAAAAAGAAGTTAAGCACTTAGTATTGGGGAGTTGGAAATATGCCTTGAGATTATGTTAGAACTTGTATCGACTCTGCCCCTCACAGGTAGCAGTAAATACAATTGTAATTTCTGTTGAAAAGCTTTTCTTTGAGACAAAGGGGTCATCAGAACACGCTTTTCATATAAGTTTATCAATGTGTTTTTTATGTTCAACCACTGAAGCTCTCAGAGACCCCTGCAAATATGGTTGAAGGAGCCTGGTTACTGCTCAAGCTGTTCGCAGACTTTGGTATCATGTACATAATAAGGATTTTGAAAAATAAAAGTAGAACATAATGGTTATAAAGTCTTAGAGTTTGACATTGAGATGTTTAAGGCAAACCAGGGAGGCCAGACATTGTGTAACAGGATCAAATGTTCTTTTTGGAGTCTCTGAGAAGGTGATGCATGAAATTTGAATGTAGAGCTTAATCTGAACTGCTGGAAATGACAGAAATGTTTAAATATCAACCCAGAAAGCAATATGTGGAGCTTTGGAGGTAATTTTAGGTTAAGAGCTTGTTTCTAAGCATTTTAACTCTTCATGAAGGGGAGTAGCAAGGTGGTAATAGTGATGGTGATGACAATGAGGAGGACCAGTATTGAAAAAATAAATATGATGCAATTACAGTTTAATTTTGAATTAATAGAGCCATTTATAATAGCTTTACAAAATCATTTATAATGCATCAATTTGTGGAGATTTTCTCTGTATTTCTAAATATAGCATTTGACAAGAGTGTTGAAACTGCAAAGGCGAGGGAGTAGGGCATAACTTTTCTGTGTTATTAATACTAATAAAGATGTGGACTTGCCAACAGTTACAGTTCATAAGCACAGTCCATTTGGGATCATTTTATTTGCTTTTGTTTTTAATTGATTATTTGGGAATCTTATATCAATCATCCCAAGCATGCTTTCCTCTTAAGTCTTCCCATATTCCCCCTGCCTTCTGCATGGCCTCTTCCTCTCAGCAAAAAGAAGAAGGAAAAAAACCCAGAGCAAGTCTATTTTATGTTATCCATATAGTCACCAGTGCATGATCAAATACCAAGTGTTCAGACCCACAAGTGACTATGAGTCTTTCTCTGCCTGCATCCACTCCAGAAGCCATAAACTAGGAAGAGACTTATGGTGTCCAGAGAGGGGCAGGGCCAGTGTCCCTGAGTTCATACAACACTTGTACCATCATGCTGTGTGCCAGTGAAGGGCAGGATCAGCTCTCCTGCCAGGTGCAGGGACATATCTTCTGCACCTACTGACATCAACATAGCTTCGGGCAGCAGTTTCCACCATGGACATCAACATGGGCTTTGGTGATAACATAGGCCTCAACATGGCTTCAAGTGGCTACATATGTGAGTCATCAGCATGCCCCAAGTCCCCATTTCAAAGAAGCAAAGCCAGAGGACATCACCAAAGTATCCACAGACCTTAGGCTTCATCTAAGTCTGGGGCATCAGCATGGACCACAAATACCAACATTGCCTCTGTTGGCATCTCAGACCATGGAGGTCTTTTAAGGAGGTCCAATCCAGAAAGTGAATCTTTCCTCATCTAGGGCTTCTGTAGTCACTGGGAGCCAAGAGAATCCTGTGGCCAAGCAGCAGGTTTTGAGGCTGAGTCTGCATCTGTATAAGCTCAGACTACTCTACATCACTTCACTGACTCTACTGAGCAATGATACCATCTCTAATTCAACTCTCTTTCTCATTTGTTATGCTCATTACATTTCTAGTGGCTCCTTTCTTTATAGCTCACTCACAACTCTGCTTTTCTCTTTCCTGCCTCTCCATCACATACCTGGTCATCGTAGTGGCACCTATCACCTTTGGTAAGGTGGGGGTGGTGCTAGGTGGGATCACTTTAATAGAAAAAAATTTCCTTTCACAATCAGAGGAGGAGATGACTTTTTGCATTGTTTAGTTTGCTCTGGTTCATTGTGATGGCTGTCAAATGCAAATCTAGCTGTGCCATGATACAGTCATTATGATCACTGCCGGTAACTTTTGCTGAATATTTCCTGTCATGAGACACATTTCTAAATAGTTACCTTTAGAAATTCATTTTCATAATGAATTTAGGTCACAGTTTTGGTCTGTAGTAAATGGGAGGCAGCCATTGTAGGCCAAATTCCCGGAGAAGCAGATTCCAACACGGAGATGTGTGTGAACGAAGTAAATAGAGATTATGTTTGGAATCAGTGTCTAAAGCAGTGTTTCTCAATCTGTCAGTTGTGATCCTTTCAGGGGTCACCTAAAACCACTAGAAACACAATTATTTACATTATTATTAATAACAATAATAATAATATTATATTAGTGGCAAATAATAATAATAGTGGCAATAAAGATAATTTTATGGTTGGGGGTCACCACCACATGAGGAACTGTATTAAAAGGTCACAGAATTAGAAAGGTGGAAAGCCACTGATTTAGAGGAAGAAGCAGGATGGGCTGAAGGGAGAATTTGGGTTGTGTCTTAGTTAGGTTTTCTTTGGCTGTGATAAAACTCTATGACCAAAACCAGCTTGCAGAGAAAAGGTTTTATTTGGCTTACGTATCCTGAATTACAGCCCACGGAGGGAAGCCAAGGTAGAAACTCAAAGCAGACAGGAACCTGTAGGCAGGAGCTGATGCAGAGGCCATGGAGGAAGGATGGTTACAGGCTTGTTGTGTATGGCTTGCTTAGCTTGACTTCTTATGCAACAGGACCAGCAGCACAAAGATATTCCCACACATAATGGGCGGGTCCACAACCCACCATCAACAACTAGTTATGAAAATGCCCCACAGTCTTGCCACTCACAGCCAGTTTTTGTGGAAGCATTTTCTCAGTTAAGGTTTCTACCTCTAAAGTGACTACAGTTTCTGTCAAGTTGACATTGAACATCGAGCACAGGTTTGCAGCACAGTTACAAAAAAATACTATAGCTGATCCCAAAGAAAAGTCAAAGCCTCTGAATCCCTGTATCAACCAGACATTTTGATTTTTCCACTGATGGGTTCTGACCTTAATCAGAGGACGGTCTTTGGGAATTAAAAAATGCAGTGGTCCTATCACCTGGATTTTGATGTGCCTCAATTTATCTATTTTCCTCTAATCTCACTTCTATAACATAAGTATGGGCTTTTATCTCTTCGGTCAATTAATCAATGGCTTCCTAACAACTTATTCTTCAAGTCTGATTACTGTCTTCTCCAATTAGGCAGACACATAATTTGTCAACTAGACTGGGGGATACATTTGGGAATGAAAGTTAGGTCATTAAACATAAAAAAAGCAGGCATCCACAAAGGCCATCCAAAGTAAACAGGGACATAAGGATACTTCTCTATTTACTTGCACAGCTGTCAGAATATGCTTTTTAACACTCGTCTCTGACCCTGTCATCTGCTGTTTCACATGTGTCTGGGGGGAAAGCATAAACTGCTCTCGTAGTGATTTCATTGCTTTGCTTGGCCAAATTCTTATTATAAATCTATCAAATAGCTGTCTGCATCTCTTGCAGTTTGGAATAAATTAACATTCTTTTTTACATTTATTTATGTGTTTGCACATGTGGGGAGTCAGAGGACAACTCAAGAAAATCTGTTTTCTCCTTCCATCATGTTAGCTTTGGGAAATCAAATTCAGATCTCAAGGCTTGGCAGCTGTGTTGTGTAAATTTTGGTCAATAGGAGTCTTCTTGGTGTTGGGTTGCTTTCAGATATTATAGTATGGGTCCATGGTCCTAGTTCAGCATGGAACCATGTTCCTAATTTGTGTTATAGCCAGAAACAGGGCCCATGATTCATGCTCTTGTTGACTATGAAGAGCAAGGAGGCTACTTTGGCAGTGACATCCATCACTGCAGATGCACTATTGAGAGAAAGGGACTTGGAAGGCTTCTGCGACAGCACCTACCCCTCAACAACACTCTCCCCAAATAACAGAAAGGTACCAAGGAAAATTCTTAAAAAGTGTGACAGAGATGCTAAAGAGTAGCTGTCCACAACTGATGGCTTCTGTCAGAGGTGTGGGAGGGGAAGGACTTGGTTCTATTTAAGGAGTAAGCCATTAAGAATTTGACCATGCTCCAGATAGAACTTATATAACACAAAGTAGGCTTTTTTTCTTTTCTTATTTTTATTTTTTTATTTTTTTTTGGGGGGGGGCAGTGATTATAGGTTGGGGACAGACCTGAAAAGAATGGGAAGGCATTGTGATTGGGATACATGATGTGAAACTCTAGAGAATCAAATAAAATGTTAAATGTAAAAAAAAGAGAAGTCAAGTTCAAAAATGTTGAGGCAGAGAATAGTATACATAATGTGCTGAACTGCTGAAAACATTCTCCACCACAGTTGTACCCCACCAGGCATAGGTAGATCTAGACAACACCACCCTACTACCACTACCACCCTACCTTCAGGCTTAGCCATCACCTCTCAATTGCTATTGGAGCAATGGTTGTATAAATTAATGAGTAGACATTTCAGTCAAGATCTGAACAAGGCACAAATTTATTATCAATTCTTGCTATATACATCACAAATTTCCACAAAGCTTTCTGTTTTGTTTTGCAGGTTTTTTTTTTTTTTTTTTTTGTAGAAAATCTTAAATGGCTTTCCTAATTTAAATATGCTTATTTTTACATAAAGAAGCTATTTATTTCAAATTCTCCTAGAAAACAATTCTCCTAACTGATATTTGTAGCATTTCTTAAATATTACATTATAATAAAAAGTAAATTCCCCAAAGAAAAATTTGAAATTATATGTTAGCAAAGGGAAGAAGAAGAGAAAATTCTACATGAAAGAGGAAGGGTGCTTTCATCTCTATTTCAAATGGCAGGCCCAACACTCAACTGAGTTGGATGGTGGTGGCAGGATTAACCCACAGAGAGCATAGTCTGTGATCCCTGCCCTGACAACTACTAAGGGAGTTCTGGTGTGGGCAATGTTTCTACAATAGTTGCCATTCCAATCTACCAGTATGGTGTCAGAAGAAGAAGAAGAAGAAGAAGAAGAAGAAGGAGGAGGAGGAGGAGGAGGAGGAGGAGGAGGAGGAGGAGGAGGAGGAAAAGGAAGAGGAAGAGGTGGTAGATTATGATGATGATGATGAGGAGGAAGCAGAAGAAGAGGAAGAGGAGGAGGAAGAAAGGTGGAGGTGGAAGAAAGAAAAGGAAAAAGAAGAAAGGGAGGAAGAGGAGAGAGAAGACAAAGAGAAGAATAAGAATAGGAAGAGGAGAAGCAGAAGATGGAAGGGGAAGTAGGATGGAGAGAAGGAGGGGAGAGGAGGAGGAGAAGGAAGAACACATTTGATTAAGCTTTGATGTCCAAAATTTTTCTATACCTATTAAAAGTAAAGTTTGTCTCGGACTCCTTTGTGATTGATGTTAAGTGAGAGTCAACGGTGTGACTCAGAATTCTGATGGGTCCTAAAGGATTGACTATTCAAAAGGAAATTTCTCAAATGATACTAAGAAATCACTATTCAGAAGACTATAGATTTCTTAAACTTAAATGATAATATTGAATTAAAAGTCAACTTTATTTAGATATTTCTCAATCACTGTCATATTGGCCTCTTACACTCTTCATTAGTTTTCTTCTCTTAGGTCATAACATATTTTGAGACAAGATTTTTCTCTGTGGCCTATGTAACCTTGAACTTATGATCCTTCTACCCCAGCCACACACACACACACACACACACACACACACACACACACACACACAC